>CM076572.1:68275277-68639862 GCA_034641835.2 Pinus albicaulis | reverse complement strand
TTCAATCTTTTATGTAAACTATTCAGAAACGGATATGATGATAGCATAAACTAATATAAAATTTAAACACAAGAGTTGGAAAACTTATTGAACTGAAGTCCAACACATGAATCCTGCAACAAGTCCAGTGCTTCAAAACGTCATCCAGTAAGCCACAAGTAAATTTGTCCAAAAGCTTTTTATTCCAAAAACCTCAATGTTACAGCAGAGTAATAGAATCCACCCTTCAAAACTCTCTTTGAAGGCTTATTTATACAAAAATAATCTTAACAATCTTACTCTATCCTAGCCAATAATTCAGGCTGACTTAAAGCGTATTTATAACAAACAAGAGACACATGGTCTCGAAAATAGAATAATGAGTAACGGCTGATGTGATGTTCCTTTCTTCATGGACGTGCTAAGGATAAGTGCTCTAAATAGGGCTCTGTGCTGTCCTTTGCGTATTCCTTTGACTTGTTGAATACTTTTTCTTCTCACGGATACTCTTTAATCTTTCATCTGATACTCTTTCATCTGCATTTCTGTTTTTTACCATTTACTCAATAGTAAAGATAAACTTTGGGGCCTCCATTTTGGTTCTTGTGGATTCAAAATGGAGGTTTCAGTTTTTCTTGCAGACCGGACGGGATATCTGACAAAAGAGGAAATTGGAACAAATTGCAGGTTTGGGAAGCAAATTTACAGGTTTCAACTCTTCAATGAGGACTTAGAGAGGATTTTTAACCACTTTTTCAGAGAAAAACACAAGAAACCAAGCTTAACTTGCAGTCGGGGTGCGGAATGATAAATACCTGTTTTTTAATGGAAACTGGTTCTTCAAAAGGTAATGGACAATGGCAGGAACGTTATTCAACACGGGCGCAGCGGAATTTCTGAGTAATTTGGTGTATTTGCAGCGAATTTTGAAATTTGCAGCGGGAGCTTAGTCTCTTTCGAAAACCAAAATAACTGAAAAAAAACGCGAAAAATGGCTTAAAAACAAGTCAAAAGGGTTTTTTGTCGTTTTCGAGGTGATGACGTCATTCGACGTACGGGGTGATGTAAGGGAGTGGGGCCGGCGGTATTCGATAAGCGGTAAGCGGTGAGCCCGCACCGCTTATGGAGGAAGGCGGTAAAAATCGCAATGGCAGCGATTCCACAGGATGCTTGCCACGTGGAATGCTGAATAGTCAAACCCACCCACTCCCCGCTGGCTAAAAAACTCACACGCGATGGGCAGCGGGATTGATCGGGACCGTTGATCAACGGAGGAATGATCTGACGGCTGGAGGAAAGGGAAACTTGTGCGGTTTCGAAAGTGGGCCCGTCGGGGTTTAAACAAGTTTTGACATGTAATCTAATCACCCCGGGGAGAAGCTAATAGGTGGGAATGGTTGTTAATTAGTCCAAATGACTAATTAACCCCGTGAATTTATAAAATGAATTGCGGCGGGGTTTGGCCATGTGGAATGCCACGTGGAATGCTGAGTATGGTGGCGCAAGATTCCGTCGTAGTTTATTCTTGTTTTTGGTGTTAAACACATATGTTACGTGTCTAACGCTTTTCTATATATATTTTATTATACGATGAATAAATTAATATAATTAATTCATCATAGGGGCGGAATGTATATATAAGGTTATAGTTTTACCAAAGGGCTTTATAAAGCGGGGTATTTATTTTAAATGTGCGTGACTATATATACTTTGGTAAAACATTATAATAAGAGGGTTTTGGGGATATTTATTAGAAAAGGGAGTTATATACATAGGAAAAAGGGATTTCACTAGGGATTTAATATAATAGAGTTAGGTGTTAATATGAAAAAGGACAAGGAAAATCAAAACATCTTTGTATATCTAAGAAAGTGGAAACTTATGAAGTAAATTGCACATTTTATCTTCAACACTTAAGCTTAGAATAACAAGTTGTCTTGAGGAATTTTATGGAATGTTGCATCAGTTTCCTAAGTAAAATAGGGTTTTACTTAGGAAAAAGTTAAAAATGGAAGATAATCAATGATGGATTATTTCAAGTGCTTAGGTCTTTTGATCATTAGGCCGAGGGTCCGGTCCCTCCAGAAGTCAAGGAAATGCCTTGAGCCCCTTTGATCTCAAATTACCTTAGTACTTTTGGGGAAATTAGTAAAACTCTTGAGGGGGAAAAATGATGAGGGAGGTTAATGAATTTGACTTTTGCTTGCTGTGATTTTCCAGTGTATTTCCTGCCTTAGTACTTTTGATGAAAGTAAATGATTAACATGTAGCAGCACCATTCATCAGATAACACTTTGCAGCACCATCTACCTACCCTATCTACTTAACACTACCATTTTGTCTTCTTTATTAGGGTGCATTTAGACTTGCAAACCCTGATCAATCTTTTCTTTTACATGATGAATCTATCTATTTCTACCCTTATTACATCCAAGGGCTCAGATTAAACTGTTGAGCACCTTTTATTCACTCTACCTAGCTACTTATCTGCCAAGATTAAACTGTTTGGCTAGATATTTATTTTCTAATCTAAAACATGAAATTGAAATATGACTAAGCCAAGTTTAAACAGTTTGACTTATTCATGAATTGTGGCAAAAGTTTCACAAGCTGCACACAATTATTTTATTACAATAGATGAAAAAAGTAGTGGCATTTAGACTTGCACACTTTCCTTGGTCTATTTTTTGCTTGGGGTTCATTTCTTTCTTTTTTTTTTGACCATTTTTATTCTTTTACCCTTTGATTTTTTTTTTAGGGTATACCCTCTTTACATTTTTTAAATTTTTTGATTTTTTGGTTTTTCAAGAATATGGAACACCTTTGCTCAAGTAAGAAGGTTTGAACATATTCCACACTTCCATCAAGACAATCATGAAAGATGAAACCTATTGATATAGGAGGCTAACACTGGCTCCACTTGGGGATGGCTTTTCCTTGTGGAAAGTCAAGAATAGTAGATCAGATGCCTCAGAATGTCTTCAAACTGAAAGTAAGGAATTTTCCTTCTTCTGGTAGCTTTATTTACATATGATAGTAAAACTTTTTGGAACTTAGGGCCTTCACTTCGGGCTTCAATTCCAAGAAGTCACCATCCAATCCAAACCGCAGTAACAAAAATAAAACAAGCAAACAATATATTATGTACAAGTTAGGAACATTTAAACATTCTAGTAAATTGGATCAAAATAATGCTTAAGCATTCGACCATTGACTGGTCCTTCTTCAACTTCTGAATTGTCCAAGTCCTTCAAAAAATAAGTATTGTTTCCCTGTAAGGCATGGATGATATAAGGCCCTTTCCACAAGAAATCAAACTTCCCATGTTTCCCTTTTTCTTCTCTTCTAGAATCCCATCTTAGGACCTTGTCTCCTAATTGAAAATCCTCTGCTTTAGTCCTTTTATCAAACATTTTCTTTAGCTTTTCCTGTAAGACTTGTGATCTTTGGTACACCTCTTCTCTGGTTTGTTGTAAGTGGATTGTTTGATTAATTCTTCTTTGAATGTCATTTGGCTCCACTTGAGCCTCTTGAAGTAATTTCATCACAGGGATTCCTAACGATGATGGGAATCTTGCTTCCAGGCCATAAACTAACTCATAAGGACTAGTCCCAATGGATTTCTTGGTTGTAAGTCCGTCTGCCCATAATGCATAGGTCAGTTTCTTATGCCAGTTCTTTTTATTCTCCTCCAACAATTTCTTAATGATATTGATCAAACTCTTATTGGAGGATTCTGCTAGTCCATTACCTTGGGGGTAATAGGTTGTTGAATGGCCTAAAGTAATATGATATTTATGGCAGAAATTTATCATTTTCTTTGATTTAAATGCAGCAGCGTTGTCTGTTATAATCTTTTCTGGACATCCAAATCTTGAAAGTATGTTGTTTTCAAGAAACCTTATGATTACAGAATCATTGGACTGTCTACATGGGATGGCTTCAATCCATTTGGTGAAATAGTCTGTAGCAGTTAAAATCCATCTATGTTGTCCTGAAGAAGGGGGGTGGATCTCTCCAATAAAATCTAAACCCCATTGTTGAAAGGGTCTTTCAGTGGAAACTGGTTTTAAAGGCAGAGGTAACAACTTTCTTTTACCCTCAAATATCTGACATTTGTGACAGCTTGTTACCAATTTCTTTACATCAGAAAATAATGTTGGCCAGTAAAAACCAGCCCTTAAGATTTTGTCTGCAGTAGATTTCCAGTAGAGATGTCCTCCACAATCCCCTGCATGAAATTCATTAAGCACTTTATCAGCTTCATCTTTTAAGAGACAATTCAATAAAATTCCTTCATGATTCTTCCAAAATAAAGTGCTATCTAAAATACAATATTTCAAAGATGTCATCTTTAAAAATCTTTGCTTAGTTCTGGACAACCCTGGAGGAGTTTGCATGTTTAATAGAACATGAATTATATCAGTATACCAGGGTGAATCTAAGAAAGCTTGACTGATCTGGGGAGTCGCCATCTCCTGCTCGTTATCCAGTTCATTGATATCTAAGGCTTGGCAATTGGTTTTTGTCATAAGTTGTGCTAAGCCTTGGCCTTTTATCAGTTTGGTTGGCTTGATCTCAATATCATATTCCAAAATGGTAGCTATCCACTTACCTCGTTTACCTTCAATGCCATCTTGAGTCAAAATATCTTTAACTACTGCATTGGGCACATATGCTATCACATGAGAATATAATATGTAAACTCTAAAATCTTTGATTGCTTTTACCAATGCAAAAGCCTCTTTTTCCATAATATTGTACTTTAGAGGTGCATCCCTCAGTGCTTTACTAAAAAATGCTATTGGCTTTTCACACCCTTGGTCATCTTTTTGAAGTAAAACAGCTGCAACAGTATGTTCAGAAGCAAATGAAAAAATAATAAAGTCTCTATCAAATTTAGGACTGGTCAGAACGGGTGTCCTTGTTAAAGCCATTTTAATTTCCTCGAATGATTGCTTGGCTTCTACAATCCAGTCAATGCTTGAATCTTTCCTCAACATGTTAGTCAGTAATCTAAGTAACTCTGCTAGACTAGAAATAAATCTTCTCAAGAAGTTGATTTTTCCTATAAATGCTTGCAATTCTTTTATGTTTCTGGGGTGGGGTATTTGCAAAATTGCTTGAATTCTTTCAAGATCAATCCTAATGCCATCTTTAGAAATGATATGTCCTAAAAGCTTTCCTTCTTCCAAACCAAACAATGACTTCTTAGGGTTTAAAGAAATTCCATATTTTCTGCACTTTATAAATACTTGCCTTAGGTGACCTAAATGTTCTTGATCTGTTTTAGAGAAAACGGCCAAATCATCTAAGTAAATAACCAGAAAATCATGTATCTCTTTAGCAAAAGCAATGTCCATCGCTCTTTGAAAGGTAGCTCCTGCATTCTTGAGTCCATATGGCATTTTGACATATTTAAACGTACCCCATGGTGTGGTAAATGCTGTTTTATCCTGATCATCAGGATGAACCAGAATCTGGTTGTACCCTGAAAATCCGTCCAGTAGTGATATTCTCGAAGATCCCACTACCCTTTGCAAAATGTGATCCATTTTAGGCAGAGGATAGTTGTCTTTTAAAGAAACTTTATTCAAATTCCTTAAATCAACACACAGTCTGAGTTCTCCTGTCTTTTTTCTGGTTGGTACTAGGTTAGAAACCCATTCTGAAAATCTGATAGGAGATATAATCCCTGCTTCAAACATTCTTTTGATTTCCTTTTCAATTGAGGGTAATAAAACAGGATTAATTCTCCTAAGCTTTTGTTTAAAAGGTTTCTGATCCGGTTTCAAAGGTATAGTATGTTGAATGATGGATGTATCATAAGATTTGAGGTCTTCATAACTCCAAGCAAAGACGTCCTGGAATTCTTTTAATAGTTCAACATATTTTACCTTCTGATCTTTTGGAAGAGATTTAGACAACTTAACAATTTTTGGATGTTCTAGTGTTCCTAAGTTGCATTCCTCCATATCGGCTTTAACAGGTTCCATTTTAGGTCTGAATGGAATATCATTTGAGTCGAATAGATCTTCCAAAGGTGTTAATCCTTTGGGTAATTGATTATCTTTTAAATTGATGATTTCTGTCTCATCTATGATCTCACCAAATTCCATTTGTTTCAAATTTTGCATGTCTTTTTCAGTGAATGTGGTTGGATGCAGCATATGAATTGCATTTTCTCTTGAAATTTCCATTTTTTGTTCTTTTTCTTGATCAAATTTATCAGCAATCATGTCTTCATCTATATTACAGTTAGAAAACTCATTCTGAAGTGTCAAAAAACTATTGATTTGATGGTTATTCACAAATACTTGCCAATTCAAAACATTGTCGGGTATTGCAGGTCTGTGTCTTATCTCAGCTGAAAACTGATGATTAGGATCAAAAGGCAACTTATATGTACTAGCAAACATTGCTAAACTGTGAGCATGCAAGTTTTGTTTCCTGGGAATCTTGGCAAGTTGGGCTTGTAGAAATGTGTTGAGAATCTCAACAACTGTCTCTCGGTATTGTTTCAGTCTCATGTCCTTTGTTGCACATTCTCCTTTAATTTGTTGGATAATTAGTTCAGAATCGCCTATGATTGATACCCTAATGCCTCCTAACTTCTTGACATGTTTAAGCCACAATAAAAGAGCTTCATACTCTGCCATGTTGTTAGTGCATTTGAAATTTAACCTATAAGCATGACCCTCTGCATGATTGTTCTCTACATTGTGTAACCAAATTCCAGCTCCTGCACCTAGTCTGTTTACTGAGCCATCAAAATCTAAATGCCATAGAATTTCATGTTCGTAATCTTCATCAATTGTTTTAATAGATTTTCTGACAAGAGCTAGTTGTTTAGTTGTTTCAGGTTTTTCTTGGTCATCTGGTGTTTCTTTGTTTTCAGATATTTCTTCAATTTTGACAGTGGTTTTGTTTATGATTTCCTTTTCAGGAGCTCCTATTTCAGTAGGAAGATCTAACTCAGCATTGTATAAAATAAAAGAATCCATGTCAGAATGTACAGAATAAACAGGGAAGTTTTCAGGCTTCTCATGGCTACTCACTAAGTACTTCATCAAAGTTTCTCTATATAATCTTTTAGGCTGACCAAAAACTGAAATAGTTGCATAAGACATGTCTAATTGAATAGATCCTCCAAGTTTAGCACCCCATGACCTAGACAATAACATACCATATTTGGGTGGAATATCAGCAACTACTATGTCCATTAAAACAGACTTAGCAGGGTATTGGACCAAAGTGACACACAGATCTTTAATTAAACCTAAACATTTTACCTGACTGGAATCAAATGAAAACAAATCTTTGTATGGTCTAGTAATATCTAGATTCAGTCTTTCCATCACTGCTTTTGGCATCAAATTGTGAGATGCTCCAGAATCAAGCATTGCATTATGGAGTATCTTGTCATGAACATTCAGGCTTACATAAAATGGAGGAGTTCCCCCACTTTCTGGTTTGCCATTAACCTCAGGGCCAAAAAGAAGTTTGGGTTGATCATCAAGAATATTTACTGAATAATCCAATCCAGTAATGTTAATGTTTAAAGACTTGGAAATCTGATTCCTATAGACATCATGTTTAGCCAATTCTGATAAAGGAACAACTATCTTGAGTTTGCCTATTTCAGCTTCTAGATTAAAGGGTTTTTCTGTTTGAGCTTTAGCGTTTTGCACAGTTGGATTTTCTCGGTTTACTGGATCTTCAATGTTTTTCTTTTTTTCATGAATGAAGTTTTGCTTTGAAGATGTTTCAGGACTAACTTCCACTGTTTCTTCTACAGTTCCTACTTGAGGAGATGTATTAGATTGCTGTTTGTCAATTAGTTGGTTGTCAGAGACATCTTCAATTATTGGATTTGAAAAACTAGGAGTTTTCCTAGGCAAAATTTGTATTTGGGGAATGTTTTGTACAGGGAAAATATTTTGTACAGGGGGAATGTTTTGTTTTTCTTTGACATTTTGTTTTGTGGTTTTCTGTTTATTTTTCTCTGGTATATCTATCCGTCTACTTCTCAAGTTGTACTGCTTATGAACCTCGTAGATTGTTGTGTCATAGCCTTCTTTGAAATCAAAAGTCTCACCTGAATGAGTGTGGAATGTTTCAAGGATATGATTCTCTTGATCATCCTGAGATAGGAAGATTTCTGATTCATCCTTGTCCTCATTGACATTGTTTATTTCTACATCTTCTGTAGGTCCTTCTGAGGTCGAACCTTCAACAAAGTTTTCTTGGAAAGGTGGTCTAATGTTTTGATCAGTGACATTCTTTCCAATATTTTGGTTCAGATTCCTCCTAAAGTTTGGGTTTCTTGCAACATTCTGGTTATCAGTAGCAGACTTTCTTTCAATGGTTTCCACTCTATCACCTAATCTTTCCATACCTTTAATGATTACATCCAGCTTCTTTTCAAAAACTGAAGGTTCTTCCTTCATAGGCATTCTTCTCTCTGCTCTTTCTCTGGCTCGTTTTTCTATCAGATTTGCTTCTACGCTCACCACTATGCTCTGCATTTCCTCTAGTGTTTGTGGAGCTCTTTCCCTAAGAGAATAAGCTATTTCAGAGTCAAAACCGTCTGGAAATTTGACCAACACGTTATTAGGTGGGGGTCTTAGATTCAGAGGAACTGCATGATATGATTCATTAAATCTTATGATGTAATCTTGTACGGTTTCATTTGGTCTTCTTCTTAATTTTTCAAATTCTGATAGGATCTGGAGAGGATCTTTCTTTTTCTCCCATCTGTTCAAAAATGCCCTATACAAAGCTTCTAGGTCAACAATACTGTTCGGGGTGAGAGCCCTAAACCAAGTTCTAACTTCTCCAGTAAGACTTTGTACAAAAATTCTCATACGGATATCATCAGTATCAATCTCATAAAACTCAAAGTAATCTGTCACCCTTTTGGTGTGTTGTTGAGCTGTGTAGGTACCTGATCCGTCAAAAGGTGTGATCTTACTTTGGTAGTCTGGTGGTAAAGCTGGAGGGTTGGCTGGTAATATTAAAGGGGCATATCGATTGGCCATTGGAAGATAAAGTGGAGTAACAAGAGTAGCCGGTCTAGTAGGAGGAGATGGAGGTCTGACAGGTGGAGACGGAGGTCTGACAGGTGTTTGAAAAGTGGCTGAGTTCGGAGATGCTTCAGTTATTACAGAAATGTTTGAGCTTTCTTCAAAGGCTTGCTCAGATTGAATGGAGTTATGAAATTCTCTGTCAAGATGATGCTAAACAAATCTATATTGCAATTCTTCAATGAACCAAGGATCTGGAATCAACCTAGATAATTCAGTCTCAGAAAAATTTACAAACAAAGATGTTTCAAATCTCGCGTCAAAAGGAACGTCGTCAATATAAATAATTTTCACAGGACAAGATGCACATCTAGAGAGTGGTCTAGAACTACCTGTACTTTCCTGACTTCCTCTTTCAGAACTTTCTTGACTTCCTTGTCTTCTAAGAATCCTAGGGATCAGATTTGGATTTTCAAAAATTGGTGGTGGATTTGGGTCAGGGTTTGACCTAGTGTGTCGAATCCTTTCTAAAGCCAGTTTTCTTAGAATATGTGTTTTTGAATTTTGGGTTTTACTTGAAAAATAAATACAACTTCTACAAATTCTTTAAGAAATAATGATATGTGATTAAGATTTCCTCAAAGATCTGTTTAAACTAGAGAATCTGATTGAAAAATTTGAAACTAAGATTTCAACTTATAAGCTAAATCAGAGATAGACTGAAACAACATTTATTTACTTTTGCAATTTCATAGCAAAAGCAATTTCAAAGGCTTCCTGGCTGATATTCAGACTCTGTATGTAGATTATAAATCAAACAATAGTATCAATAAAATGATTCAAGTCCCCAGTATGGTCGCCACTATGTTATCACTCAGGTTTTCCTAGAAGTTGTGTAAGAGGAAAGTATACCCGAGGTAACCACAAACCAATCTTTTAGTTGCAGAATCTAGCCAATCTGCATCCAGAGAGGGCTCTCTCTTTATGATTTATCTTTGTTTTTGAATGATTTTAGGCTAGTTATAGATGCAAAGTTTGTTTTGGGAAAATGGTGGAATCCACAAACTAAGGGCAAGGTTGAGGGCTTTCAGTCCATTGGGCTATGGAGTCTAAGGATGGCTTTACCGGATTTCTTTTCTGAACACAAGATGGTATTACAGGGCAAAATACCTAGACAGAGAACAATCCTTAAAATTTAAAGTGGATGGATGGTCTTGAAGGGATGAAAGGCAACTAAGAATCTTTCACCATATTCAAGAGGAAGAAGAGAAATGATTACAAGCAAAGAGCAATGAAGGATTCTTTGTTACAGAAATCAACAATATTGAATCAGCAAAACATGAGCAATTAAGAATTCATGCTTATAACTAATCCAGAAGAAAACATCGAGAATAATCACATTTGAAAACAGATTACAATTAAGCAAATTCTGTTTCAATCCTTTATGTAAACTATTCAGAAATGGATATGATGATAGCATAAACTAATATAAAATTTAAACACAAGGGTTGGAAAACTTATTGAACTGAAGTCCAACACATGAATCCTGCAATAAGTCCAGTGCTTCAAAACGTCATCCAGTAAGCCACAAGTAAATTTGTCCAAAAGCTTTTTATTCCGAAAACCTCAATGTTACAACAGAGTAATAGAATCCACCCTCAACACTCTCTTTGAGGGCTTATTTATACAAAAATAATCCTAACAATCTTACTCTATCATAGCCAATAATTCAGGCTGATTTAAAGCATATTTACTAACAAACAAGAGACACATGGTCTCGTAAATAGAATAATGAATAATGGCTGATGTGCTGTTCCTTTCTTCATGGACGTGCTAAGGATAAGTGCTCAAAATAGGGCTCTGTGCTGTCCTTTGCGTATTCCTTTGACTTGTTGAATACTTTTTCTTCTCACGGATACTCTTTAATCTTTCATCTGATACTCTTTAATCTCAGATTGCTTACCATTTACTCAATAAGAAAGATAAACTAGCCCTTCCATTTTGGTTCTTGTGGATTCAAAATGGAGGTTTCGGCTTTTTCTGCGTAAAGAAATTTTGGATATCTCGATGAAAAAGAGGAAATTGGAACAAATTGCAGGGTTGGGGGAAGCAAATTTACGTGTTTCAACTCTTCAATGAGGACTCAGAGAGGATTTTTAACCACTTTTTCAGAGAAAAACACAAGAAACCAAGCTTAATTTGCAGTCGGGGTGCGGAATGATAAATACCTGTTTTTTAATGGAAACTGGTTCTTCAACAGGTAATGGACAATGGCAGGAACGTTCTTCAACACGGGCGCAGCGGAATTTCTGAGTAATTTGGTGTATTTGTAGCGAATTTTGAAATTTGCAGCGGGAGCTTAGTCTCTTTCGAAAACCAAAATAACTGAAAAAAACGCGAAAAATGGCTTAAAAACAAGTCAAAAGGGTTTTTTGTCGTTTTCGAGGTGATGACGTCATTCGACGTACGGGGTGACGTAAGGGAGTGGGGCCGGCGGTATTCGATAAGCGGTAAGCGGTGAGCCCGCACCGCTTATGGAGGAAGGCGGTAAAAATCGCAATGGCAGCGATTCCACAGGATGCTTGCCACGTGGAATGCTGAATAGTCAAACCCGCCCATTCCCCGCTGGCTAAAAAACTCACACGCGATGGGCAGTGGGATTGATCGGGACCGTTGATCAACGGAGGAATGATCTGACGGCTGGAGGAAAGGGAAACTTGTGCGGTTTCGAAAGTGGGCCCGTCGGGGTTTAAACAAGTTTTGACATGTAATCTAATCACCCCGGGGAGAAGCTAATAGGCGTGAATGGTTGTTAATTAGTCCAAATGACTAATTAACCCCGTGAATTTATAAAATGAATTGCGGCGGGGTTTGGCCATGTGGAATGCCACGTGGAATGCTGAGTATGGTGGCGCAGGATTCCGTCGTAGTTTATTCTTGTTTTTGGTGTTAAACACATATGTTACGTGTCTAACGCTTTTCTATATATATATTTTATTATATGATGAATAAATTAATATAATTAATTCATCATAGGGGCGAAATGTATATATAAGGTTATAGTTTTACCAAAGGGCTTTATAAAGCGGGGTATTTATTTTAAATGTGCGGGACTATATATACTTTGGTAAAACATTATAATAAGAGGGTTTTGGGGATATTTATTAGAAAAGGGAGTTATATACATAGGAAAAAAGGGATTTCACTAGGGATTTAATATAATAGAGTTAGGTGTTAGTATGACAAAGGACAAGGAAAATCAAAACATCTTTGTATATCTAAGAAAGTGAAAACTTATGAAGTAAATTGCACATTTTTATCTTCAACACTTAAACTTAGAATAACAAGTTGTTTTGAGGAATTTTATGGAATGTTGCATCAGTTTCCTAAGTAAAATAGGATTTTACTTAGGAAAAGTTAAAATGGAAGATAATCAATGATGAATTATTTCAAGTGCTTAGGTCTTTTGATCATTAGGCCGAGGGTCCGGTCCCTCCAGAAGTCAAGGAAATGCCTTGAGCCCCTTTGATCTCAAATTACCTTAGTACTTTTGGGGAAGTTAGTAAAACTCTTGAGGGGGAAAAATGATGAGGGAGGTTAATGAATTTGACTTTGCTTGCTGTGATTTTCCAGTGTATTTCCTGCTTTAGTACTTGTGATGAAAGTAAATGATTAACCAGCATGTAGCAGCACCATTCATCAGATAACACTTTGTAGCACCATCTACCTACCCTATCTACTTAACACTACCATGTTGTCTTCTTTATTAGGGTGCATTTAGACTTGCAAACCCTTTTCAATCTTTTCTTTTTACATGATGAATCTATCTATTTCTACCCTTATTACATCCAAGGGCTCAGATTAAACTGTTGAGCACCTTTTATTCACTCTACCTAGCTACTTATCTGCCAAGATTAAACTGTTTGGCTAGATATTTATTCTCTAATCTATAACATGAAATTGAAATATGACTAAGCCAAGTTTAAACAGTTTGACTTATTCATGAATTGTGGCAAAAGTTCACAAGCTGCACACAATTGATTTATTACAACAGAGTAAAAAGTAGTGGCATTTGGATTTGCACACTTTCCTTGGTCTATTTTTTGCTTGGGGTTCATTTCCTTCACTTTCTTGACCATTTTATTCTTTTTACCCTTTGATCTTTCTTTTAGGGTATACCCTCTTTACATTTTTTAACTCTTTGATTTTTTTGGTTTTTTCCAAGAATATGGAACACCTTGAAAGTTTGTTTTTAGCTTGTAATGTAACAAAAGAAAAAAAGAAGATATATGGTTCTTAGCTTCAGGGTGTAGTAACCATATGACTGGAAAAATATCAATGTTTTCTAATGTAGATGAAAGTGTAAAATATGAAGTGACATTAGGGACTGATAGCAAAGTCTCTTTCATGGGAAAAGGGAGAGTAGATGTTTTGACTATGAAGGGAGAGAAGAAGTTCATCTTAGATGTCTATTATTTCCCTGGTTTGAAATGCAACCTTCTAAGAATTGGACAACTCATACAAAAGGGCTACAATGTATTTTTTAAAGATGATGTGTGCACAATTGTGGAAAAACCTCCAAGTAGACAACTCATTGCAAAAGTGCATATGAAAAGCAATAGAATGTTTCCACTCGAGATGAGATCAGACTTGAAGGAAGGAGGTGTTGTAGTAGCTGTCACACAAGAAATCTTTCAAGAAGAAGTGAAAGATGAGAAATGGTTATGAATTTTGAGATTTGGTCATCTTAATTTTGAAGGTTTGAATTTGTTGCATAGAAAAGGCATGGTAAAGGGATTACCACTCATAGAGAAACTAGAAAACCTATGTTAAGGCTGCATATTGGGAAAAAAACACAGAGAATCATTCCCAGCAGGAAAGAGTATAAGGGAAAAGGCACCTTTGGAGATTTTCCACTCAAATTTATGTGTACCAATGCAAACACCATCATTGGGTGGAAGACATTAAATTTTGACATTTATAGATGACTACAGAAGGAAGACATGGGCCTATTTCCTAAATTAGAAGAGTGAAGTGTTTGAACAATTCTATCACTACAAAGCTCTTGTTGAGAAGCAAAGTGGACACTACATAGAACTATTGAGGACTGATAGAGGTGGAGAATATATCTCAAAAGACTTCCTATGTTTCTGTAGGGAACATGGAGCACACAAGCAATTTACCACAAGGTATACACCTCAGAAAAATGGTGTAGCAGAAAGAAAGAATAGGACCATCATGGATATGGCAAGAAGTATGTTGAAGGAAAAAAAATTTCCAAATGATTATTGGGTTGAAGCTGTCGCTTGTACAACTTATATTATTAATATATGTCCAACAAAAAGTGTGATGAACAGAGTTCCAGAAGAAGCATGGAGTGGAACAAAGAAATTTGTCACTCACATGAGAGTGTTTGGATGTGTGGCATATGCACATGTACCAGATTAGTTAAGGAATAATTTGGACAACAAGGGGGAGAAATGTATACTTCTTGGATACAATGGTGAATCCAAGGCTTACAAGCTCTATAATCCATAAACCAAGAAAATAATAATCAGCAAATATGTTCAGTTCATAGAAGAAGAAGCATGAGATGGAAGTTTAGAGAAGACAGTGAATGTGAAGACATGTATGTCTCATGAAGAGAGATGAATGGATTGCAGCAAGTAACTCCTCAACAGTGGCTCATCCTCCACCTACACAAGCAAAACAAAGCACACCGCAAGCAAGAAATAGAACATCATTGAGAAATAAAGTAAGTGCTTCTTCAAGCACACCATAGGGACCAACAACTCCCTTGATTTCAAGTGCAAATCCAAGCACATATTCAGAAAATATGAGAAGACCAAAATTCAAAAATTTAAGTGAGATTTCTGAACAATAAGAAGATAATAAGAGTGATGGTTTGAATTCATTATTTTCTTTATATTTCCATGTAGATGACCCAATCCACTTTAAAGATGCAGTCAAAGAAGAGAAGTGGATTGAGACAATGAATGAAGAGAGAGTAGCAATAGAAAGAAATGACACATGGGAGTTAGTGGACCTCCCACAATGAAAAGAAGTCATTGGAGTGAAATGGGTCTATAAGACCAAAAACAACATTGAAGGCAAGATAGAAAGTCACAAAGCAAGGCTATTTGTAAAACGCTACAAGCAGCAACAAGGAAGAGACTATGAAGAAACCTTTACACCAGTTGCAAGGATGGAGACAGTGCAGACAATGTTGTCTATAGCAGCACAACAAAAATGGAAAGTTTATCAAATGGATGTGAAGTTAGCATTCTTGAATGGAGTTCTGAAAGAGGTGTATGTTGAACAAACTCCTGACTATGAAATGGGCTAAAGAAATCACCAAGTGTATGGTACAACAATATTGATGTTTACCTGATGGACAATGGGTTTAACAAGTGTGATGTTGAACCCACACTTTACATCAAAGAAAATGACGGTAAAATTCTTATTATTTTTTAGTATGTAGATGATTTGATTTTTACAGGCAATGATGTTTCTCTCATTGCTGATTTCAAAGAAATCATGAAAAGTGAGTTTGAAATGATTGACTTGGGGTTATTAAGATATTTTTTGGGCATAGAAGTAAAGCACATAGAAAAGGGATTTTTTATCTCCCAAGAAAAGTATGTTACAACAATTTTAGAGAGGTTTAAAATGCAGAACAACAAGCCATCATCAACTCCAAATGTCAGGGGGTTGAAGTTAAGAAAGGAAGATTGCAGCAAGAATGTCAATCCGACATTGTACAAAAGCATGGTTGGCACTCTAATGTATTTGACTGCAACTAGGCCTAATATAATGTATGCGGTAAGTTTGATATCCGGATTCATGGAGACACCTAAGGAGACACATTGGCAAGAAGCCAGGAGAATATTGAGATATGTAAATGGAACAAAGGAGTATGGTGTTTTATACACCTCAAATGATAATTTTAGGCTTATTGTCTACACTGACAGTGATTGGGCTGGAAGTGTTGATGACAGAAAGAGCACATCAGGGTATGTTTTTCATTTGGGATCGGGAGCCATTTCATGGGATTCTAAGAAGCAATCAATAGTTTCATTATCAACGATAGAAGCTAAATATGTAGCAGCAATAGAAGAAACATGTCAAGCAGTTTGGATGAGAAGGATGTTGAGGGATTTATGTCATGAACAAGACAAAGGAACCACAATTTTCTGTGATAACAGTTCATCAATTGCATTGTCAAATAATTTTGTTTTCTATAAGAGAACAAAGTATATTGATTCCAAATACCATTTTATAAAGGAACTAGTTAAAAATGGTGAAATTGTGTTGCAACATTGCAGATCAGAGGAAAAATTTGCAGACATCTTCAAAAATCCATTTCCATAGAAAAATTTTGTTTATCTCAGAGAATGTTTGGGAATAGTCGATTGCGACAGTTCTGATTAAGGGGAAGTGTTGGAAATTACTCCCAACCACTACCATGAATAAACTGGCAGCAACCACATTTGAGTTAAATGTTTTGTTGCAGGGAAGGACAAGCTCCAAGCATGTTAAATACGCAAGCCAATTTACTTCACACAATTTTTCGTAATGTTCACAAAGACAAAGTATCCGACCATCACTTTGCATTTAATTTTTTTCTCACTGTATTCACCTACCTTCTCCTCACACTCTGCAATCGCAAGTTCTTATCCTTTTCTGCATAACACATTACCAAATATTTTATCTCCGTTAATTTGATATCTGTGGGACCATCAACCTTTACGCATTATCTGAATCCGCAGACAAAGCTTTGTATTTCCACCTTTCCTTACCTTTCACCTTTTTGCACTTCCCACTTCTTAGCGCACTGCACTACACATTTCGTAGGATTTATCCCTTACCTTTTATGATCCTCGCCGAACCTTGCGATGGTGTGATGTGATATCGTCATCACACATCGTAATCGTAATATTTTGAGTTTACCGCTAAAAGATATTCTGGGTTAAAAGTCTTAATTTGTGATGCGATCGCACATTGCATATTGCAAGCTCAGGAGGATAGCGCCCAGTTAACTTTTGACATCGCCGAAGTATGAATTCTGATGTGGGCAAGGGTGCGATATGGTTTCAAAGAAAAAACTTGAAGAATTTCAAGTCTGACGTACAAAGGTTCTGTGCACCGTTTAATGAAGAAATATCAGATCATGGTAGAGCGACGATTTTGTAGTTTAACATCCTGCCCAACATTGAATTTCATTTAATTGTAAAGCTCTGCCATTTTTGTATTAAGTAGAATGTTTTCATAGGTATAAAATTGATCTGAATTTATATTGTATTTGTTACGCTATGCAAAGTATCCAAACAGATATAATTTAGTGTGCAAATGGTTGTCCTTAAGTTGCAGGTTAAACAAATCTTTTAGGATTTTTTATTCAAGTTTCCGTGGGAGGAATTGATTAATTAATTTTACTGTTTAACATTGTACAACAACAGGAAATATAAAATAAACTCACAAACACATTACTCAGCTATTTGTTGAGCAGTTCACCCCTCCTGGGCTACGTCTGCTGGACCATGCCTCCCAAATGGCATGTCCCTCTTGTATTAAATTGCTCTAGATTGAAAATACAAGTGTAAATATGCCTCAGTAGGATAAGATGACTGTAAATATTGTTTCAGAAGATGTGAAATAGCTAAAAATTCCTTTTCATTTACACTAAACAGTGAAATATTACCAAATACAATGCCTTCTCCATGATGGCTCTTTGAACTCCCCTTCAGCTTTTCGAGCTCTAGAAGTTCTAAAAATGTTCTGAAAACTCTTCCATTAGGTTCAAAAGATAGAAAATAGCTGGAAATGGCTTTTTTTTCACACTAAACAGTGAAATATAGCCCAAAACAATGCCTTATCCATGATGGCCCTGATGGCTCCTTCATCTTCCTAGAAGAAAAAAGTGTTTAATATCACCTCTGTTCGACCGAAAAACTATTCCAAATTGTTCATAAGGTCGGAGAGACCCAAAATTAACTAAAATTTCATCCAATTTGGTTTAATAATGAGGAAGATATGGCTTCTACAAGAAAAATGCCCAATGTTCCCCCAAAACCCCACTAAATGTGGGATAACTCTAGTTAGCAACGCTAATTTTGGCCAAATGCCTGAAATTGTTGGAATAGCGCTAAATCAGGAGTGACTTCTGGAGGTTAAGTTTAATTTTGGGCAGAGGCATGTGAACACTCTGCATTTTTTTCCACATAAACTGTTAACGCAACGGTTGCATTAAATTTAAAAGTTTGTTGGCCACATGGGCTCGGTTCCACCGTGGGTAGTGTAACTGTAACCACCAGTTTCCTTAGCGCCTGGATGCCAGCTCTTGGGCATATGGAATTGCTTTATATGGGGGCTAGCCCCTTTTCCCTCCGGCGTGAACAATTTCAAAATTTAAATATATGTTTTGATTTATATAGGTTAAGAACCATTGGATAGGTGGGTTGTTCGGGTCGCGATGCTACGGACAGGGAGCCCCTAGTTCGACTCCTGAATAAATTTTTCATATGACCTCCATTTTTCAAACTGTTCATGGTGCCAGAATCGCAACGATAAGACCTTTCCGGTCATTCAGATTGCAAGTGATTTTGAACACTTTCATTTTTTTGCAATTTGCATAACTTGGAAATGATCTCCTAATCACACCACCCAAATGAGAAGCTTTTGGTCCCCAAAAGCTCTCTGGAATACTAAAACTGATCTGTATAGTAAATAAGAGTACTGCACCCTCTTCTCTTCAGCCTCCAAACACTTTCCTTGCATGGCTAGTGAATTTGAACCACAACTAGAAAGAAATTCACACTTCCCTTCCTCGATGCTTGTCCTCCTGTCAAGAGCTATCTTTCTTGCACTCACTCAGAAAATTTCTAGCAAGAAATTTGCAGAAGTAAACTATACATCGCTGCCTTGATCAATGATCCAAGGTGGCTCAAACAAATGAGAGAGTATAGTATAAAATACGTGCATACAACCAAAATTTGCATATGTACAAAACGAGTACGTCTTACTGTAATAAGAAGTCCATCCACTTCTTACCAAGCCACTTCCATGGCAACTTTTGCTGCTACAACTATTCCTCATGTGAATCTTCCATTTTCACATCAATAATGAAATCCGCAGTTCCACTTGCACCAATATTCCTGTCCTCTTGCTGCATGTGCTTTGGATGACTAGTTGGATGTAAAGTCCAACAATGAGAGACATCATGTCCCTTCTTTTGGCAATATGTGAAAAACTTATGCACCTTCTTTGAAATTTGTCTTTTCCTCATCTGCTTCCTGTATGATTTCTTCCTCATCCAGCATCTCGAAACATCATGGTTAAATCCACCACAATATGTACAACAAATCTTTCTTCCATTTTAAGCATGTAAAATTATCATGCTTTGCAGAAACACAATCAAACTGATCATGAAAATATTTATACCTCTTGTGCTACTTTGAATGTTCATCCTTTTTGTCTTCATGAGAAGATGAACTAGTAGAGGCTACAACTTTCATTTGCAGACTAACATCACCATTTTTATCTTGAAAACTGTCTGAACTTGCATGCTTACCATAAGCTGCATGTCTACCATCTTCTTGCTGCAAAAAAGGCTTAAAGAAATGGCAATCATATTTGAAACAAATTTGACATATTTGCATCTTAGAACTTGGAATAAAGGTTCTCTTGAAATTTGCCTCACATGCTTTCATGTTTTTGGAGTCTTTTCCATTAAATTGCACATAACCAAGACCAATATTCTTGGGTCGTTCCTCAACTGAAATGGGATCAACCATGCCTTGTGCATGCCTTCCTAATCCCTTGCCTTCGTATCCCATTTTAATCATTAGTTTGGACCCTCTTCCCCTTGTATGTTTTTTGAAAGAACCAACACATATTTTTAATGACGAAACTGAAGACAAGTTAGAATGGATTACCTTTTCCTCATGAATTTTCTTGGTCAAAGCCTCTTGGGCTTGATGGAGCTGCCTCTCCATATCATGCAATATTTGAAGAATTTCTTCCTTATCTTCCTTCATGGAAAACAACTCTTCACGAAGTTCAGTGCTTTCTCTTTTATCCTCAAACAAAATTTGCACCATGTCCTTCAATATAATAAAGTCACGCTTCATATCATCATCTAAGAATCTTGTGAAGGAGGGAACTTCACTTGTATAAGTTGTCATTATGATGTTAATGAACAAAAGGAGCTTCAATAAAATTCTCAAAGCTTTCAAAACAAATGACAAAGTTTTTTTAACCAAATGGCTTTAAAGACAAACTCTTATTCAAGCAGCCAAACAACAAAAAACTCCAAGAACTTCTTAACAAATAATCGTCAAGAGGGTTTGTGTTCCAATGGTGACCTTAAGGTACTTTGGGGTAAGGAAGAAGCCTTCAACTCTTTCCTCCTTTTTGTTTTCTCCAAGACTTAGCTAATCAGTACCTATCCCCAAAACTCAAGCAAACTCAAACAAAAATCAGTTTACAAATAGTAAAACAGTCAATATTTTACACTGTTTAAACACCTTTCCTTGAAGACATGCTTAGGGATTCTTCTCATCTCTTAAAATTCAGCCTAATAAGCCTAAAAAACTCACAACAAATACTTCCCCAAAGATGGCTAAACACTGCTTGCAAGGGTTATAATGCAGTCTTTTAAACAAATCCTTTTGCACAAGAACAATATAGAGAGAAACAATAGCTCTCCTAATGCACAAAAACACCAGCTCTGATACCAAACATATATAATTTAGTGTGCAAATGGTTCTCCTTAAGTTGTAGGTTAAACATATATTTTAGGCTTTGATATTCAAGTATCTGTGTGAGGAATTGATTAATTAATTTTACTTTTTAACATTGTACAACAACAATAAACATCAAATAAACTCATAAACACATTACTCAGCGATTTTTTGAGCAGTTCACCCCTCCTGGGCTACGTCTGCTGGGCCATGCCTCCCAAATGGCATGTCCCTCTTGTATTAAATTGCTCCAAAATGCAAATACAAGTGTAAATATGCCTCAGTAGGCAAAGCTGACTGTAAATACAGTTTCATAAGATGTGAAATAACTAAAAATTCCTTTTCATTTACACTAAACAGTGAAATATTACCAAATAAAGTGCCTTCTCCATGATGTCCCTAATGGCTATTTTAACTCCCCTTCAGCTTTTTGAGCTCTAGAAGTTCTCAAGATGTTCTAAAACCTCTTCCATTAGGTTCAGAAGATAGAAAATAGTTGGAAATGGCTTTTGTTTCACACTAAACAGTGAAATATAGACCAAAACAATTCCTTGTCCACGATGGCCCTGATGGCTCCTTCATCTTCATAGAAGAAAAAAGTGCTGAATGTCACCTTTGTTAGACCTGATACCTGTTCCAAACTATTCAGAAGGTCAAAGAGACCGAAAATTTACTAAAATATCATCCAATTTGGTTCAATAATGAGGAAGTTATGGCTTCTGCAAGAAAAATGCCTAATGTTCCCCCAAAACCCCACTAAATGTGGGATAACTCCAGTTAGTAGTGATAATTTTGGCCAAATGCCTGAAATTTTTGGAACCACGCTAAATCAGGGGTAACTGCTGGAGGTTAAGTTTAATGTTGGGCAGAGGCATGTGAACACTCCGCATTTTCCGCCACATAAATCGTTAAACGGTTGCATTAAATTTAAAATTTTGTTGGCCACATGGACCCAGTTCCACCACGGGTAGTGTAACTGTAACCGCTAGTTTACTTAGCGCTTGGACGCCGACTCTTGGGTGTATGGCATTGATTTATATGGGGGCTAGCCCCTTTTCCCTCCGGCATGAAAAATTTCAAAATTTAAATATATGCTGTGATGTATATAGGTTAAGAACCATTGGATAGGTGGGCCGATTAGGTCGCGATGCTACCAGTGGGGAGACCCCGATTCGACTCTTGAATAAATTTCACATACGACCTATTTTTTTCGAACTGTTCACGGTGCCAGAATCATAGTGACGAGACCTTTCTGTTCGTTCAGATTGCAAGTGATTTTGAACACTTTCATTTTTGATCAATTTGCATAACTTGCAAATGATCTCCTGATCACAAATAGAATGGTGAAACTTGCTTAAGCAGAAGAAATGGAATAGAATTTTCTCTAGTTTTCTGTCTCTGTGTGCGTGGTTGTGCAAATGTTTTGAGAAACTATGATGTCATTGTTTTATTTTTAATTTCCGCATTCTTTGTAAATTGTTTGTTGAGGGAAAAAAAATTTCCCCTGTTCTTTGAGCTTCTCATATTCATGTATGTTCTCGACATGGTATCGGAGGATACCAGATCTTCTAACAATTTCCACGTGAACAACCGCAACATAGTAGCCATCCATATGAAAATAGCCAAGGCCATATACCAATTTTTGTCCAATAGATATGTCACGTTTTGGATTGATATTTGTATGGGATTATTCTCGATTGGAACAGGTAATATTTGTTGGCTTAAACTTTGACTACAGTTTCAATGGAATTCCTTACCATAAGTTGTAAAAGATATTGGTAAGTTTCAAAGACTCCAACGCAACGAGTAACCACTATATATTATAGTTTACATTATTTTAGTATTTATATCTATTTTTTTCTATTTGAATAAGTTTATGGTTATAGCCCTAACCTATGCCTCCATGTTTATCTACCATGATTTCTCTTACCCATGATATTTTTATAAATAACTACATATCCAATTTCCTTTAGTTTTCTGATGCTTGGTGACAATGTATCACATATATAGTGATGGCATGTATGCTAGTTACGTAGTATTTATTGTTTATGTCCCTACATGACATATTAATGGAACATCATTTCTCGTTTTCATTGTTTAAACATTATGATAAAGGGATTTCTATCACCCGCATATTTATTTACAGGAGGTATACTTATGTTTATATGGTTGAATTGATTTTTATCGATCGAACTCTTTATACTTTAGAAACGAGTGGAGAACATGTCGCTTGGTACATTGACCTCCCCCTGTGTCAAACCTCATACTCAGAGCTTACAATGTGTCAGGCGATGTGTGACTCTTTGGAATTGAGGTATATGATTGATAGTCAGGAGTATTCAAGATAGATTTTGGTAACTACCTTGTGTCCTCTGCCGTAGCTAGGCCTCATTTTTCCTCTTTTCCCTAACCATTTGGACCTTTGCATTCCTAGGGTTTCAATGGGCTTCGTTCTAACTCTCACCTCTACTCTAGTTCAACTTTGGACATTCCTTTTCACTCAACCACTTCTTCATGAGGATTGGACCTGATAAGCAAGGCTTACCTTACAATAAGTTACGTTTATATGCTGAGAATAATTGTTCTGGAATTATTCATAATAATTTTTTTGTGCTTTTTATCGATCATACTTCTTGCCTTCATTTTTTCATACTAGACATAAATTTGTGGCTTTTCTTCTTTTCATTTTTCTCTTCTATATTTGTGAGTGTAAATTGTAGGGTTGTATTCAACGAAAGTGTTCCCACTTCTTTCGAATCTCAAGGGAAATAATTTCACTTTCTATCTATGTCGGCCTCAATAATGGCATGCAAGTTTAGAAGGTAATACGCTCCTTTTCTTATCTCACATAATAAAACATTTTTCTATTGGTAGAACCAAGGAAACATTCTAATTTTCTTTTCCAAATTTCCAACAATGAGTTAAGGTTAGAGATAAAGTACTCTACAGATAGATTTGGTCACTTAAACTTCTTTTATATTTCTCCATTTCGTTTACTAATTTTTGTTGAGCTAAAACCATAACATGGCTGACGTATGGGCACAACAATGTAAACTTTTAAATGGAAATGGAAACGACTACCCGCTTTTTTAGGTAGCAAAAAATCCTTTGATTTTCAAAAGTGTTGATTTAGAATACATTTAATTTTTTTTAGCATGTTTTTGACACATTAAATTTTTTAATGTACCAAGTATAAACATTATTTTTAAAATGTTAGTGATTTTTATGTTTATTTTGAAAAGTGTTATGCGAGCATCATCCGCTTTTTTAGAAGACTTATTTTTTACTTTAAATCTTCTAATGTATTAAATGCTAATACTTATTTTTTAAATTTAACAATTTTTGAAGTACTCGTCTTGTTCCTCTTCACTTACTTATTTTTTTAAGGTGTTTTTCAGGTTTTTTGTTTTTGTTTTTCTTTTCATTTTTTTTTTGTAATGAGACACTTCATTTTTTGTAGTGTTAAAAAAAAAGCCAAAATTTTAAAGTTTCGATCTTTTATCTAATTATATATTTTTAAATAATATTTCATTGCCCATGAAATATTTATCAATGAAAAAACAAGAATTTTTAACAATTTACATAAAAATACACATTTTGAATATAGATATAAGTAAGAGAAATAGACATTTGGAGTGTTTTTTTGCTAAAAATGACATTTTTTAGGAAAAAAATAACCAAAAAAAGTATGAAAATTAGGATTTTTTATGAATTTTATGTCAAATATAAATAATAATAATAAATTTTTTTCCAAAACTTAAATGATTCACATAAAAAACGAAGTGAAAATCACATTATAAAAATTTTAATTTTTAATTTTTAATTTTTTAATGTCTTTTTGTGTATCTTAAAAATTGAAATGAAAATCACATAATTTTATTTAAAAAAAAAAAAAAAAAATTGGGTTTCCCAAGGGTGATCATCGTGGGCCAGCAGAGCTGGCTAAGATTCACTAGCCCACGAAGGTCGCCCTCGGGCCACCTAACATGGGCTAGCGGATGGCTTCGGCAAGCCCCTTTGGGTGGCCCGAGGGGTGGCCACCATGGGCCGACTGAGCTTCTCCAGCTTCACCGATCCATGGTGGCTGCCCCTCTGGCCACCCTGATAATAGGCTCCAGCCAGCTCGGTTGGGTGGCTTGAGGGGAGGCCACTATGGGTCATTGGAGCTGGCCACTGCGACCACTGCAGCCACCCCTCGGGCCACCTAGGTAGCGGTGGCTGATGCAGGCTGACCGAGCTAGTCAGGCTCTTCTGCCCCACACCTTCATGGGTCGGCGGAGCTTGGTCAGCTCCAAGCTCTTCCGGCCCATAGTGGGTGTTGCTCGGGCCACCCGGTAGGGCTAAGAGTTGATTCTCATAATCGGCTGGCCACCCAGCCGATTCTGAGAATCGACTTTCAGCCCCACGGTCTCAAGGGGCCACTGGTTGGGCTTAACCCAATTCCTAGAATTGGGTTGAGCCTGCCCAAAGGCTTGAGGGCCACATTTTGTATTATTATTGTTTGATATATTTGTTATTAATTTTTAAAAGAATTTTAATTTTTTTTTATCTTTTATTTATTTTTAAATATTTTGCATTTTTTTTTTTTTTTAATTTTAATTATATTTGTATTCATTTTTTTAATGTTTTTTTTAGTTATTTTAATTGTTATAATATTTTTAATTTGTCTTCTTTTTTTTCACATTTTTTTGTTAGATATTTCAATTTTTTTAATTTAATTTTTTCCAATGTTTTTTTTTTTTTTTTTTTTTCAGTTGGCTAATATTTTTTATTTTATTGTTTTGAAATTTTTTACGATGTTTATTTATTTATTTTTATTTATTTATTGATTTTTTTAAATGTAATATTTATTTTGTTTTTAATTTTTTTAATTTTTTAAAAGGTATTATTTATTTATTTTTGTTTCTTTTGTTAATTTTATTTCTTTAATTATATTTTTTATTGTTTAATTATTTATTTCTTTATATTTTATATATATATTTTTTATCTTTTATTTTATATTATTGTCTTTACACATTGATTTTTTTTTTTTTTTTGCTTTTTATATATTTGATTTCTTGTTCTCCTTTCTTTTATTTTATATTTTTTTTCTAATATATATTTTATTTACTTATTATTATTTTTGAACTTTTGTTTTTTGTTTTATGTTTTTCTTATTGTTTTAACTCTTGTTTTATTTGTAAATTTTTATTTTCATTTTTCTTTTGAAATTTTAAGTTTTTTTGGAGTGATGATATTTTATCTTTTACATGGTATTTCAAAATGTTGAAAAATTATCCTTAAAAAAAATGTTATTCCAACATCTTCACTTTTCGTTTTGAGGGTGTTTTTGGTGCACAAAAATTGGTTTTCATTGCTATTTTTTAAACATGCTAAAAATTTACCTCAGAAAAAAAATGTTATTCCAGCATCACCACTTTTCGTTTACGAGTTGTTTTTCCATGTTTTTGGTGGTTTTTTGCTAGAGTTCTTGTTTTGAATTTATAGTTCCCACTTCATAATTTACATTTTTGCATAGCTACATATTGACCTTTCAATATTTTCCACTCTTTAACATATTCGATACTTTATGCGAGATGGCTTTTCCTTTTGGCTTGTGTATTCTTCTTCTAAATTTTTCTTCTCGCCCCTAAGGCTCTACTTCCTTCGTGAGAAAGGGTGTTAGATCTAATTAAATGGGTTGCATTTTTTTTCATGAATGAGGTTAAAATATATTTTTTGAAGAAGGAATCACGAAGGTCCTAATTTTCTTCTTTTTTCTTTTTTCTACATAAGCAATGGACTCTCAATAAAGACAATTCTTTGATTTTATCTTGGGTTTTGTCTTTCAGACTGCATGATGTAACAGGGAATGGTACTTTGGATAGTATTTTATGGTGACTACTACTATAACTTGTCTCTACCAAATTCCTTGTTTATCATAAAAAAATTAACTATAAAGACTTTTGAAAGTCATTTTGTGAATTAATTACAGGGAGTTGTTATTTTTGTATAGAATAGGTTGTAAATATTTTATTTCGAATATATATAATTCTTCTCTGGAAATTTTTCTTTTATTACAGTATCGAGATTGATTTTTTTATTTAAAAAGGGAATTAATAAAACCATATACTTGAACATATTATAAACATAAATATCTTGTCCAATATGTCTTGATAAATTTCATAGAGAAGATTCCCCTGTCATAGTTTATCTCCTTATATTCTAGTGAAGCATTATGTTTTCATTACATCAAGGTGTTTTATTTTAACTTGAAATTTGGTGCATATACGTAAATATAGGGTCAATTCACCTAACTTACATTTAGTAATCTAAGAGGTAATACCACCCTATATATATATATATATATATATATATATATATATATATATATGTTGTTTTTGATGATACAGGGTGTTAGGTGGAACTTGTTTCGAGTTCTACCCTTCCCCTCCGGTATCCAGTGTGGTATTTTAAATTTTGGGACTGATACCAACACAACATATTCGTTGTGGTATCTAACCCAATTCTTATTAAAGATGATGGCATCCGCCCAACCTTGAGTGAGGAAATGCCATCCTCAGCTCCCCCCGTGATCCTCACCAAAGTAGGATTTCATAATAGTGTTTCAAGGAGGTACACCTTAAGAATCCTGTCCTGTCTCGTCACCTATAACAGGTAGCAGAGTTCTATTGGTGTTTCACCAACTCTGGATACTCTCTCCTTTCATCTCCTTAGTTTTTCCTCATCACCTGCACATAACTCCTTTCCTCCTCTAGGATTTTCCTTTTATCCCCAGAGGAAAGGTAACTGCAAGTAACTACTTAATTAACTACTTTGGAGTCTTCGAGAACTTCTACCTTCAGACTTATGGAAAAATACAGTAATTAAATATTTATTAAAAAGTAAAATCTTTAGTTCATAACTTGATTGACATGCTTCTTAATTCTATTAATTTAAAATAACTCCAATGTCTAAATTAGACATGTCTTTAAGTTAAGTGACATTAAATTCAGGTGTTACAGAAAATAATTGCAATAAAGCCAAGCGCGAGTTGAAGTACAATGCCAATGCATGGTAGCATCTCACAATATATGGCACAACAATATAAGGGTGAAAATGTAAATTTTGATAATAATTTTCGTTATTTTTGGGTGGTTTCATAATTTAGGTCTTTGTCAACATTTTCATAGTTAGCAACCATTTTTCTCTAAAATAAATTTAGATATAAAAGTATACTACTACACGCAATGTGTACTATTTTTCATAAATTTTTCTATTAGTATTAGTTCTCCCAACACTTATTAACTATAAAAATCTAATTCCAAAAAGTGTTTCCGATTTTCACCCATAACCTTTGAAAGGATTGCAAGGATTGCAAAGAGCGATGTGATAAGGGGTGGAGGGGATAAGAATTTAAAATGATTCCTATGAAGTTCATAAACAAATACTAGGAGTGCCTAGAGGGTAACCAAATTCTTGGAGCCATATCGAAATTAGGGAATTGGACATATTCTTCTATAATCATTAATTTCTAACATAGTATATTCTAAGGAGCAGGTCTTATTAGCTTGCAAATCAAATTCCACATTGTTGTTTTTGGGTACATGATAGAACCTCTTGGAATGAAAGAATGCAACCAAACTTCTAATTCCTTGTAGCACCAAGGCAAATGAGTTATATTTCAGACTATTCTCACCATTGCGATACTGAATTGTAAGAAATGAATCTCATGAGAGAATAATACATTTCACACATTTGTCTTTAGCAATGCATAGACCTTGTAGGAGTTCATACATCTCTTCTTGGTTGTTGGATTTCCTTCCTACACCCCATGAAAAATTTACCTCAGTTGTTTTATCTGGATTAATTAAAATCCATTCCATCCCCCACCTTGTTTTTATTAAAACTTATTAATAATATATTATTAATTAATTAATATTTTTATTTATTTTTAAAAATATAAATAGTACACAATAAAATTATTATCAAAATATTTGTTTAACTTATTAATTTAATATTAATTTAATTTAGGTAAATGTTAATTATAATTACCTTTCTAATCTCTTCTACACAATCACTATTATTATTGAATACAATTACATTCCATTATATTATGGGCCTAATGGTTGAGAGCAGAGTGTTTCCTCCTAAGAGGACCTAAGAGTATGCATGCCTTCCTAGACTTAGCAACTAGAGGGGCTTAGAGTATGTATGCAACTTAGCAGTGAAATAATGTATTATATATAACTAACTTTAGAGGGACATTTTTCCAACTCTATTAATCGAGAGTATGTATGCCTACGTAAAGCTAACTTGAGAGGAACATTTTGCTAGCTTAGCAGTCAAATACTAGATTATATATAGCTAACTTGAAAGTATACTATATTATATATAGCTAACTTAAAAGTATGTATGCCTTCCTAAATTTACCACTTAGCAGTCAAATACTATATTTTATATAACTAACTTAAGAAAGACATTTTACTATAATTTAATTACATGATTTAATTTTAATTCATCACTATGGATTTAGATGGTGGGATATTTTGCCCGATTTATGAGTAATTGTTAGATTTTTATTCATGATACCATATCATGAAGTAGTAGTTTGAGATCTAGGGTTGGTTCCTTTTGTGGGAATCAATGGATAATCACGCTTTGATTAAATGAGGGGCAAAACTTTTACTTATCGACAGTCGGACTCAAAATTTGTAGAAATTTTATTAAAGAATCAACTTCTGAAGCGACGACACTTTGATTGATATGTCTTTGTTCACTGGACGTCTACGTCATCGAAAATGGATTATAGCATGCCTATTAACAGTGGTCAACCACACTGGTTATAATCTTGAGTTATCTACTTTTATTTTGAATAAGGATTTCAGCTTTTTTATTAAAAACAAAAAATTCCAAATCATTTCCTATTTCAATTTTTATATTTGCAACATTACAAATTACACATAAATATATTATATTATTTTAGATGGTTATCAACATTTATCTTATACAACTATTTGAAATGAACCTTTTTTTTTTAAATCCTTTTCCATTTGTAGCAATATATCTACTCCCCCATGTTTCTATTTTTCAGATTATATTTGAAAACGTACCTTTGTTTGCCTCCGCATTTGTCTTCCCACGAGTATACAGACCCCCATATTCCCGAACATTTTAAAACAAGTATCAGTATGATACGGCCATGATCCCGTATATTCAACCTTCACGTTCCACTTCGAAAGAATTTATGGTATGAAATTCAAGTCTTTCCGATTATTGGAAAGCTCTAGTATTAAATATTATTAATTACAATGCTGAATCTCGTTATCATGTCAAGCTAGTTCAATGTCATAAGAATCTGGAGAATGTGGTGTAATAGTGAGGTAGGTAGGTTTGGTTGTGGTGTCATGTTAAGCTCAATGCTAGAAGAATCTTGAGAAAGTGGTGTAATGGTTAGGTAGACAGGTTTGACTGTACAGGTTTTGTGGTTCAATCAGGAGAGAATTATATATGTTTAATAGCTATTCTATCCATGATTTCTTCAATTGAAACAAATACAGAAAATGACAAATTACCCCTCACATGGTAACTTGCATGTCAAATATTGCCAAAAGACAAATTACCCCTCTAATTTGCATGTCAAATATTGCCAAATTTATAGTCAGTTAAAATAATAATCAAAACATTATTAAAATTGCAAAAATCCTCTAACCAATGCTGGACTTTGACATAATTTTGCATTGAGTGATTGATTATAGAGTGTCTCTCTCGGAAATTCACAAATAACATTATGAGATCAAAGTCTCATGAACGTGTTATTGAAATCAATCGACTACCAGACTCAATATGACCATTTTATTGAAATCAAGTCACGATAAGATTCAATGTATATGTATATTTATGTGTAAGCGGGAGTGGTAGATGTACGTCATTGGTAATTGGAAGTTTGTGTGAGCACCTATATTTATGTGTAAGCGGGAGTGGTAGATATACGTCATTCGTAATTGGAAGTTTGTGTGAGCACCTGGATCATAATTAGGAGAAAAGCAGAGTCAATGAACTCTCTAATTTCACAAATTCACAAATAACATTATGAGATCAAAGTCTCATGAACGTGTTATTGAAATCAACTAACTACCAGATTCGATATGACCGTTTTATTGAAATCAAGTCACGACAAGATTCAATGTATATGTATATTTATGTGTAAGTACGTCATTGGTAATTGGAAGTTTGTGTGAGGGCCTCGGTCATAGTTGGGAGAAAAGCAGAACTCTCTAATTTCTCTTCTCGTGATTTGCATGTGGGCTGTATTGATTACTGATTTAGTACGGCAGGGCAGTTACTAACCGGGCAGTTACTTGTTAGTCAGTGAGAGAATCGAGTAGTTTTTAGGGCGATTTTTTGAAGGCTTTTATGGTGATTTTTTATGGTGTAATTTCTCTAAATTTCGGCAGGAATTTATTTAAAAGAGAAGTTTGATTTCTAACTTTGCACAATCAAAGTGCCTTAGAGGTTTTTGAGGGTGTTGAATCCATATATAGAGTCAACCAACCAATTTGAATAACAAAAACCAAGATTTTAGCTCAAAAATTTTCACCATTCCGGCACTTGAAACTTCAAAAAGTCACACTAAAGACAACTACGTTAGACAATTCATAATAATAATATATAAAGGAAGTAATTAGAACAGTTAATCTTAAACAAGTCTAGAAAAATTCTTAGCTGTAAATCTTTTAACCCGTTGTTTGCTTCAAAACAATGTTGTCGCGTCACAGTGCTGTCATTGATAATTACGTTTTAAACATAATTAAAAGGGTAGGCGGATTGTAACTTAAGTCACATAAAATTATATATATATATATATATATATATAAACAATTTTAAGCACGCTAAAAGATAAATATGATGCACATAAATAAATAAGTATGTTAATTTTTAAAGTGCATAATACACATTGCAAATACATAGGATTATTACTTAAACGTTTATATCATTTCCACATATAAATCATGAAAGCCAGTGCCAAATTACCAATAAAGAACCAACTTCAGTTTTCTATACATAGTAAACAATGTGATAAATTCACATAGACATTAGGAGTAACTAGTAGAGTCTAGCAACCATAAGAATACCAAATTCAACAAAACCATGGGCCATATCAGATTTCATATATTGAAAACAATATGATAAAAAAGTATTCAAAATATATAAACTTTAAAGTAGTTTGGCAGTTTTAGAATTTTGTTCATGCAAAAAATAAACTAGAAGGCTAAAATGAGAACACAAGTTTTATTCTTGATGTTCTCGTGGCCCACTTGTGATATCAAAAATTTCTATATCATCAAAAGCAGTAGGGGTTGTGAATCTACTAGATGCCTCAGCATTAGATTCATAACTCAATTCCCTATCAATGTCACTATCATTGTAAAAATCAGCTTCATCTCTTGATGCATTAGGAACAGGAATCGATCCACGGAGTAGAGGAATTCGATGACTCATTAGCCACATTTTTCAAAGCCAACTACATGTTAGTACGAACATAAACAAGATCTTATAATCTTCCAGATAACAATCTATTTATTTTCTTAGAATAAATGTGGTCAAAGGAACTCCAATTCCTTTCACATGTTGATGCACTTGATCCCTGACTTAAGTTATGAATTGCAAAATTTGCAATTTTGGTGCCCCTAGACCATAAAAATCGCACCATACTGTTGGATCACTTCTGCTCCTATCATACTTTGCTAATTGTGTACTAAATAGCCCTTCTTATAACCTGCATGCCCTCAACTGACATCTCACCAAACCTGCAATTGTTGGATCTAGATTTAGCTTCTCAATAGCCTTGATAAGTCCATTAATGACTTCTTCATCGCTATGTCTTGATAACCCAAAAAATCTAGGGTGTAAATAACATGATGTTGCATGTAATGGACTATGCATCATCTTCCAACTTTGATCAATTACTTCCCATATCTCCTGCTAATCAGCTTCCACATTATTAAAGCACTTGCAATGGCCTCTTTGCAACGATCAATGCTTTCATAAACAAAACCCATACAAGGTTTGTCACCATCAACCATGCGAAGAACATTAACAATTGGGCCACATATGTTTAAAACCTTGTCTGAATTTTCCCAAAAGCCATTATCGAGAAATATTTGTTCAACATATTTCCCCTTAGTTTTTTTGAAAGGGGAGATCTCTCCCACTCAGTATTGCAGAAAACAGCTCATAGGCTTCCTTTTTCTTCAACAACTCTTTTCAGAGTAATATAAAAAGTATCAAACCTTGTATCACAAGGTTTCAACAACCGTTTAGATGCATTCTTCATAGATATGCTCAAAGTGAGACGATGGTTGATGATGAAGTTTGAAATTATTTTGGCTCTTCAGCTTGTCTCATTGACCCAAGGAAATTTGGCTAAATCATGAAACATCAAATCCAAGCAGTGAGTTGCACAAGGGGTCCAATAAATATGGTTATACTTTTCCATAATCATCTTCCCCACACCAACACAATTTGATACATTATATGTAATAACATGGACCACATTTTTCTCGCCAACCTCTTGAATTGCTTCATCCAAAATTCCAAAAATAAATTATGATGTCTTCACCCAATCCATTGCATTAAATTCCTTCAAGAAAAGTACCCCTTGAGGACTGTAAACAAGCACATTGATCAATGGGCGATGAAAAAAATTTGACCAACCATCACTCAAAATTTTGCATCTTGTATGCTTCCAAGACTCTTTAATCTTAGATAATTTTTCAGTCACTTTGTCTCTTGTTTTCTTTAGCAAAGTAGTCCTTAAAGCTTCAGATCTAGGAGGAACATAACCCTTCCCAAAATCAATGGCATTTTTAATTAAATTTTTAAAATATGTACTGCTGGCCACGTTAAAGGGAATTGCACATGGATAAAAGAATTCTACAACAACATCATCAACTTCTTGTCTCTCCATAGGTTTCCATAATTGATTTAATGTTTTGGCTCCACCTATTTTTAATGGAGTATAACTTGATCCACCAATGGTTGAGATTGAATTAATGGTTCTTGAGGAAGACATGGCAATCTCCCTCTCAATTTGATACCTCTTCTTCTCCCTTTTTTCATTTTCCATCTTTGAAGTGAAATAGTTTTTCTCCACTGTGGTTTTTTGTTCATCTGAGATCTTAGTGCATCGTTCAACACAACCTCCAATACCATTGCTAATATTGAGTAGGTGATCCACTGCTCTAGTTAAAGAGCCAGTGTGATGTCCACACAACTGACACAAAAGATTTTTCTCTTCCTTTTTGACAAAATTCCATGCTACAACAGTTTATTTTGGGGGTGCCATTGAAATATGAAGGTTTTGATTGTTGAAGTAAAGGTTGAAATGTTTGCATTTTTTTTTTAATTTACATTTTAGTTAGTTCTAAGTTTTTTACAACATGAAATTTTTTGTAAACAATAACTTTTTTTAAACTTGTATGATTTTTTGTAAATTGTAATTTTTTTTAAAACTATATATAAAGAATAATTCTTCCCTTCATTTCTGTAAACATTATTTTTTTTAATAAACAATAAACTTATTTAAAAAAAAAATTGTAGTTGCCTACCTAGATTCTGTGACCGTAAGGTTACTGGAGTCTGGGCGATGGGCCTGTGGGTAGTGGGCAGTGTGGGTCGGAATCCAGAACGTTGGAATAGCAGAGGAGCTGGACGCTGGAGTAGTGGAGCGAGAAGCTACAACTTGAGGCTAGACACTAGAGCGAGAGGAAACCTGAAGGATGGAGCGATAGAATGCAGTGGAGCTCGACGCTGGAGCTGCCGCCGACAATGGAGATGGAGCCTGGACACTGGAGCAGTGGAGGGGTAGGCTACAACTTGAAGTTAATGGACGTTGTTCAATGGTCATGACAACAGTTGTAGACTAGCACCAATGGAGGAGAAGTCATGAGCCGTGACACTAGAGGTAGCCACGGGGGAGCAACGTTGGAGGAGGCAGTTGCGGAGGAGACAACTACAGTCGTCGACAGAGCTGTGGTTGGCAGTTTGCAGGAGGCTGAGACTCGTGAGCAGTCAGCAGTGGTTGCATCTTGCGACATGGTGAGAGAAGTAGCACGGTGAGACAGACTTTGTTTGTTGGGATTTTTAGCCTCAAAAGAAAATAAAATTAAACCCTCCCACCAAACCTAATAAAATTTTCATGATTTTTTTAACTATTTGTTTTTTTAAAATCGTTCAAGTTCACCATTTTGTTTGGGTTCAGGTTCAGCGAACAAGTTCGAGCTCATGTTTGGGATTAAGTTCACTGAACTTAATCGAATTTTCTCGATGATGCTTTAAGTTTGACGAATTTTGGAAAATTTCAAACTTCAACGATAAAATTTGTCGAACCCAGTGAATTATATTGTAACCGACATGAAGGTTCTCTCACATTCAGTTATGGCTTTAGTAATTATTTTTAGTATATGTAATAAGAATATAGATGAAGAGATATGTGATATGCTATGTGATTTAAATATTGTCTTGATTATAGAATTGTTTCCTTGTCAACATAAATTTCTAAGTTACAAGTTACATCAATTGATTTGTATTTTTTTAATAAGTTACATTTAGCAATGCCTACATAAATGGAGACTTGTTTCACTCAACGTTTTTTTATAATTAAAAACTATAAACCTTAAAATAATATTCAATAAGATGTTCTCGATAACTTATACATGAGACTATTTTTATTAACAAAAGTTCCTATAAATAATAATTTAAGAGATGATTGGAATTCTACCTCTCTTGACACAATATTCCATGATAAAACCACTCCCCTTATCTTACAAACCGTTTAACCACACCTAAAATCCAAAGTATCAATATTGTTAAAAGCTTAACAATACTATATTTCACTTCAAATGAAAATTTAAGGTCAAAATAAATTAGACTCTACGAGCATTTTAGTTGAGATGGGGATCACTACAACTGCAATATAAATATGTTACAAATGATAATTATAATAGGTCCAATTGGATTAAATATAATATTCACTATTTATCCAATCTAACATTGATCCCTATTGGGCACTACATTTGATTTACCATCACAATCATAGAGAACATGTTCCTAGAGTAGCTTTATTTCACATGCAACTTATACTTTATCCATAATTTAGGAACAAATTTAAGAACATAAGCGAGCCATGGTCAGGGGTAATTTGAAAGGTTGATTGGAATTCATATTTAGATCATGCATGTACTGAAGCATGTCTAACTAAATAACTAATTCAGAAGAAAAAAGGGTATGTTGATCAACAATATGTATGGGTACAAATGAGTTATAAATACTAATATTTCATATTTTTTTATTGTTTAACATTACAATATGAGAAGCATCATATAAAACAGAAGCATAAGTAATTATTTAATACCATTTTCAAGTTAACAACACTAGAAGTACAAGAAATAATCATTCTCAATGTTCTTATAAATTGATAAATACAAGCAAAATAATATCCATGATAGGATATGCAAATGTTTTATTATATAATTCAATCAACCATCCATACTTACAAGAAAGAAACCCCATAAGTTTTATTGTTTTCCTAGATTCGACCTTATTTCATTCTTGGATGGCTTACAACTTGGTCACCATTCTTCATATTAGTAAACCTTAGAACATTCTCTATGTGATATTTTTGTTGTTTTCCATTTTGGTGTAATAATCTATTGTGAATGTAGGGAAAATTTTAGATCTTATAGACAATAAACTCTTGATATTGTTGTGAATGTAAGCCCTTGATGTTCATTCTTCCTAATGCTTATTGTAGCTTTAGATAATGTCATAGCATTTATGTGTCATTATTTGCAGTTTTTTTTTGTTTTTTCTGAAAAATAAAATATAAAGCCTAAGAAGTTTTCCATTTTGCAAAACATAATTATCATACCTATATGCACCACATTTGCAAACATGGCAGACTCATACTCAACATACCTAACGGTATGAAATAATGCAACAAAAATCAATTTTAATGCAGGAAAATCAATTGACATACTAGGAAACTACTTGTCAAGACTTCTTGTGTGTATAGTGAGCTTGCCAATATGTAGATAATACTTACCAATAATTACTCTGTGTATGGTGAGCATTGACTAGCTTATACTCGGTCAATGTGAGGTTGAAAAGAAGTGGAGAGTATTTAAATAATATGTATGGTGAGTATTGATCGTCCTATACTTCGTCAATTTTAACTGATTACTCTTCCGAGATATCACCATATTCGACATGCTCACAAGTAACTCATGGGATATAGTTGCAACTTTGGAAGCTATGTATAAAGCAACATTTATCATACTTTGTTCATTCTCAATAGAAACTCATATTTTCCACCCCATTGATTCTTATCCATGTTCATGATTTTATCATGTATTCTTTGCTGAACTATTGAAATATCTCGTAGAAATTAATTAGAGTTGAAATATCCATTTCGTAATAACTAGCTCTCATTTTCTCTTTCCTTTTTTTTATTACATGAATGTTGCATGTTATCCTATATTCTATAAATACTATTGGTTGGTGTTCATTATATACAATTATGAGTAAGCATCAAACAATATGAGTATTGCAAATTACTGAGTGATGGTATTTATAGGGAGGATGCCAGGGGGACTCAAGCTATTTTATAGTAATTTCCTTTTATTTTTTATTCCCATTTATGATTTTATTTGTTCTCTTATTAAATGAAGGGTTATTAGTTAATTTTAATTTTATATATTTTTATTATTATGTTAATGCATAGTGAACATATTTACTTTTAAGTTATATGTACATAATTGATGACGTGGTAAACATGTGACTTGCTCTCATTTGCATTGACATGAAGCATAACATATATTGTCAAGCGTTGTTTAATTAAAAACTTTTACTGTATTTTTTCATGGTCAAGATCATGTTTTTTTAGAGATTAATATACTATATTATCATATGCACTACTTAGTGAATTTTATGTTCTCTATTTTAGTCGCCAAAGACTTGCAATTAAAAAGGCACATTTGTGGTGAGGGTTTAGAGAGGCCTTAGTGAAATTGCTAAAATGTATCATTAGAAATCAAAATATGAAAAATTAAATTGCTAAAATGCATCCTTAGAAATCAAAATATGAAAAAATTTCCATCTAAAAGGACCTGTCTTTGTAGTCACTAAAATTGTCCTCAAGAGCTTTTTGGACAAATCTGTTTAAAAAAAAAAAAAAAAACTTGTTTTTATGCATTGCAATTATGTAATTTGTACAACAAAAGTTAATTTATCTAAAATGTCTCATAACTACATGATTATAACATGTCATTCATTTACTACATTCTAAACATTTGGCCTCCAAACAGAAGGTTGATTGGGCTTAATCAAAGAACTGGTGGTAATTTTGTTATTGTAAACATTTGGCCTCCACACAAAAGGTTGATTGGGCTGAAACAAAGAACTGGTGGCAATTTTTTTATTGACCCTTCACAATGTGTGTTGACAACAGGATTCAAGAATAATTTAATGCGTGTTGACAACAGGATTCAAGAATAGTTTACTAGTTAGAATTACAAGCTCAAAGTTGAGATGTCAAATCGAAAACTCAGTGGAGCCAAAAGAGTTTGTTGAATAACTTCAAAGGTTTAATTTCATTCTCCATGAATATAAATTTAAAATAGTTCAAGGGGATTTATTTATTGTTTATAATTTTTAAGAAAACATGGTAAGATTTTTTTTGGAATATAATTTAAAATTTAAAAGTTAGCTATTAGTTTTCAAATGCTTCCTTGCATCATTGTAAAGATCTTTCACCAATAAAAATTAATGAATGTCTAAAAATTTTATGCTACAATTTCACTCATGTGAGCACTAATAGGCTCTTGAATATAAATATTTAGCATTGGAGTGAAATTATTTTTAAGATTATATAATATGGTGATTGCAGTGAGTATCATTTCCAAATTTGATAGTGTTTTCAGTACTCTCTTTTCATCAGTAGTTCCAAATTTTAGTAAAAGAACGTCTACAGATACCTAGCCCGGGAATCTTTCCATAAGTGTTATGTGAATGGATTATGTATATTAACTTCTGTATTTGTGTTTTTAATCAATTAAAACAATAATCAAAACCCTTATTAAAATTGAAATTCTAAAGCCAGGCTCAACTTGTGGGGGAGGTGGATTCACTTATTCACCCTGGAAAGGTTTACAAGGGAGGTCAGTGTTTCAAATTTGAAATTCCACCTTAAAGAGTCTTAGCATGCTGGAGTTTGACATATTTTTTCATTGAAGAGTAACTGATTAGAGAGTGTCTCTCTCGGAAATTCACAAATAAAATTCTGAGATCAAAGTCTCATGAGCATGTTATTGAAATCAAGTCACGACAAGATTCAATGTATATGTATATTATGTGTAAGCGGGAGTGCTAGATATTTTTCATTGGTAATTCAAAGTTTTTGTGAGCACCTGGATCATAATTATGAGAAAAGAATTCAATGAACTCTCTAATTTCTCTTCCCGTTATTTGCATGCGGGCTGTATTGATTATTGATTTAGTACGACAGGGCAGCTAATTGTTAGCTAGAGACATTTTAAGATATTATTAGTCAAAATTGATAGAAATAGCTACAAATCACTCATAAACTGAAAAAAAAACTCTTATATCACACAAAAATGGTGTATGTGTAAACACACTCACACACGGATTACATTCAGATCACTCTATTAAATAGAGTTTCTGAGATCCAACTTATTCCTAATTTAAAGAGAGAGGTTGAGAGAATTTCTCAACCATCACAAACCAACTTCTCTATTATAAGAATGTAAGAATTAACTCCAACATCCCCCTTAATGATTACATTACATGAATTTATTGAATTCACTCATAAATAACAAAATAATCAAGCTTATCAGTAGATGCTCCATCAAGTTGCCTTATAACCCTTGGAAAGGTGTAGTTGGCAAGTTGGATTCCGGAGTTCGCTTCCTCAAATCTCGAATCAAGGACCTCCTGAAGTAAATTACTGGACAACATCCCAATCTATCGCATAACCTCATTAGGAGACCAATTCCACGTCTACCACTAACGAGGGATCCTTCCCTAGATCCACAACTGCCATGCTATCTGGACAACCATCCATATTGAGCCTTACTGCCACTCGATATTTTAAGCACTGGCTTTAGACACATAGCTGAACTGATAGTGATTTTATGGACGAGCTCCCATCTACCGAGATACATGGGTTCAAACCGCTGTATTCGCTAGTTGTATAGAAGAGCCGTCTAAATACAAAATGTATCTAGATTCAACTATTACATCATGAACTTCTTATCTAATTTGAAAAAAAATCATCCTCACTTAATTTACAAAAAAATTATAATATTACTAAACCACAAAATAAAAAAATTCTAACATGCCAAATTCAACCATAGAACTCAGCCACCGATAATCCAAGTAACAAGGGATAAGACTTGATTGTGATCACAACTCCAGAGCACTAATTACAAAGATTGTAACACATCACATCTAGTAAGACATAGGTCATGATGACAACAAAGTCCACCATACACTTTGGCAGTAAACTGCAATCATAAACAAAGTCACATTGCTATCCCTAATTCCCACGTGACAGCGTTTATGAGATTTGATGGATATCTAGGTCATCGTACGAGAGATCCAAATATGAAAAGGGATTCCCTTTAGTGCAGAATAGAAAATTGAATGAAGAACAGAAAACCGTTACAACGATCGATGTCCTTGAAACCTTTTTCTAATCACCAAACCATCTCACTCACAAACTTCGCAAATCCAGCCATTGCACCACAAACTTTGTAACTCAACACCATGCAAACGTCATCTTGAGCTTTCATTTTCTGGAAACGGGCCCTCACCGAGCTCGTGCTCTATTCATCTACTCTCCCTTGTGCCTACTGCTCTCACACAAATCTTTTGCCTCCTCTTCCAGACTGAGAAAGAAAAATCATTGCAAGAGCTTCCCTTGGGAGAGAAAGCTTAATCCTCCATTTGAAAAAACTGATCACAAATGGATCCTCATCCAGTGATGCTGCAAACTGTTAGAATTTAACATAGGAAATAAATTTGTAGTCTTCTTCTCCAAGGACTTAGCCTCACAACACACAGGCCTCTGATCCTGTGCTCTAATACCATGATAGAAATAGCTACAAATCACTCATACTCTTCTTCGACACTGATACTCTTTGATCGGTGCTTGATTAACTGTGTTCTTTTTTGGTGTGCAGGGCTGTACAGGGATCGAATGGCATTAATGCCTCATGAATCATTAATAAAATGTGAATTTTAAACCCTGCGAATGATTTCTCTGGTGAATCGAAGGCGGGAGGATTATCACCCTCAGCCTGTGAATTTTCTTCAGCATGGCGAAAAAACCATTAAATCCTACAAAAATACAAACAAATGTTATAAAATCTTGCATGTGTAGGTTGACTGCTTTAGAAGGCACGTGGAGGGAGCATGGCCGTTGGATGGCATCATCCAATGGTTGAGATTGATCAGAGGAATTCAAAGGCAAGGCGGAAGAAAAATTTAAATCAGAGCTGTCGATCGCGCAAAGATCGATGGTCAGGAGCAGTGGCGAAAAGTCAAAGCGGATAAGTCTTTTTGGGAAAAATGGAGAAAATGGATAAAAACCTTTGTTTCAGGCAAACATGGTCAAAAATCAAGATCAGGAATCGGGACGATCGTGGGCCATCGGATGAGAGCGGCCCAAGCGATCAACGACGGAGATCCCACGATAAAAACCTTATAGAACGCACCTGGACTTCAGATTTTCAATAAAATTCAGATGAATAAAACTCCCAGGTCCAGAAATGCTGACTGGACGAGGAATCAGGGTGATGAATTTTGGGCCGTTAATCTGTAGATCAGATCAATGGCGGAGATTCTTTTAACACTGCGTCGTACCCTAAGTTATTGCACGAGCATCTTCGTAGAGTGATCACCGTCCGATGAGCAGCCTCAGATCGGACGGTGTACGTCAATATCGCGCCGGGTCCACGTCTGATATTTAACGCGCGATGAAAGGCGGTTTTGTGAACAGTGCCCAAGCCACGCGTCAACCGGTGAATGGAATCGCTGCCGATCGGGAAAAAATCGCCCTCTGCTTGAAAGTAGTGCGATGGATTCTGCCTGGTTTTTGCTACGATGATTGGCTGGCAGGGACCACCAGGTTGATAGGTTGCGCACCGTCCGATCTTCAGATTAGATCGACGGTGCAGAGCGACTGAAATTTTGCACTGGCGAAAATTTTAAGAAATAATAAAAAACCGACAAATTAATATAAACAAAGGTTTAAAATATTAATTTCAACGCGGCCTGGTGCCTGACTGCGGGGCCAAGCGTTATATGAAGGGTAATATGACCAGGGGGTTAAAGAGGGGGGGGGATAATCGCAATTGGGCAATGTGATAAACACTTGGAAGATTGGCACTCGGTTCCAGCATCAGGGCTTATGAGGAGGTTAAAGACTCAGCCCAAAGGGGCTTAAGTCTGTAATAAGAAAAATGGGTTTTAAATGATTTTCAAGGAGTTTTGAGGATTCCGATAAGGCCAGAAAGGAGTTTTAAACTATGCAAGGTGGATTATACAAAGGGGAAATGAGGAAAAATGGAAATCAGAGGAAAATGATGGGGAAAAAGAGAGTAAAAATGAAGGTTATTTTCCGAGTGAAGGAAGGGGAGAAAAGGGCATTTTGCAGAAGTCTTTCTCATGGAATTTTTAGCAGAATTTCTGAGTTCTGAAGAGAAACAGCAGTGAATATTTTGGGTAGAGGAGAAGATGTCTTGAAGAGGCTTCAAGAGATCACATTTCTGTAATGAAATTGTTCCTTGAAGGCTAAACAATGTTTTTGCCACCTTTTGATAGAGAAAAATTTATAGGTGGCCAAAAACGAGCATGGGCACTATGCTACAAACTATCCATAGAAGAAAATAAAGAAGGATCCTATAGTTGGAGTAGGTGAAGCATTGGATTCACAGTTTGAGCTTGATTTTACACTCATTGCATGCATGGAAAGCACTGTAATGGGTTGCATGTGGTAATTAGACAATGGTGCCTCATTAAATATGACGGGGGATAGAGATCTCTTCAGTGACTTGGAGGAGAAGGACCTCCAGCAGAGGATAGAGTTTGGAGATGACGAGAGGTAGAGAACTACCCACATAGGTACAATTACCTTTCAAAGGGAGAATGAATCCCATCTCAGACTAGGAGATGTTTTGCATGTTGCAGGCCTAAGGAAGAATCTTGCCTCCATAGCGGTATTGGAAGAATGTGGTTATGAAGTAATGTTTAAAAAAGGAAAATTTTTAGTTAAACATATAGCCACGAGATAGGTGAAGCAGATCAGTGTAAGATTCAAGAAATTATATGCCCTCGAGGTTGAGGTTACATGTAAGGATTTGAGGAGCAAAGAAGTGGATAATGACTTGGTGGTTGAGAGGGAGAAATTATCTCTCAACATGCAACATCATAAGCAATATCAAAAGGTTGTGGAGCAGCCATAATTGGAGAAGCAGAGAGGAGACCGAGTGGAAGTGTCCACTCAAGAAGAGACCTCTAGGAGGGGGAAATTTCGAGCTAGAAGGGAAAATGGAGTACGTGCAGCTATACCTCTAGGTGTTAGCTGGGGAGATGTGCAGAATTAATCCCAAGAAGAAATTTGGGCAGGATTCATTGAGATGGTGTGTCTCATTGATCGAACTTGGCTACGAGGACCCCACAGTAAAACAGTAGCAGGAAGGATCAGTTAGAATGATACAGTCATATGTTAGGAAGACAAAAATTAGAGTGACAGGTGTCATATATTGGAGCATAGATCAGCGTTGGAAATAGTGTAGAGTGCATGGATGCAGATGTCAACAACGGAGAGAGTCCAATATACATGTGCAGTAGCTAGGAGTAGTCAGAAGACTTTGATGGAAAATGCATTATACTAATTCAATTATTTGGAGGCTATTCAGTTTCAGAAGTGTTGCATGTGTGAACAACACTAGATAAGTGTTGCATACAAGAGTTGCATGTGTGAACAAAACTAGAGAAGCTTTGCATGCAAGAGGTGCATGTTCGCATGCAAGGAAATTCCAAGGTACTGGATCGGTACACATTGATTCCTTTCTTGTTGAGGAGTGTTGAAATTTGCAACAAGAAATAGTGAAATTGGCATGCAGAAACAACATGACAAAACACACACTAGTGTGGGACCACAAGTCATGTAATGATGGGTATTACCGATACATTAGTGTATAATTCAATTTATTTTTAATAAATTGGAAATGTGTCTAATTTAATTATCCCTTAATTAAATTGGACAATAAATTGTAATATTATATCATAAACACTTGAAATAGTTAACTGAGTGTGATAGATTCAGTAAGCTCATGAATTTTGAGTTGAGGGTGGTTGGTGAGGCATGTAGAGTGATTCTATGTGTTTTAGAGTTCAAGTTTCAGTTAGTGCATTAGTTTAATTCCTGAGAAATCAATTAAATCAGTTAAGTGAGTTCAAGTCAGTTTAACTAGTTGTAACTGATTGTTGCACTAGTGAGAGGTCAAGTGAATTAAAGTAGATTTAATTCACATGCAGTGATCTGTCAAGTGACTGATGATTTACTATTAATATCTACGTGCATGTCAGTTCCAGTGGACACCGAGTTGAGGCATAGGTTAAAGGGAAGTTGACTATCAGTTGTATTTTTAGCAAACTGCCCAGATGTAGTTAAAACACCACAGGATTTCCCATGATACTTGCACTGTCAAGGAAGGCTAAAATTAATAAAGAATAGGGATTACATTCCACAAGGATTGTGTGAGCAAGGAAGGCTGAAGATAGGCTGATAATTGACTAAGTGTTGACTCGATTTTGTCTGGATTAGTGTGAGAGGATTACTAGAGTGCAGGAGAATCTTGTGAGAAGAGTGAATTGTAATTGTTTCATGATTCCCTAGTTCATTATACAACATAGATAGAGCGGTTTTGAGTAGAAATAATTCCCCAGGAAAAATATTCGTGTTGTGGATAGATTTTCTTCTTTCTTTTACTTGGTGTGATTATGCGATCGTGTTTAATTTCTGCATAACCAATTGTAAAAGGATTCAATATTTTTCTTTAGTATATTGCATGATCATATTGAATCCATTGGTGTATACATATTGTTTGTATAATTTATACACTTATTAGGGATTAATGGGTGTTGAAATATTTTTAAGGGGAATTATATAACCCAATACTAATATGTTTTCTTCAAGATGCCTTTGGAATCACTTCAAACTGTTTTTTCAAACAAGACTTATGCAATTTTATAAAAAAACACACACCTTTTTATTTTTTTTGAGGAGATTCATATTGAAACTAATGTATCTATGTAATTTCAGATCCCAAATATTTCATCTTCTATCCTTTAGTAGCCCTATGAATCTTCTTTCCAATGCCATAGGTCAGACTTGATTTCGATTCTTCAAGGCAAAGTTATGCCCAATATCCCACAATGACCTAATTATGCACTAGTTCAGTAGAAAGAACTTGTACGACATGGCATGTGTCACTGTTTCCTCCTTCGGCTCTATAATTGATACACAGAAAACTACTGTCCATTTAATTTCGACAAAATTTTAACGATTTTCAATTCGATGCTCATAGAGAGAGAGTTATGAAGATTTTCCCAAGGTCACCTCTTTGAGATGAAACTAGGGAGCCTGCAAAAACCCTAACTTCCCCATATCATACCTCCAAAAATATTGTGAACCAAGATATGAGATTCTTACACGAAGTTCCTCTGGATTTCTTCACAAATGGGTTTCTCTTTTAGCTTTTGAACCCTCGTAGAAACCAAGTTATAGTGAAAATTCCATGATGGCCTATTTGAAGCAGCGAAACCCTAGAATCCAAAGCTCTGATACAAAATGTTATAAAAACCAGCTCCCAAAATAGAAGAAAAGAGATATCAACAGCTTAGAAATCAGCTAGTTCGAGTTGGCAGCCTCCTTTACATTACATAAATGAACAATTCTTGGATGACACAAATGACTAAACCTACATTTTATATATAACAATCCATGGGGTAATAATATAATCCTAACCGACCTAATAATAATAATGTAAGGGAACAATAATAACAATATGGGGACTACAAGGATACAAAAATAACAATAAGGGGGCTACACTAACAACAATAAGGGATGACATTAGTAATATAGGGCCCGAATAGAGCACTACAATAAACATGAAATAATATACATACTTATGGAAATAAAACACATAATGTATTATTAATAGAATGATAAAGGTAGAAATACAACTAGAAGACTTGATGTTGGATTCCTCCTTCACGTGAGACTCTAAGTCCTAGCCTCAACTCTTCAAACAACATCCTCCTTGATAGAATGGCAACAATTGGGCATGCTCAAGCTCATAGGATGGCAACCAACCACAAGTGGATGGTACAAGTTTCATTTATAGGGAATGAGAGGGAGTTGAGAATCCATAAAAGGTCAGAGGAGTTCGACATGTTAAGGGAAAAATACATGGAAAGAGGATCCATGGTGATGAAATGGAGGTATCTCTCCTATCATCAACAACCTGAAACCACATCGTCGTTCTTGCAGATTATAGTAAGGGAAGCTTCTCCTCCATTTTTGGTAAAACTGCATGAAGAGGACCAGTGTAGATTTTCCTAAAAGAAGTCACGATGCCAGTGCTAGATAAATTTTTTGCAAAATGTTACAAGCGCGGTTCAGCAGTGGTGCAAAGCATATTGGGATTATAAAATAGGGTTTTTTACAATTTTCCAGAATATTTTTAAATCAAGTCAACTTTCGCTTCTTCAGGGATGTTGTAAGAAAGCTTGGTGGAGAACATATTTTGGAACAATGGAGGCATGACAACACAAATTGGAGTGTGACAAAATATTGTGTAACAATCCTTGAAAGTTCCTTGACAACTCCATCAAATGCCAAGCTACAATGCAAAAGGATACATTTGTCCTTTTCTTGGTCCACTAACCATCAAAGTGAAAAAAATAATGTCCATAAATGCTCTCAATCAACATCCTAATTTCTTTCCCACTGGAAACTTTGATGACACCCACTGGCTACTTTGATGATACTTTCCACTAGTATATTTTTTCATTTTGTCTAAACTACCAACTGGTCAATTTGTTGATGTTGATGTTAATGCCTTCCACTGACATATTTGTTGATGTTTTCTAAAATTTCATTCTGAAAACCACCTTCAATTCCATTATCATTTCCCCCCTTTTCAACTGAAAGGATAGATAATCATCACATTTTATTTTTGAACTAACCCCCTTCAGATGTAGGAGAGTTTCACTGGTGTACTCTCTCACTCAGGTGCATCCGAGTACCATTTGTTCATTATTGGATACAATAGTTGTCTTCATGTGAGACTAGATCCTTCAGTAACACATATCCAAATGTTTGATTGTAGATGACCACTTCCAAGGATTAATCCATGCATAATTGATCTTCAATCAAGGTTGTTTATTTCTCTTGCAACATCATTTTTATGAGTGATTTTTTTTGCCACAATGGTGAAAAGTATGGAGGTCAAAAAAATTACTCTCCATATAACCATTTCTCTCACACTGGTTACACTTAACAAGATTCTGATAATTTTATAGAAAACTGAAACTTACAAACTGAATTGGTTTTGAGAAACCGGGAAATACAAAGTGTTTTATCTGTTGTATCCCAAGCCATGTCGATATTGTTGAAAGGAATTTCTTCTAAAGGTTTGATCAAATTTTTGTAAATATGATTTTTTTGATACCTGCTGTTGTTGTTAACATTTTGTGCTGGATTCATTATGTCATATTTATCACACTGAGCATCAAGTATCTCTCATAATAATTCATTTCTATCACACTAAGCATCAATCATTTCTACTAACAATTCATCTATAGTATATGCTGCATCAAATTGTTCAATTAGATCTTTAGTAATACTAGTTGCATCATTTAGTAGCACAACTTGATATATGAGAACATTTGTATCACAAATTTCATCAACCTGATGGATTAGATCATTTGTTTCACAAATTGCATCAATCTGCTAAATGAGGTTATTTGTGTCACAAATTAATTTGTTGTTTGGATAAGAACTTCTATGCCACAACGTCCACCTATACTATATGTATATTGTGCATAAATTAAATCTTTTTTTCCACTCAATTTTCTCTAGATTGCATTAATAAATTGTTCTTTAATTTCTAGCTCAATTTAAAAATATGTCGTTGCTTCTAAATTGTTGGTCATATGATTGATTAAGCTTTGATTTTGCTTTAAATTGCACTACAATATTTCAATTGTGTTTTGTCATTCATGATTGCACTCTTGTAATTCTTTGTTTTGTAGTTTTTCACTTTGAAGACATTTTCCTCCTTTGCCCATTTTGATATTTGACACACTCGCTTGTACTTCCTTGCTTGATTATTGTGATTTCTTTGATATTGAACTTTCTTAATTTTGTGAACTCGCTCACTTGATTCTTTCTTGATTGTCACTTGAATTTCACGCTTGCTTGAACTTGTGTTAGCAATTGATTGCTTGAATTCATGCTCGCTTTATTTCTTGCTCGCTTGATTTTTCTTCAATAGAATGAAGGTATCGTATACCAAAGGAAATTCACTCAAAAGATATTTTTTACAATGATAAGTTCAAATGAATTAGACTTTGCAAAAACTCAAACTCCTATCATTTTTTCTTAAAGACTAGTCTAGCATGTCAGGCTCAAATAAGAATAAACCCATTAAAAATCTAATGAAACTTAATATGTTAACTTAAAAATTATGAGTTGCAAGTTCCAATACATTTCAATTTCAATTTGATTTGACTTTTACAAAAAAAAGGTTGCAAGTGCATTGTTCAAAAATCGATGTTGAATTGATGCAAATGTTATTGATGTAGTTGATTGTCGATGTAGACTTGTCTTGGAATGCTGATGATTTATAGGGTTTGTTCTTTGATGCTTTTTAATTGTAGGTGCTTCAACATATGTGATTTGATACTTGATTACAAACTCTTAAATTCCTTGAGTGTATTGTTGTATGATGAAAATTTACAACTATAGTGTCAAAACTAGACACAAAATTCCATAAGCTTCCAAACAAAAAATCACCATCACATGCCAACAAAGTGTTCCTAATATCCCCTTATTCAAATTTCGGGCAGATCTAGGAAACTTTAACACCAGAGAAAATATATGTTTTTATTAAATATTGGAGTACATAAGCTATCATCCTTCACCTTGAACTTTGTTATTGGCATTGTTTAAGCAACGATAATACAAATCTCTATCTTCAAAATTAACTAGATATTAACTTCAATTTCAACTCCACTTAACTTTCACATCAACCCTCACTTGAACTTGCTCACTTGAAATTGTGACCTTTGAGCTACTACAAATTTTTGACTTTGATAGATTTCAACTTGACTTTGAAATGGACTTGATTGACTCACTCCAAAAATTTACACTTATCACTCCAAATTTACCAAAATAATTTCAACTTATCACTCCAGAAAATCACTTCAAAACTCCCAAAATTCAACTTATCACTCAAAATTATTTTACATGCTTCCCATTAAAAACAAATTAATGAATGTTTCTTCTTCAAACTTGAAAAATTTATGCATGTAAAATATAAAGCAAATTCTCACCATTTTCTTTTGAGAGGTAAAACCTTGAATTTTGATTTTCCATTCACATCATACATTTCTTATTGTGAGTGCTATTTTTCTTAACGCAAATATCCTTCTTCTTTTTTCTACGCAAATAATGTTTGGGTTGACCAAGCGGGGTATTGGCTGGGGGATCAATGTACATGATTGGGATGCCCAGGGTCAATTTAGGAAGGGATAAGGTAGCCAGAACAGGTATCAAAAACATTTTAGGAGGGGGAGCTAAGAACAGTATCGGACCAGAGGGGTAATGGCTAGGCAGGACAGCTCCGAGATGGTTAAGGCCAGGATGAACCCTGCCGGGAGGGTAGAGAGGCTCATGGATACCAGCTGTAGCTGAAGGGCCTTAAGGAGGGGGTCCTGAAGGTTGGGTCAAAGTGCTAGGAGCCAGTTTCAAAGGGTGGGGCTGCTAACTAGTCGAAGCGGGCTGCTTGAGGGAAGCCCGAGACGATTGCATCATGTAAACATTTGACAAGCTAGGGTCAGAGATAGGAGGAGGAAGACCAGGGAAAGAACCAAGAAAAGAGGATTCTTTGTAGACTCTGGGTGAGACACTGCTGAAAGGTTCGACTATTTGCTTGTTGGCCACCAAAGAGATGATGGACTCAGGGGAGGTTTGAGACTTCGGTTCATAATATGTCAACTGGTCAATGGTGACTATCTTTCTGTTATGAGGAAAGGACATCTTGTGGTGAAATGTAGATGGGACAATAGAAATTGCATAAGTGTAGCTATGACCCAAAATAATGTTGGAATCTAAGGGGGAATCAATGAATTCTACGTCAACATAAACAATCTTTCCCACAAGAGCAATAGGACAATTGCGGAATAGGCCAATGGGCCAGGAAGAGTGGCCAGCCCATGCTTGGAGGGTGATAGTGGAAGGGTCCAACTGAAGAGATCCAAGTTGCTTCCAAACCGAAGTGGACATCACACAGGTGGATGCCCCATCATCAATGATACAATAGGAGACGTTGGTATTCCAGATCTTGACGAGGATTTGGAAGGCGACGGAAGTAGGAAGGGGAGGATGTTCTGACTGGTCAAGATCGAAGATGATCAAACGATCATACGAAGGATCCATAGTGCCCATGGTATTTATTAGATATTTTTCGTTGTGAAGGGAACGACTAGAGGAGTTCCAACATTGATATGGCAGCAAGAGATTGTGCCAAATCATCTACTATACTATACGAATGGGAATATTTTCCAGAAGTAGTGTTTCGGCGTAATGGTCCCTTGGGGATCTTGGTATGAACCTCTATCTTAGGCTGAGGGATCTATAAAGGACCATTGGTTGTTGAAAGAGTCTCTGTTGAAACTGAAGAAGGGGGCTTGGGGGAAAACGTAGCGAGAGGATTGTGGTACTGACGGGACTGAGTCTAAAGGTTGAGGTCAATGGTAATGGGTTGGTCAGAGGTACCAGATGGAAGAGGTTGAGTGGCCGCTTGACCTTGAGGTGGTTGGGTAGCCACCAATCCTTGCTGAGGAAAAGGATCGGTAAACATAACTCGTTGGATAGGTGCAGTATTGGGAGGAGTTGAAGGGGAGGCTTTTTGTCCTCGCGATGCTGCTTGATTCTCCCACATTTGATGCATATGAGGTAAGAGAGGATAATCATGGGTGTACTGACCATAGACACCACAAAAAGAACAAGGCTTATTCATGTGAACATGTCTGTCCTACTTGGGTTGAGTGCCTTGTTGTTGGTTAGCAGTGTGCGTAGATTAGGTCATATTTTAATGCAACCTGGAGAGCAGCTCCTTCGGTCTGAGGGAAATGAGATGCGACATCTTTGCCAATAACAGGAAAAAGGGATCTAAGAAACTAGTCCATATAGACACAGTATTTGTAGGTAGGGGCTCGACATAGGCTCTTTCTTCTCTGTCATTCTTGTACATGATCAGATAGGTCGGTTGCAGATGATTGACGGAAAGAGGTCAAAATTTTGGTACCAGTGTCATAATGAAGGGGAAGCTAGAAGTAAGAAATAAAATCCTAGTCAAGAGTTGCAAAAACAGTATGAGAGGAGGAGTCCTGGTCAACATACCACTTAGAAGCTTCTCCAGTAAGCATACGTTGGAACAACTGAACACCACATTTGGAAGGATCGAAGATGGTTTGTATGATCTTCTCCAGAAATACCTTCAAACTTGGGGATGTCGGAAGGGAGCTTGGTTGGCATACAAGGCTAACCAGGGGCATGGTGTATGGGGTCATTGATCAACTGGTTAAAATTGGGAAGACTGAGGCCAGCCATATAATGGAGCAAGAGAGCAGCCATAATAGTTCTTGTTGCAGTCCCACTAGTAGTATTCCTAGCATTGGGGCCAGGGCTACCACCAGCGTTAGGTCTTGAACTAGACATGGTGAAGGTGATAGGGGGAGAACCAGGTATAGAACGAGGGGGGGAACCCAATCAACCAGAAGCGGAGTTAGAATGGGGAATCAAAACTAACTCGAATCCTATGCTTAAGAGTAAGTCTTCCTAACGGAAACTGAGGATGAAGGTCAATAAGTCTCTAGGATAAATGCCTTAGGGGCGCAATGATGGAAGAAAAAACATGGATAACAAAAGGAAGAGATACCAACAAGGGCAAGGAGGTGTAGGATCAAATGCTTACAATGTGATAGTCTTTTCCTGGTGGTGTTAACCATTTGCTCTTCACTTAGGCTGTGTGTGTTAAGTGTGTTAATTTTAATTTTTAAACCCAGATGTCTGTAGAGAAAAAATAAAAAGTGTGTTGTATAACTGTAAATAAATTTGCAAATAACAGTAAATGAAACTAAAGATAACAGAAAATAAACAACTAAAGATGCATCAATCTAAACCCAAGGAGGTAGGCTTCTCAATAACTAGTCTATGGGTGGGAAAAAATCTAGTAAAAACACACCAAAATAGCCAATGGATCTAAAGTCTAGAGGGACAATGATTTAAAGGTCAAATCTCCTGGAAATAGGTGCAGAAAAAAACAAAAAACCAGAGGGAAAAGTGTTGCAAATGAGGTGGCAAAAGGCTACAACCTGAAGGGAAACGGAGGAGACCCTAGAGTAGGACAAAAAAAAAATGAAAAGAGGTGTTTTGGATGGATGAATAACCAATCTAAAATCGATCTTAAGGTACAGGATCAGATCTAAAAAATGGTTGAACACACTAAAATCTCAGACAACTTGCTTCAGCTAAACTCCTCCTAGAAAGGTGGAAGTGTACTGAAGCCCTAGGGGGATAGGTTTCTACTTTGACGAGTAAAATAGAGAAATCACAGGTCCAAAATGGGCAGATATGGAGGTTAGACAACCCTGAATAGTAGCCCAGAAAAACCCAAAAAAATCTCAGAAAAATTCCAGCAAACATTCATGGTCACACTTTCTGACCTGTTTTCTGTAGAGGTCGTAGGTTTGAGGCTGTTTTCTGCATCCTTGAGGTTAAGGTCATAGGTTTTGGCCAAAAAAGTGTGACTTGTAGTTCCGGCACTCTCGGGAGAATTTTTCAGAAAAAAATTGTCGTCTCAGATGCACCTTATGCCTGTAACCTGTGCAATAGGTCCGAAAAAACACAGAAGTTAGAATTTTTACTTTTTTAGAGTTTTATAGGTTAAAAAAACATCAAGAAAATCAAAATAAGAAGCAGAAGAAAAATCATAGGGTTTGAAGTAGCTGGTCATGTAGGGATTTGAAAAATGACAGTCGTCGCGATCGTAAATTGTTGTGGAGTCGCTAGTTGTTAGGATGAATTCTAATCGCAAGCGTACCAAAAAGGCTCACTTTCGATGTGCATAAAAAATAGCCCTAACATCAAAGATGGCTGCCAATTTCTTTGGATCTGTAGTTATTTGACCAATATAAATGCTAAAAAATCCAGATCTATGTAGTAAAATACATTAAGGAGTAAAAAAAAAAAAGAGTTGCTCCATGCATCCAATAGACAAGACAAGAATATTTTGAATGAATTTGTGCATTTATGACACCTGGGAAGGGAACATAGAAAGATGTTACCAGTCCCCCTCAATGGGATAGGTTCTTATATATCCTCAACACTTTAGATCTAAGATCTGTCTCTCTTGATGATGTAGAAAACCCAGAAAAAAATTGGAACTTAAAGGGGAGTTCACAAGCAAAAAGATAGAAAAATATGACAATGATGGAGGATCAAAGTCTGACCAAAAGTATAGATCCAGAGTTATCTTTAGGCAACAAGAGGTAGTGAGTGAATGGGAAAACCCTTCTATTTCTAACAAAATATTGAGTTAGTCTAGATATTGTGCATAATTAAAATATTATTAACCAATTCTAGATCCAACTTTTATGGAATCTTTTATTATATTCGTTGGAAGGAAAAGAATTTGAATTTGGTCTAATCCCTTTATTTGTAAATAATAAATAAATAAATGATTTATTTATTATTTTAAGGATGTGGTTGAGTAATAATTAAATAAATAGTGATTTAATCAATTATTTATAAATGATTTAGTCAAATTTAACAAGGAATATTATTTAAATAAGGTTTAAATAATTATTCCTAGAAACTAATAAGATAAATAATGACTTATCTAATTAATTTTCCTGTTTTGGGTTAAATATGACCAGGAATATTAATTAAACTATTGTTTAACTAATTATTCCTTGAGTAAAAAAAAAATATATGGATTTATTCCATATTTCCTCATGGGGTTTCCTGTTTAGACCATAAACAACTTAATAACTTAAGGATTACTAGGTTGTTTTTCATAGTGAAAGCAATTTTACTTAGGGTAAAATTGTTCTTACATGGTGTACTTTGGTCCAACTAATAGTAACAAGCTAGATGACCAAAAATTGGTGTAATTGATTGCCCCCCAGTGTGCGAGTGTTAGGAGCTAATCGTATGACCGAAGTACGTTGTAAGATCTAAATCACTAGACACTGAAGGGGAAGTCAGAGATAGAGAAATATAAGGTAGACCAAAGCACTAGAGGACAAGACCTTGAGGAGGCGAGACTTATAGGTGTGACAAGTATCTTTTATGAGTGATCACCTGTGCTAGAAGAGGATGGGGGGGGGGGGGCACATGCCTATGCCTGTCGAGACAATCTACAAAGAATAATGCATCCAGTAAACAAGGGACTGAACTATATTGTACATGTTGGCATAAACATGAGCTAGATGAAAACATGATAATGGATCCCACATACATACTGTACTTGGGGTAATAGCTAGGACTTATACAATAATATCTCAGTACATGAGATATAAGTACAACCAAAGAGGCCTTGTAAATAGGAAAGGGCTCTAAAAATCTGAATGATACATGCAAACTAAAAGGTGTTGCATGCAGCTGAGGTTGAAACCATAAAATATGTGGAGCTACATCGAAGGCTGTAATGAAGAGGTCGTCCGGGCATGTGGGGGGCTACCTGAACGACCACCCCCTCATGATTTATAAAACATCTCACACACACCTGGGTATCACCGATACAATCTGTTGCATCATTGAACCATCAAGTATACGGATCTCGATCATGTCGTAAGGAGCTAGATCTGAGAAACAATCAAGTCAAAGGGCGATAAGGGATCCCTTTGCTTGATCCAAGGCACCGAACAAGAGTGGAATATAGAACCAAGGTACACCGCCCTCTACAAATGTATTTTGGAATGAATGAGATGATGTCGACAGAAGGAGGTCCACTGTAGGTGAGGTAATAAGGGATCCTCAAATAAGGCACGAGAGAAAATAGTAGAGCGACTGATAGACTGACAGTAGGGATGATGATGGAATGGGGGGTACTGAGTAGCAGGCTAACGACTTCCCTTGTTAGAGCATGAAGGGCATGGATGACCTGGTAGAAACTGACATAATATCAAAGGGGACAGGGGATATATGGATTGAAGGCCATAATGTGCGACACGAAAGAGGAACCAAGAAAATCAAGGATGGAGGACTATAGCAGGATACAATGGGACTCGGGATAGACTCCACGGATGCAATGATTACTCAACTCAGATGCTCTAAAAAAGGGTGACTCGATGATGCTGCCCCAGAGAAAAGGTCCAGTGGGGACCATAAAGACATGAGTACAAGATGGTTACTAACAAAAAAAATCAACATGAGCATGCACAAGTATGGAGGTAAAGTGGTGCCCATAGTACAAGTGTTGCAAGTGAAAACATTCGATTTTGAGGAGTGGTGAAGTGACCCTTCTTGGAAAAAATATGTCCTTGTGAAGTATCAAATCGAAAAAAAAATAAAGGATACCCATTTGAGAGCTTAATGAGAGGTTTCCAACAGTACAATTGGTTTTTCAAACTAAGCTATGGTTTGGCTGCAACGGGCAAAATAAAAATCAATGGTTTCTATTTTAATAAGGTATTTCCCCTCCAAATTCACTTATTTAAATTGTAACTGTGGTGAATGTAGAGAGGAGAAAAGGCCCTAAATCTTGCAGTGACCGTAGCGGACAAACTGATCGTTGGAATCTAGATCTGTCAGTTGTAGGTAAGAGGCCTAACCATACTCTTTCAATTAAGAGGATCAAAATTTCAGTTTAGGTACCTAGAGCTCATGAATAGGCCAGGTCGCACTTTTTGGGGTTTGTTCTGCATCCTCGGTAGCAGGTACTGGTCAGAAAATTGCAACATGTCCCAGGAAATGACCGGGAAAGTGCGACGTGTCAGAGAAATGGGGTTTTAGTGCTTCTTTTGGCCAAGAGCTAGGATTTTTATGGTTGAGGGGCATATGTGCCCCCAATAATGTTATGGTCAAGCCAAAATGTATTTAGAAAAGGGGAATGTAAAGACATTTTTCTGATTTGGTGCACCATTTGTTTTCATTATGGTTATGCAGTTCAAGAAAGGGAATGGAGGATTACCAATCTCTTTTGGTACTATATATATGAAGCAAATGGACTAAGTTTTTTGGTTGGCACACTTGGTGTCATTATCCCAAAGAGTGAATTTGGAGATAATGAATTGGTGCTCTCCTGTAAAACCCACAGGTTGGTCAACAACAATATCTAGGGGACTGGGTTGTTGATGTAAGGGGAAGGAATGATTAGGGGGATGATCCCTAGAGTGATCTGAAGTGATATGGGACTCTAGAGGTTCTTCTAAACAGGGAATAATGATGAAACTGGAGTCTACATGACCAGATTCACTAGGAGAGTTGTGGAGAATTGCTTCTCCTGGCCTCTCAAATATGGGTGCCCCCTTACCCAAACAGTAGGTGTCAATGTAATGGCCACAAGGTGTATGTGGTTCGAATGCATGGTTTCGATGTAAGGGCGAATAGATAAAGTTAGGGGTGGTAAATGCCTCCATAATGTCATCATCATAATAGAAGATGGGGTGACTGGTAGAAGAAAGACCACCTGAAGCGGTGAAGCTACCTGACTCATCATCATGAGAAGAGAGGTTTCCATGCACATCATCATGGAGGGTGACCAAAAAACAAGTAGATGAAGGATCCACCAATGTTGAGCCGAACATGATCACTGAAGGGAGGTCAGGAAAAACAGAAGGGGAAGTCCCAGGGGGGTATTCCACCATGGATCTCATAAGGATGATAGGTAGCGGACAATGGCCGAAGAATGTGTCGTTTCAGCATCTAGACAGGGAATCTCAATTGGAGTGGATATTTCCTCTGGTTATGTTGAAGGAAAATGTGCAAATAAGGGAGTGGTGGACTCATTGCGCTTGGCCTCGAATTGGTGAACTACAGCTAGAGAGGTGCAAAAGTCCTCGAGGCAGGGACAAAGGTGAGTATAGTGGCCATGGAAATCAGAAAAATCACAAGGGTGGCTGGTGTGAATACTCTTGGGGTTCTTGGTTGCAGTCGAGGCAGGAACAAAGGTTTTTGGGACCGTAGACTCAAGGAACATGAGGTTAACCATGGGATTGGTGAGAGGAAATTCAAGACAATGATGGGTGGCATGACCGAAAACATCACACAAAGCACACAGGATGGTACGCTTTGGAGGTTGAGGAGGAGTAGGGTTTGTTAGGGAAGCCTTGTCTTTAGGTGCCTTCTTGAGAGCTTTTCCTCCTTCACAAGAAGTTGTCTCAATAGGAGGAGGTTCTTGTTGAGGTGGGTGAGGCACGGTAGCAGAGGGAGGGGTCATGGGGACCGGTTGAACTGGGGTCAAAGTAAGATAAGGTTTGGGTTGACCAGGTGGGGTAGCTATTGTGGATCAACGTACCAGACTAGGATCCCCAGGGTTAAGTTAGGAAGGGACAGGGTAGCCATAATAGGTACCGAAAACACTCCAAGAGGGGGAGCTAAGAACGGTATCTGATCGGAGGGGTAATGGCCAGGTGAGAAAGCTCCGAGATGGTTAAGGCTGGGAGGAACCCTGTCGAGAGGGTAAAGAGGTTCATGGATACTAGCTACAACTGAAGGGCCTTTAGGAGGGGGTCCTAAAGCTTGGGTCGAAGTTTTAGGAGTAGAATGCTGAGGGCAGGGCTACTAACTAGTCAAAGAGGGCCGCTTGAGAGAAGCCCGAGACGATTGCATCATGCAAAAATTCAACAAGCTGGGGTTAGAGATAGGAGGAGGAAGACCAAGGAAAGAACCAAGCAAAGAGGAGTATTTGTAGACTCCGGGTGAGAAACTGGTCAAAGGTTCGAATTTTTTCTTATTGGGCACCAAAGAGATGATGGACTCAGGGGAGGTCTTAGACTTCGGTTTGTAATATGTCAACTGGTCAATGGTGACTATATTTCTGTTATGAGGAAAGGACATCTTGTAGTGAACCGTAGATGGCATAATCGACATCACATAAGTGTACCTATGACCGAAAAGAATGTTGTAATCTAAGGGGGCATCAATGACTTCTATGCCAATGCAAACAGTCTTGCCCGTAAGAGTAATAGGATAGTTGCGGAACAGGCCAATGGGCTAGGAAGAGTGGCCATCCCACACTCGGAGGGTGATAGTGGAAGGGGCCAACTCAGAAGATCCGAATTACTTCCAAACCGAAGTGGACATCACACAGGTGGATGCCTCCTCATCAATGATACAACGGGAGATGTTATCATTATGGATATTAACGGGGATTTGGAAGGCGACGGAAGTAGGAAGGGGAGGATGTTCTGACCAGTAAACATAGAAGATGATCAAATGATCATCTGAAGGATCCACAACATCCATGGAAGTTAGTACAAATTTTCATTGTGAAGGGCATGAATGGAGGAGTTCCAGCGTTGAGATGGTAGCAACATATTGTGCCAAATCATCTAATATACTATATGAATGGGCAACTTTGCCAAAAGTAGCGTTTCGTTGTAATGATCCCTTGGGGATCTTGGTATGAACCTCTGCCTTAGGTTGAGGGATATGTAAAGGACCATTGGTTGTCGAAGGAGGCTCTGTGGAACCTAAATAAGGGGGCTTGGGGGAAGACGTAGCGAGAGGCTTGTGGTCTTGACGGGAGCGAGTCTGAAGGTTGAGGTCAACCGTAATGGGTTTATCAGAGTTCATCACTAGAATCTAGTAATTGAAGGTACCAGATGGAGGAGGTTGAGTGGCTGCCTGACCTTCAAGTGTTTGGGTAGCCACAAATCCTTGTTGAGGGAAAGGATTGGTAAACACAGTTGGATGGATAGGTGCGACATTGGGAGGAACTGAAGGGGAGGCTTGCTGTCCTCGTGATGCTACTTGAGTCTCCCACATCTGACCCATTTGAGGTAAGAGAGGACAATCATGAGTGTAATGACCATAGACACCACAACAAGAACAAGGCTTATTATTGCGAACATGCCTGTCCTACTTGGGTTGAGCGCCCTTTTGTTGGTTAACAGTGTTAGGTGCATTCCCTTGAGGATTAGGTTCTAGATTACAGGGGGTAGATTGATTTTGGGTGGCTTTCCTCTTAGTTTTGGAAGTAGGAGGATTAGTTTCTCCCTGCTGTGCATAGATCTGCCCCTGGGGGGGTGGTGGCTGCTATTGCAGGGGTTGAGAAGGAAAGGGATGTGAGGGTGCTAATGCTTGAGCAGTTAGAGCACCAGGTTGCAGATACGGATAATAAGGACGTTGGGTAACATTGTGGTAAAATAGTTGGGCAAAAGGAGGAGGCATGCTGTATCCTGGATACATGCTACTGGGAGGGGGAAAACTGCTAAAGGGGATGGCCCCTCCTTGAGGGAAACCATAACCCATGGGAGGATGAGTGTACGGATGAGAAAGGGCTCCAATGATACCGTCAGTGGCATGGGATGCCCCAGGTGCGTTGGCACCACCGGGTCTAGGGAGATCAGGTAAGACAGTATAGACATAATCGGACTGTGTGTAGATTAGGTCATATTTTAATGCAATCTGGAGAGAAACTTCTTAGGTCTGAGGGAAATGAGATGCGACATCTTTGCCCATAGTAGGCAAGATGGATCTAAGAAACTAGTCCATGTAGACACGGTATTCGAAGGTATGGGCTCAACATAGGCTATTTCTTCTCCATTATTCCTTGACATGATCAGATAGGCGGGTCGCAGCAGATTGAAAAAAAGAGGTCAAAAGTTCTGTACCAGTGTCATAATGAAGGGGAAGCTAGAAGTAAGACAGGAAAGCCCGGGAAAGAGTCGCAAAAGTAGTATGAGAGAAGGAGGCCTGGTCAACATACCACTTAGAAACTTCTCTAGTAAGAGTACGTTGGAATAACCGAAGACAGACAGAGTCATCGGTGATGGAGTTAGACGAACACCACATGTAGAAGGATCGAACATGGTATATAGGATCTTCTCTAGCAAGACCTTCAAACTTGGGGATGTCAGAAGGGATCCTGGTTGCAATAGCAGGCCAACTAGGGTCATGGTGTATGGGGTCATTGATCAACTAGTTAAAATCAAGAAGACTAAGGCCAGCCATATAAGGGAGCAAGGGAGAAATGGGGATAGTTCCCGTTGCAGTCCCACTAGTAGTATTCCCAGAATTGGGGCTGGGGCTACGACTAGAATTAGGTCCTGAACTAGGCATGGTGAAGGTGACAAGGGGGAGAACCAGGGGTAGAACTAGAGAGGGAACCCAATGAACCAGAATCAGAGTCGAAATGGGGACTCGGAGGAGGATTAACTCAAATCCTATGCAGAGGAGTAATTCTTCCTAATGGAAATTGAGGATGAAGGCCAAGAAGTCTCCAGTATAAACGCCTTGGGGGCTTAATGATGGAAGAACAAACACGTATCACAAAAGGAAGAGAGACCAACAAGGGTAAGGAGGCACAGGATCAAATGATTACAATGTTATAGTCTTTTCTTGGCGATGTTGACCAGACACTCTTCACTTAGGGTGTGTGTGTTAAGTGTGTTAATTTCAATTTTCAAACCCAGAAGTTTGTAGAGAAAAAATAAAAAGTGTGTTGTATAACTGTAAATAAATCTGAAAATAAAATTAAACGAAACTAAATATAGCAGAAAATAGACAGCTAAACATGCATTAATCTAAACTGAAGGAGGGGTGCTTCTCAACAACTAGTCTGTGGGTGGGAAAAAATATAGTCAAAACACACCAAAATAGACATTGGATCTAAAGTCGGGAGGGACAATGATCTAAAGTTTAGATCTGCTAGAAATAAGTGTAGAAAACAACAAAAAACCAGAGGGAAAAGTGCTGCAAATAAGGTGGCAGAAGGCTACAACCTGAAGGGAAATGGAGGGGACCCTAGAGGAGGAAAAAACAATACTGAAAAGTGGTGTTTTGCATGGATGAATAACTAATATAAAATGGATCTATCAGATCTGAAAAATGCCTGAACTCACTAAAATCTCAAACGACCTGCTTTAGCTAAACTCCTCCTAGAAAGGTGGAAGTGCACTGAATCCCTAGGGGGCTAGGTTCCTACTTAAAAGAGTAAAATAGAGCATTTAAAGGTCCAAAATGGGTGGAGATGGGGGTCAGACAACCCTAAATAGTAGCCCAGAAAAACCCATAAAAATATTAGAAAAAATCCCGCAAAAAGTACAGGTCGCAGTTTTTGACTTGTTTTATGCAGAGGTCGCAGGTTTGAGGTTGTTTTTTGCATCCTGGAGGTTCAAGCCGCAGTTTTTGGCCAAAAAAGTGCGACCTGTACTTCCGGCACTCTCGGGATTAGGTTTCAGAAAAAGGTGTCGTCTCAGTTGCGGTTGATGCCTATCACCTACGCAATAGGTCTGAAAGCAAACGGAAGTTAGAATTTTTATTGTTTTAGGGTTTTATAGGTTAAAAATAACATCAAGAAAATAAAAACAAGAAGCTGAAGAAAAATCCTAGGTTTTGAATTAGCTGGTCATGCAGGGATCTGAAAAATGACAAAGGTCCTGATCATAAACTATTGTGGAGTCACCAGTTGTTAGGATGAATTCTAATCTCAAGCGTACAAAAAAAGCTCACTTTAGCTATGCCAAACAAACAACCCTAACATCAAAGATGTCTGCCAATTTATTTATATCTGTAGTTGGTTGACCAAGATAAATCCTACAAAATCCATATCTATGCAGTAAAATACATTAAGCAGTAAATAAAAGCAAGAGTTGTTCCATGCATCCAATAGACAGGACAAGAATATTTTTAAAGAATTTTTGTATTTATGACACTTGGGAAGGGAACATATAAAGATGTTACCAGTCCCCCTCAATGGGATGGGTTCTTTCATGTCCTCAGCACTTCAGATCTAAGGTATCTCTCTCTTGATGGTGTAGAAAACCCAGACAAAAATGGATCTCAAAGGGATTTCACAAGGAAAAAGATAGAAAAATATGACAATGATGGAGGATCAAAGCCAAACCAAAAGTATAGATCCAGAGTGATGTTTAGGTAGCAAAAGGTAGTGAGTGAATGGAAAAACCCTTCTATTTATAACAAAATATTGAGTTAGTCTAGATATTGGTGCATAATTAAAATATTATTAACCGATTCTAGATTCAACTTTTATGCAATATTTTATTATATTTGTTGGAGGGAAAAATAATTTGAATTTGGTCAAATCCCTTTATTTGTAAATAATAAATAAATAAATGATCTATTTATTATTTTAAGGATGTGGTTGAGTAATAATTAAATAAATAGTGATTTATTCAATTATTTATAAATGATTTAGTCAAATTTAATAAGGAATATTATTTAAATAAGGTTTAAATAATTATTCCTAGAAAATAATAAGATAAATAATTATTTATCTAATTAATACTCTTGTTTTGGGTTAAATATGACCAGGAATATTAAATAAACTATTTTTTAACTAATTATTCCTTGAGGAAAATAAAACAAATCTCGATTTATTCAATATTTCCTCATGGGGTTTCGTGTTTAGACCATAAACAACTTAATAAATTAAGGATTACTAAGTTGTTTTTCATAGTGAAAGTAATTTTACTTAGAGTAAAATTGGTCTTACATGGTGTACTTTGGTCCAACTAATAGTAATAGGTTGGATGACCAAAAATTGGTGTAACAAAAATGCTTCCACATCCTCATCCTTTCTTGAGAAAGAATCTGTAACAACATTTAGCTTCCCTTTTTTGTAGATGATTTAAAAATCATAACCCAACATCTTTGTGACACATTTTTGCTTCTCTTCTGAATATAGTCTTTGTTCCCAAAAATATTTAGGACTATATTGATAATTCTTTACCTTGAAGTGTCTTCCCATTAGGTAAGGTTGCCATTTCTTTAGTGCATGTAATATTGCCAACATTTACTTCTCATAAATATATTTTTGTAAATAGTTTCCTTTGATTGGACGAATTTGAAAGGCAACGGGTCTTCCTTCTTGCATTAAAACAACACCAGTTCCATTTCCTGAGCCATCACATTCCACAATAAATGTTTTTGTGATGTCTGGAGTAGGTAAGACCGGTGCTTGGTACATTGCCTCTTTAAGATGTTCAAAGGCCTTAGTTTCATTTCTCAATAGTCTTGTTAGATATGCTGTTATTTTCCCATAATTCTTAAAAAACTTGTGATAATACCATGCTAACCCAAGAAATCCTCACAACTGCTTTATGGTTGTGGGAACTTTCCATTCCTTAATGGATTTAATTTTGTTAGGGTCTACCTTAACACCCTCTTGAGATAAAATATGACCCAAATATTCCACCTCTTGTACTCGAAAGAAACATTTGGAGGTTTTTGAATATAATTGTTTCTCCTCCAATAGTTTGAGCACCCTGTCAACATGTTTAACATGATCCTTCCAAGACCTGTTATAGATTAGTCTATCATCGAAAAATACTAAGACAAATTATCTAAGGAAGGGTTTGAAAATGGAATTCATCAACCCTTGAAAATTCATAATGACCCTCATGAGTTTGAATTTCATTTTTTAGAATGTCTTTAGTATTCATTCTAATTTGATGATATCTTGAACGAAGATCCAACTTGCTGAAATAAATTTCTCCATGTAATTCATCCAATAATTCACCAATCACAGGAATGGGAAATTTATCTTTAGTAATGATCTTATTGAGCTCCCTATAATCCAAACACATGCGGCATGATCCATACTTCTTATGCACCAATACTACTGGAGCATAGAAATAACTTTGACTAGGTTGAATTATACCAGCCTCTAGCATTTCTGTAATCATATGTTCAATTTTGCTCTTTTGAACATAAGGATATCTATAAGGCATGATATTTGGAGGAAAAATTCCTGGAATCAAATGAATAGCAAGAGCATGATCACGAATACGTGGAAGTCCTTTGGGAGTTCCAAACACCTTGGAATGATTTTCCAAGAATTTTTGGAGATATGGATAAATAAATGAATTTGATGTTGGAAATTCTATGAGCATAATTGTGTAATGATCCCTTGTTGTTCTCTCTTCAGAATATTTTTCATGAAATTAGAGCTTATTATCTTTCCTATCTTTCCTACGATACGCCGCAATTCAACTTCCTTTCCTTCTGAGAAAAATTCAAGAAAAGTTCTTGAAAATTAAAAGCTATCGTCCCCAAAGATTATAGCCATCATACTCCTAGTACAACATTACACCACCCATTGGAATGGAAAGCATTGGACTCTTCAATACATATTCCCCCATGTTTAGCTTGATATTATGACACTTTCGAGAGCACTTTATAATTCATCCATTTGCTACCATCACTTGAAACTCTAGTGCTGGGTATAAGAGGCAATTAAATTCCTTGGCTACTTTACAATGAATAAAATTAGGGGTACTACCTGAATCAATAAGCACTATTACCTTTTTCTTCTTGATATTTCCTTCTACCGTGAGAGTTTGAGTGGTAATTGCTACCAATGCATTACAAGATATGGTCAGATTCATTTCTTCTTCCTCTAGGGTTGGTTCTTGGTGTATATCCTCTTCTTTTGAATTTTTTTGTTCCCTTTCTTCCTCCTCTTCACAATCTATGTAAAATAATTTCTTCTCAGCACACTGATGAACTTTAGTGTATTTGATATCAGAGCTATAACAAATGCATTTTTCTCTTTTTTCTTCTAATTTCTATGGTGTCAACATTGTAGGTTGTGGAATTCTAGGAGTATTAACACCTCCATATTTATAGTTGTGAGTGGTAGGCTTCCATGTCACCGTACTTTTTATTTCAATTTTTCTTGCCAACCTTAATGCCTTTTCCAATGTATCAAGTTCTCAAAGGTGAACCTTATGTTGGACGTTATCCTTTAGAGTCCCTATGAAGACATCAGTCCTATGTTCCTCTAGAATATTATTTATGCTTATATTCAATTTTTGGAATTCCTCAATGTGCTCCATCATTGAAACCTTTTGTTTGAGATTTATAAATTGGATAAAGAAGGTGTTTCTCTTTGTATCATCATAATGTGCTATCATTTCCTCTGTAAAAATTTACCATGTGACCAATGGTTTACGAGAACAAATACATCGATACCATACAAGCTAATGTTTTTCTAAATATAAAGTTGCAATGCATACCTTTTGTGTGTTTTTGATATTATGGAGCTTAAATTATTACTCCATCTGTAGTATCCAAGTTATCAGATCCTTGCAATAAAAATTATTCATATCTATCTTTGGAATATGATGGGTCATCAATCCAACATTACAGTCTATGAAATCATGATTAACATATGTTTTTTTCTCATCATGATTTCCCTCTACTACATTTTCGCCATTAGGAAGATTTTCTCGTAGAAACTTTAGCAAAAGTTCCTTCAAACCTTCCATGTTATTCTTCAAATATTCCATGTTACTTTCTATACCATCCATCTTAGCTTCCACGCCATTCTTCAAACCATCCATATTAGCTTCCATGCCTTTTTTCAAACCATTCATCTTAGCTTCCACGCCTTTATTCAAACCATCCATCTTAGCTTCAATTTCATTTTTTGTTACTCTTGTTGGGTGTGGAGCCTGATTATCTTATTTACTTTGTATCACAACATTGGACCCCTATACCTTCAAAGGGGCGGCAACGCTGCCTGTAATTAATCACTGCTGTGGGGGGTCCAGGGGGGGGCGATAGCGCTTTTTGGAGCCCCCCCCTGGTGGGGGTTTTCGGGGGTAGCACCCCCGAAGCTAAAAAAACAGATGTAAAATTACCTTGTAAAAGTATAGTAATTTCTAGTCAATATGGGCCGTTCATTAGGCAAATGATCTGATGGTAGAAGTCATGTTTAGATTAGGGTTTTTTCCCTAGAAGGCAACCCCCTTGTATATATGAGGGTATTGTATTGCGGCTGTGTATTATGTGTGTATTCTCGGAGCGAGAAACAGAGAGGGAGACTGTGAGAGAGAACAAAGGATATTACAGCGGATCTACTGTAGGTTTTGTCTCTTCATTTTTGCTGGATAATAGAAAGGAAGGACTGGTTGTTCGGAGTGGACGTAGCCCAAATTGGTGAACCACGTATATCTGTGTCTCTCTGGTTTTATGTGTTTTGTGTGCTTGTATTTTTCCGCATATTTTATGTGTTGCATTGCTCCATAATATATAATTTTCTAACAACTGGTATCAGAGCCGAAGGTATATTTGGCTGATAAACTCACAGGAAAGAAGGGTTCCTGGTTCGAGTGGGAGCAATGGCGGAAGATGGTAAGTTTAGGGTCGAGAAATTTAACGGCCAAAAATTTCCGCTATGGAAGATGCAGATGGAAGATTATCTGTATCAGAAATATCTGTACCTACCATTGAGCGGAAAAACAAAGAAGTCGGCGGCCATGAAAGACGCGGAATGGAAAATTCTCGATAGAAAGGCACTCGAAATAGTATGGTTGTGTCTTGCGGCATTAGTCACCTTCAATATTTCGAAGAAAACAACAACAGAGGGTTTGATGCAGACGTTGGCAAAACTATATGAAAAACCCTTGGCCTCAAACAAGGTATTTCTTATGAAACGACTATTTAATATGAAGATGTCGGAAGGTGGATCTGTTGCAGACCATTTAAATGAATTTAATACAGTTACCAGTCAGTTAAGTTCTGTAGGGGAAAAATTTGATGATGAAGTTAGAGCTCTGTTATTATTGTGCTCATTACCAGAAAGGTGGAATGGTTTAGTTATGGCTATTAGTAACTCTATCTTTGGATCTAGTACTTTAAAGTTTGATGATGTTTTTGGTTCTATCCTTAGCGAGGAAATGTGACGGAAAAGATTTGGTGAGACATCAGGTAATGCTTTGAGTGCAGAGTCTAGGGGAAGAAGAATGGAAGGAGGAAAGAGCTCGGGATATCGCAGTAAATAAAGGAAAGGCAGATCCAAGTCCAGATCGGGGATAGTGTGCTGGAATTATGGAAAGAAAGGACACCTAAAGAAAGACTGTAGATCTCAGAAGGGAAAAGAAGGAGACACACAGCAAGAAAACAATCATGAAGCAAATGTGACAGGTGATGTGTTACAAGATGCTTTGATTATTTCTTTCGAAAATGTTACTGATTCTTGGGTTGTAGATTCAGGGGCTTCATTCCATGACACACCTGATAAGAAATATTTTCATGACTATGTTCAAGGAGATTTTGGACAAGTTCGTTTGGGTGATGATAAACCCTGTAAAATTGTTGGAATGGGTAAATTTCTTGTAAAAAAACAGAATGGAAACCAATGGCTACTAAAGGAGGTAAGGCATGTTCCAGATCTGAAGAAAAATATGATTTCAACAGGGTAGTTAGGCAGTGAAGGTTTTGTGACAACTTTCACAGATAAAACTTGGAAGGTCACCAAAGGAGTGCTGGTAATAGAAAAAGGTGAAAAGGTTGGTACATTGTATTTATGCAATGGTATTTCTAACTCTGTTAATGCTTTAACTTCCAAAGGAGCAGATGCAGCATTATGGCATCATAGGCTCGGACACATGAGTGAGAAGGGGATGAAAATTCTTCACTCAAGAAATTTGTTGCCAGGTTTGAAGAATGTTGATTTGGATTTCTGTGAGAATTGCATTTATGGAAAACAGAAGAGAGTCAGATTTCTCAGAGTTGGGAAAGAAAAGAAGAACGAAAAATTGGAGCTTGTGCATACAGATGTATGGGGACCTGCTCAGGTATCATCTCTCGGTGGCTCTCGTTATTATGTTACTTTTATTGATGATGCAACTAGAAAAACATGGATTTATTGTATTCAGAATAAATCTGATGTATTTGATACTTTCAGGAAATGGAAAGCTTTGGTTGAGATTGAGACAAGAAAGAAGTTGAAGTGTCTCAGATCAGACAATGGAGGTGAATATTGCAGCAAAGAGTTTGATAGGTACTGTTCAGAGCATGGAATTCGTAGAGAGAAGACAGTTCCAAGAACACCACAAGAAAATGGTGTGTCAGAAAGGATGAACAGAATAATCATGGAGCGTGCAAGGTGCATGAGATTGCATGCAGGATTGCCTTTACAATTTTGGGCAGATGCTGTAGATACTACTGTTTATCTAATAAACAAAGGGCCTTCAAGTTCCTTGGATGGTGGTATTCCAGAGGAAGCATGGACAGGTAAAAAGGTAAACTACTCTTTTTTAAAGCCTTTTGGTTGTGAGGCCTTTGTCCATATAAATAAAGAAAATAGAACAAAGCTTGAGGCAAAATCAAAGAAATGTACCTTTATTGGATATGGTGCTAATGATTTTGGTTATTGCTTATATGATTATGAAAATCACAAAATAATTAGGAGCAGAGATGTAATATTCAATGAAAAGGTCTTGTATAAGAATCGGTTGCAGGAAAAGAAACAGGAAAAAGAAAGCAAGGAATACATGGTTCTTGATGAGATAACTGAAAAAGTAAAGGTGCCTGAAAATAATAATAATCAACAACCACAGCAGCAGCAACCACCACAACAGCAACAGGCACCTCAAACACCTGAAAGTGGTGTTGGAAGATCTACCAGGATAAGTAGACCCCCTGAACGATACTCTCCTTCATTATATTATTTATTGTTGATTGATTCTGGTGAACCTGAATGTTATGAAGAAACAATGCAGGTTGAAAGTAGGAAGAAGTGGGAGCTAGCCATGGAAGAAGAGATGGACTCCTTAATGCATAACCAGACTTGGGACTTAGTCAGGTTGCCTGCAGGTAAAACTACATTGGAGAATAAATGGGTTTACAGGCTGAAGGAAGAAGATGGAGGAAAACAGAGGTACAAAGCTAGACTTGTGGTGAAGGGGTTTGCACAGAAGAAAGGTATTGATTTTGATGAAATATTTTCTCCTGTTGTTAAGATGAATTCAATCAGAACTATCTTAAGTCTTGTAGTAGCGGAAGATTTACATCTTGAAAAATTAGATGTAAAGACAACATTTCTCCATGGATATTTGGAGGAAGAGATATACATGCAACAACCAGAAGGATATGAGGTAAAAGGGAAAGAAAAATTTGTGTGCAGGTTAAAGAAGAGCTTGTATGGCTTAAAACAGGCTCCAAGGCAGTGGTATCTAAAATTTGACAAGTTTATGTCTGAACAAGGTTATACTAGATGTCACTCTGATCATTTTGTTTATCTAAAAAGGAAAAATGATGGCAGCTATATTATATTGTTATTTTATGTAGATGACATGTTTGTTGCAGGATCTAACATGCAAGAAATAAATGTGCTCAAAAGAAAATTGGCAAATTCCTTTGCAATGAAGGATTTGGGAGCTACAAAACAAATCCTTGGTACGAGGATAACTAGAGACAGGAAAAATCGCAAATTAACACTGTCTCAGAATGAGTACATAGAAAAAGTGTTGAAAATATTTAATATGCAGAATGCAAAACCAGTTAGTACACATTTTTCTAGCCATTCCAAACTTAGTAAGGAGATGTGCCCCAAGACCCACGAAGAAATGGAATATATGTCTAAAGTTCCATATGCATCTGCAGTTGGAAGCTTAATGTATGTAATGGTCTGCATAAGGCCTGATATTGCACATGCAGTGGGAGTTTTAAGTAGGTACATGAATAGTCCAGGAAAAGAACATTTTATGGCAGTAAAATGGATTCTGAGATATTTGAGAGGTACCACAAATCAAGCATTATGCTTTGGTGGTTCAAACATTGCTCTATAGGGATATGTTGATGCAAATATGGCAGGTGATAGAGATAACAGGAGGAGCACTACAACATATGTATTTACTGTAGGTGGAACATCTGTCAGTTGGGTTTCAAAAATCCAAAGTGTTGTTGCACTTTCAACAACAGAAGTAGAGTATGTTGCTGCTACAGAGGCTAGTAAAGAAATGATTTGGTTACAAAGGTTTATGGATGAATTGGGTAAGAAGCATGATATGGGCACGTTATACAGTGATAGCCAAAGTTCCATTCATCTTGCAAAGAACTCAACATTTCATTCCAGGACTAAACACATACATCTCAAGTACCATTTCATACGGTCAGTATTAGAAGATGGAGAGTTGAAGCTGGAAAAGATACACACTAGCCAGAATCCTTCAGATATGCTAGCAAAAGTTGTAACCAGGGAGAAATTGAGAATGTGCTCAGTTTCAATTGGTCTTCAAGGACGACGATGAAGATGAGGAACAACCAGGTCCAAAAAGGAGTCATTGTCCAACAAATGAAGCATCGATGGAGTTGCTACAATCAGTCTCCAAGTGGGAGATTGTTGGGTGTGGAGCCTGATTATCTTGTTTACTTTGTATCACAGCATTGGACCCCTATACCTTCAAAGGGGCAGCAACGCTGCCCGTAATTAATCGCTACCGTGGGGGGTCCAGGGGGGGGCGGCAATGCTTTTTGGAGCCTCCCCTTGGCAGGGGTTTTCGGGGGCAACGCCCCTGAAGCTAAAAAAACAGATGTAAAATTTCCTTGTAAAAGTATAGTAATTTATAGCCAATCTGGGCCGTTAATTATGCAAATCATCTGACGGTAGAAGTTATGTTTAGAATAGGGTTTTTTTCCCTAGAAGGCAACCCCCTTGTATATATGAGGGTATTGTATTGCGACTGTGTATTATGTGTGTATTCTCGGAGTGAGAAACAGAGAGGGATACTGTGAGAGAGAACATAGGATATTACAGCGGATCTGCTGTAGGTTTTGTCTCTTCATTTTTGCTGGATAATAGAAAGGAAGGACTGGTTGTTCGGAGTGGACGTAGCCCAAATTGGGTGAACCACATATATCTGTGTCTCTCTGGTTTTATGTGTTTTGTGTGCTTGTATTTTTCCGAATATTTTATGTGTTGCATTGCTCCATAATATATAATTTTCTAACAACTCTTTGCGAGAGAAAAATTTGTTGCACTTGTTCTTGTAATTTGGATATATCATGTTGCATTTCTTCCTCTTCATGAGTCATAGTAGAACCTTCTTGTTGAAATTTTCAACAAGAAACAGTGAAATTGGCATCCAGAAACAACATGACTACACACACTAGTGTGGGACCACAGGTGATATAGTGATGGGTCCTAGCAGTACATTAGTGTGAAATTCAATTTTTTTAATAAATTAGAAATGTGTGTAATTTAATTATCCCTTGATTAAATTGGACAATAAAATGTAATGTTATCTCATAAACACTTGTAGTAGTTAACTGAGTGTGAGAGACTCAGTTAGCTCATGAATTTCAAGTTGAGGGTGGTTGTTGAGGCATGCAAAGTGATTCTGTGTGTTTTAGAGTTCAATTTTTGGTTAGTGAATTAATTTAATGCATGAGAAATTAGTTAACTTGGTTAAGTGAGTTAAAGTCAGTTTAACTATTTGTAACTGATTATTGCACTAGTGAGAGGTCAAGTGAATTAAATTGGATTTAATTCACATGCAGTGATATGTCAAGTGACTGATTATTTACTATTAATAGTTGCTTGCATGTCAGTTCTAGTGGAGATCCAGTTGAGACAGAGGTTAAAGGGACGTTGACTATCAGTTGTATTTTTATAAAAAAATTTAGATGCAGTTAAAACACCACAGGATTACCCATGATACTTGCATATTCAAGGAAGGCTAAAATTCCTAAAGAATAGGGACTGCATTCCACAGGGATTGAGTGAGCAAGGCAAGCTAAAGACAAGCTTAGAATTGGCTAAGTGCTGGCACGATTTTGTCTGGATCAGTGTGAGACGATTACCAGAGTGCATGAGACTCTTTTGAGGAGAGTGCATTGTTATTTTTTCACGATTCCTTAGCTCATTATACAATACAGATAGAGGGGTTTTGAGCAGCAAGATTCCCAGGAAAAATATCTTTGTTGTGGATTGATTTGCTTCTTTCTTTTACTTGGTGTGACAGTACGATCGTCTTTAATTTCGGCATAATTAATTGTAGAAGGATTTAGTATTTTTCTTTAGTATATTTCATGATCAGGTTGAATCCATTGGTCTATAAATATTTTTTGTATAATTTCCACATGGTATTAGAGAAGGAATTATTTTGGCGCACGAGTTTGCAGAGAATATCTGAATATTTTGATGAAAAATTTAAAAAATAAAATAAAATATTTGGATTCTTACGAAAAAATACCCAAATTGAAAAAACAAATCGGTTAAATCGGAGCTCGAATGAGGGAGATGTCACCGATTTAAAATCATCTCTATTTTTAGAAAATTTTGCGACGGTGGGGAAAATTACAATGTGCGCGAGTCAAAAAAGGAAATCACTATAGTGGAACTGTATTCAAACTTGCAGATACTTTCATTGATGCAACAAGCGGATCAAGATGGATTTCAATGGATTAAGATTGGAATATGCACTCGAGGGAAGTGCTAATTATATTGCATGGAAAGATATAATGGAGGCAATGTTGGAGGACAACGGGTTGAAACAATTCATTCATAATGATATTCCCAAGCTTGCAGCAGCAAGCACCGCTCTTCTTGTTGCTTCACAAAAGAAGGTAGCAAGGGTGAGGAGGATATTTTTGGAGGGAGTACGAGACCACATTGTCTTTAGTATCCGTGGGAAGGTGACTCCACATGAAATGTGGAATGCCTTGATAGATATGTTTCAAAACAACATTGACCAAATGAAGTTGGGGCTGAAGGACAAGCTCAGGAAAATCAAGAAGGAAGAGGGCGAGATGGTACCACCATACTTGGAAAAGTTCACTCAATTTCGAGATGAGATCGGAAGTGTTTGTGTGACTGTAGAAGATGATGAATCGGTGAGCCTAGCACTTCTAGGCTTTCCCAAGAGTTGGGATAATTATCAGGACTCTGCCAATGGGAGGGAGAAGCTACGATATTGGGAGAGAATTTGGTACAAGAAGAATTCAGGAAGAATATGAGGGATGGATCCTCATCCAAGACTAATGATGCGGAAGATTGTGCCTTGGCCAGTAAGGCAAAGAAGGCAAAGGGAAATAAATCACAAGGCAAAGTGAGAAAGAAAGACTTGTCCAAGATTAGATGCTTTCACTGTCACGAGCATGGGCACTATGCTACAAACTATCCATAGAAGAAAAGGAAGAAGGATCCTATAGTTGCAGCAGTGAAGCATTGGATTCACAGTTCGAGCTTGATTTTACACTCATTGCATGCATGGAAGCACTGTAATGGGTTGCATGTGGTACTTAGACAATGGTGCCTCGTTCAATATGACGGGGGATAGAGATCTCTTCAGTGACTTGGAGGAGAAGAACCTCTAGCAGAGCATAGAGTTTGGAGATGACGAGAGGTATAGAACTACCCGCATAGATACAATTACCTTTCAAAGGGAGAATGAATCCCATCTTAGACTAGGAGATATTTTGCATGTTGCAGGCCTCATGAAGAATCTTGTCTCCGTAGCGGTATTGGATGAACGTGGTTATAAAGTAATGTTTAAAAAAGGAAAATTTTTACATAGCCATGAGACAGGTGAAGTAGATCAGTGTAAGAGTCAAGAACCTGTATGCTCTCAAGGTTGAGGATGCATGTATGGCTTTGAGGAGCAAAGTGGTGGTTAATGACTTGGTGGTTGAGAGGGAGAAATTATCTCTCAACATGCAACCCCGGAAGCAGTATCAGAAGGTTGTGGAGCAGCCATAATTGGAGAAGAAGAGAGGATACCGAATGGAATATTCCACTGAAGTAGAGACCTCTAGGAGGGGGAAATTTCGAGCTAGAAGGGAAAGGGAAGTACATGCAACTATACCTCTAGGTGTGAGGTGGGGTGATGCGCATAATTAATCCCGAGAATAAATTTGGGTAGGATTCATTGGGATGGTTTGTCTCATGGATTGAACTTGGATACGAGGACCCCATAGTACAACAGTAGTAGGAAGGATTAGTTAGATTAATGCAGTCATATTTCAGGAAGAAAAAAATTAGAGTGACAGGTGTTGGATATTCGAGCATAGATCAGATTTGGCAGTAGTGCAGAGTTCATGGATGTAGATGTCAACAATTAAGAGAGTCTAATATACATGTGTAGTAGCTAGGAGTGGTCAGAAGACTCTGAATAAAGATGCATTATACTGATTGAATGGTTTGGAGGCTATTTAGTTTCAGAAGTGTTGCATGCAAAAGTTGCATGTGCGAACAACACTAGAGAAGTGTTGCATGCAAGAGTTGCATGTGCGAACAACACTAGAGAAGCCTTGCATGCAAGAGTTGCATGTTGCATGCAAGAGTTGCATGTTTTGTGCAAGAGGTGCATGTGCACATGCATGGACATTCCAAGGTACTAGATCGGTGTAGATTGATTCCTTTCTTGTTCAGGAGTGTTGAAATTTGCAACAAGAAATAGTGAAATTGGCATCCAGAAACAACATGAAAAAACACACATTAGTGTGGGACCAGAGGTCATGTAGTGATGGGTACTAGCGATACATTAGTGTGTAATTCAATTTATTTAATAAATTGGAAATGTGTCTAATTTAATTACCCCTTAATTAAATTCGACAATAAATTGTAATCTTATCTCATAAACACTTGTAATAGTTAACTGAGTCTGATAGATTCAGTTAGCTCATGAATTTTGAGTTGAGGGTGGTTGTTGAGGCATCACTTCAAACTAATTTTTCAAACAAGACTTATGCAATTTTATTAAAAAAACACACACCTTTTTCTTTCTTTTGAGGAGCTTCATATTGAAACTGATGTATCTATGTAATTTCAGATCCCAATTATTTTATCTTCTATCCTTTAGTAGCCCTATGAATCTTATTTCCAACGCCACAGGTCAGACCTGATTTGGATTCTTCAAGGAAAAGTTATGCTCAATATCCCACAAAGACCTAATTATGGACTAGTTTAGTAGAAAGAACTTGTATGAAATGAAATGTGTCACAGTTTCCTCCTTCGGATCTATAATTGATACACAGAAAACTATCATCCATTTAATTTCGAGAAATATTTACCGATTTTCAATCCGATGCTCAAAGAGTGAGAGTTATGACGATTTTCCCAAGGTCACCTCTTTGAGATGAAATTTGGGAGCCTGCAAAAACCCTAAGTTCTGCATATCATACCTTTGAAAATATTGTGAACCAAGATCTGAAATTCTTACACGAAGTTCCTCGAAATTTCTTCGCAAATGGGTTTCTCTTTTAGCTTCTGAACCCTCGTAGAAACAAAGTTATAGTGAAAATTCCACGATGGCCTATTTGAAGCAGCAAGACCCCAGAATCAAAAGCTCTGATACCAAATGTTATAAAAACCAACTCCAAAAATACAAGAAAATGGATATCAACACCTTAGAAATAAGCCACTTCGAGGGGGCAACCTCCTTTACATTACATAAATGAAAAATTCTTGGTTGACACAAATGAAAAAACCTCCTTTTTATATATAACAGTCCATGGGGTCATAATATAATCATAACCGACCTAACAATAATAATGTAAGGGAACAATAATAACAATATGGGGATTACAAGGATACAAAGATAACAATAAGGGGGCTACAGTAACAATAATAAGGGACTACATTAGTAATATAGGGCCCTAATAGAGCACTACAGTAAACATGAAATAATATTCATATTTATGGAAAGGAAACACATAATGTATTATTAATAGAATGATAAAGGGAGAAATACAACTAGAAGACTTGATGTTGGATTCCTCCTTCAGGTGAGACTCTAAGTCCCGGCCTCAACTCTTCAAACAACATCCTCCTTGATAGATGGGCAGCAATTGGGCATGCTCAAACTCATAGGATGGAAGCCAACCACAAGTGTATGGTATAAGTTCCATTTATAGGGAAGGAGAGGGAGTTGAGGATCAATAAAATGTGGGAGGAGTTCCACATATTAAGGGAAAAATCAATGGAAAGAGGATCCATGGTGATGAAAGGGAGGTATCTCTCCTATCATTAACGACCTGAAACCACATCGTTGTTATTGTGGATTCTAGTAAGGAAGCTTCTCATCCATTTTTGGTAAAACTATGTGAAGAGGACCAATGTGGATTTCCATAAAAAAGTCATGATTCCAGTGCTAGATACATGTTTTGCAAAAGGTTACAAGTGTGGGTCAGTAGTGGTGCAAAGCATGTTGGGATTGTAAAACAAGGTTTTTTACAAGTTTTCCAGAATATTTTTAAATCATGTCAACTTTCGCTTCTTCAGTTATGTTGTAAGAAAGTTTGGTGGAGAACATATTTTGCAATGCTGGTGGCATAACAACACAAATTGGAGTGTGACAAAATACTGTGTAATAATCCCTGAAAGTTCCTTGAAAACTCCATCAAATTTTTTGGAATCTATGCTTCTATGATCCATTATATAAATTGTAAAAAATATTTTGGTAATAATCACATGCAATGGAACATTGTCATAAAGACGCGTTTCGAACCAGCCCGTGTGGTTCATCATCCAGACTATGTGAGAGATCAGATCAGGACATTAAGTTTAAATAGATGTAGAGAAGGCTAAACTAGCCGTTAGGGAAACGACTAGTTTGACCAATTATTTATTTATTTATTTGCATGTTCATCATCAGGACTATGTGAGAGATCAGATCAGGACATTAAGTTTAAATAGATGTAGAGAAGGCTAAACTAGCCGTTAGGGAAACGACTAGTTTGACCAATTATTTATTTATTTGCATGTGATTATTTATTTATTTATTTGCATGTTCCATTGCATGTGATTATTACTGAAAGATTTTTTACAACTCCATCAAATGCCAAGCTACAATGCGAAAGGATACATTTGTCCTTTTCTTGGTCCACTAACCATAAAAGTGAACAAAAGAATGTCCAGAAATGCTCTCAATCAACATCCTAATTTATTTCCCACTGGAAACTTTGATGACACCCGCTAGCTGCTTTGATGATGCTTTCCACTAGTAGATTTGTTGATGCTGTCGAAACTACCAACTGGTCGATTTGTTGATGTTGATCATTAGGGAAATTTTGTGGTCTAAAATGGGCCTCCTAAGGAAATAATAAATAATAGCTAAATCAATAAAATAATATTTATTAATTTTCAATTCACTTTTTGCACCACAATCCATGTAACCATGGTTAAATTGAATTCAAAAGTTCTACCAAATAAAACTAATAAAAAAATTGTATTGACGTGACTATAAATGAGAATGAGTGTTTGAAGAAAAATTCATTATCATTGAATAATTAATGCATTTGTCCTTTGTACTTAAATAACTTAAAATAAAATATAAATATAAATTCATAAATTCTTAATTTTATAATATGTTATTAATTAGAATTTATTTTATTTAAATTGTATAATAACATGTAATTAATGTACTCTATAAAAATAATATAATAAATGTAATATATTATTTATGTATGAATTTTATTCAAAAAGTGTGAAATGACATTTATTATGAGTATTTTATTTTGACTTTAAAAGTACTTAGAGCACTACTATGGTTAACCATGAGTTCTTATCCACCATTGAGAATGTGACAAGTAAGTACCTTTAACTCAAGAAATGCCACCTCAACCATTAGGGATGATGTCATCCCCTAAAATGTGATTGGTTCTCATAAAGTTAATTTTGATTGTACATTTTCCTTAGGATGCCCATTTTAGAACTCGAAATTCCCCTAATGTGTTGATGCCTTACACTAACATATTTGTTGATGTTTTCTAAACTTTCATTCAGACAACCATGTTCAATTCCATTATCATTTCCCCCTTTATTAGCTGAAAGGATAGATAACCATCACATTTTATTTTTGAACTCCCCCCCTTCAGATGTAGGAGAGTTTCACTGTCGTACTCCCTCACTCAGGTGCATGCGAGTACCATTTTTTCACTATTGGCTACAATAGTTGTCTTCATGTGAGATTGAATCCTTCAGTAACACATATCCAAATGTTTGATTATAGATTACCACTTCCAAGGATCAATCCATGCATAATTGATCTTCAATCAAGGTTGTTGATTTCACTTGCAACATCATTTTTATGAGTGATTTTTCTTGCCACAACGGTGAAAAGTATGGAGGTAAAAAAATTTACTCTCCATATGACCATTTATCATACAATGGTTACTCTTAACAATATTCTGATAATTTTATAGAAAACAGAAACTTACAAACTGAATTGGTTTTGAGAAATCTGGAAATACAAAGTGTTTTCTCTTTTGTATTCCAATCCATGTTGATATTGTTGAAAGGAATTTCTTCTGAAGGTCTGATAAACTTTTTGTAAATATGATGTTCTTGATGCCTATTGTTGCTGGTGACATTCTGTGCTGGATTCATTTTTTCATCTTTATCAAACTGAGCATTAAGTATCTCTATTAACAATTCATTTTTATCACACTAAGCATCAATAATCTCTATTAACAATTCATCTGTAGCATATGTTGCATCAAATTGTTCTACTAGATATTTAGTAATAGTAGTTGCATTATTTAGTAGCACAACTTGCTGTATGAGATCATTTGTCTCACAAAGTTCATCAACCTGATGGATTATATCATTTGTTTCACAACTTGCATCAATCTGCTAAATGAGGTTATCTATGTCACAAATTGAATTTGATGTTTGGATAAGATCTTCTATTTCACAACTTCCATCTATCTTATATGTACATTGTGCATAAATTAAATCTTTTTTTTTTTCACTTAATTTTCTCTAGAGTGCATTAATAAATTGTTCTTTAATTTCTAGCTCAATTTGAAAATATGTCATTGCTTCTAAATGGTTGGTCATATGATTAATTAAGTTTTTATTTTGTTTTAAATTCGATTACAATATTTCAATTATGTTGTGTCATTCATGATTGCACTCTTGTAATTCTTTGTTTTGTAGTTTTTCACTTTGAAGACGTTTTCCTCCTTTGCCCATTTTGATATTTGACACACTCACTTGTATTTCCTTGCTTGATTATTGTGCTTTCTTTTATCTTGAACTTTCTTAATTTTGTGAACTCGCTCGCTTGATGCTTGCTTGATTGTCACTTGAATTCCACGCTTGCTTGGACTTGTGTTAGCAATTGATTACTTGAATTCATGCTCGCTTGATTTTTCTTCAATAGAATGAGGGTGTCAGATAACACCGAAAATGTACTCAAAAGAAAAATTTTACAATGACAAGTTCAAATGAATTAGACTTTGCAAAAAATCAAACTCCTATAATTTTTTTTTAATGAATAGTATAGTGTGTCAGGCTCAACTGAGAATGAACCCATTACAACTCTAATGCAACTTAATATGTTAACTTACACATTATGAGTTGCAAGTTCCAATACATTTCAATTTCAATTTGATTTTAGTTTTACAAAAAAAAAGGTTGCAAGTGCATTTTTCAAAAAGCGACGTTGAATTGATGCAAATGTTGTTGATGTAGACTTGTCTTGGAATGTTGATGATTGCTTGAGTTTGTTCTTTGATGCTTTTTAATTGTAGGTTATCGAACATATGTTCTTTGATACTTGATTAAAAATGCTTAAATCCATTGAGTGTATTGTTGTATGATGAAAAATTGCAACTATAGTGTCAAAAATAGACACAAAATTCCATAAGCTTCCAAACAAAAAATCACCATCACATGCCAACAAAGTGTTCCTAATATCCCCTTATTCAAATTTTGGGTGGATCTAGGAAACTTTAACACCAGAAAAAATATATGTTTTTATTAAATATTGGAGTACATAAGCTATCAGCCTTCACCTTAAACTTTGTTATTGACATTGTTTAAGCAACGATAATACAAATCTCTATCTTCAAAAATTAAATAGATATTAACTTCAATTTCAGCTCCACTTAACTTTCACCTACAAAACATTTTTGAATTTGGTTGATTTCAACTTGACTTTGAAATGGAACTGATTGACTCACTCAGAAAATTTACACTTATCACTCCAAATTTACCAAAATAATTTCAAATTTTCTTCCCATTAAAAAAAAATTAATGAATGTTTCTTCTTCACACTTTAAAAATTTATGCATGTAAAATATAAAGTAAATTCTCATCATTTTCTTTTCAGATGTCAAACCTTGAATTTTGATTATCCATTCACATCATACATTTCTTGTTGTGAGTGCTATTTTTCTTAACGCAAATATCCTTCTTCCTTTTTCTACGCACCTGAACATTTCTCCCCTATTTCTTCACAGGATGGAACACTATGACTGTGGTAGTTTTTTTTTGTGATTTGGGTGTGACCGTATCAAAAGGGATGTGGTCCTAGTATCATGTACCTCTCGCACTCGCTTCTTCCAGTGTGGGTGATGATTATGTTGCCATTTTGGATGCGGTGCTTGATTGTTTTGACTTTGGTTTAAGTGTTGTTGTTATAACTGCAAAGGCTACTCATGAGAGCCCGTCAGATAAAAAAATACTTAACGCATTCGATGCTGCTGCAAGGTATATTGAGAGAAATGTTGGTTCAGTGAAGAAGAGAAAATTAGAAGACAACGTAAAACAAATTATTTCTCAGTTTAAAGCATCAAAGACGTTGGAAAGACATAGCCAATGTGTTTCTTTCATCATCTAGTTTGAAAAACATGTGATATATTCTACTTCTTAGGATGTTGAAACTTGTGTTAAGTCATTAACAATGGGTTGTGCAAAAGTACTACATTTTCTGAGTATCGATGGTGAAGGCTTTGAAATAATTGTTGTAGGCGGGGCTGACTATGTGCTTCGTTTTCGGATCATGAAATAAACTATGTTGAGGCTTCTAAAATTCATATATCGACACTTTTCTACTATGGTTGTTGGTTTCACAATGCGGCAAAGTGTTGGAAATTAATTCCAACTGCCCACATAGTTCAGCAGACGGCATAATTAATTGAGAAGGGAATGAAGAGACAGAAGAACGGCAGAGTTAAGGCAGATATGAAGTTAAACAGCTGCGATTTGAATGCAGAAGAAGTGGAAGAACTCCATCTTATCTGTAGCAACAACCACATTAAAAATCCACCGAACATATTTAATACAACAGAGTTGAGGCGACAAGCCTTTCCACGGGGGTTAGAAAAGCCAAGTAGCTGGAGGAGTAGAGACCCACGGAAAGCTGATGTCACATGCAGCTGGTGCCACCACTTCACCAAGCCAAAGGATTTTGGGGGAGTATGAGAGCTCACGTGAAAGTCTTTCACGAAGTCCCCGGAATATATAAATGAAAAGAAACAAAAGGAAAATAATGTTTTAAATATTATGTTATAGTTTTTGACTTTAATTGTTTTATTCACGGCAATATTGTTTTAACTTTTTACATAGGTTAAAGTTTATTATCGCAGTAATATTTGGTTTTACTTTGATTATATTATATATATTATAAATATAAGATATTTATAATATATATATATATATATATATATATATATATATATCATATTATAAAGTTTTACATATATATGCCTGGCGCATTGTAAAAGAGTGTTAAGAAAAAGAGAATGATGTGCATTATGAGTTTGCTGTGTAATGTTTTATTATTGCTCGAAGGCTGAAAATAGTAAAACAGAGAGACAAAGTGATATTTTTGCATTGTGTTTGCAGTAGTCAAACTATTTTTTGTAAGCCCTCTGATTGAAGAAGAATTTGTAACAGTATTTTATGGAATAGAAGTTTGTTTTCAAGTGGAAACTCTGTCACTGTAAGTAAAATTTTAATATTTTCTCTGTGTTAAAAAGGGGAGTTTTATTCTCCATTTTTGTTCTGGAATTTCCAAATATTCCAACATGGTATCAAAGCTAGTCTAGGCTCTTTGAAGAGCAAAGAAACTGAAGGAAGGATTTCTTTGTTGTAGCAGCTTCTCCAGCAGTGTGAAGACTCAGCCAAAAAGAATCCAAAGGTATTTCTCTATATAGTTTAGTGTGTTACTATTACAGAACAGTCAGTCATTTTATATACACAGTCAAGTGTTTTTGAATCATAGTTAAGAGTGCAGAATGGCTGGAGCCAGCACTGGTATGGGTATGGGAAATATCCATCTCCCAATATTTAATGGGAAGAATTATGACTATTGGTCAATAAATATGAGAGATTTATTTGTCTCCCAAGACTTATGGGAATTTGTTGAGGATGGCTATAAATAGCCAACAAATGAAGAAGAGTTTGAAGATTTAACTCAAGCAGAGAAAGAGTTGCTGAAAAGCATTAGGAAGAAAGACTCTAGGGCTCTCTTCTTATTGTATCAAGCAGTGCATGAGAGTGTGTTTCCTAGGATAGCAGCAGCAAAGAAATCCAAAGAAGCATGGGAAACTCTTAAGATAGCCTATCAAGGCATGGAAAAAGTGAAGACAACAAAACTTTAGTTGCTGAGGAGAGACTTTGAAACTCTCTGTATGAAAGAGTCAGATACTATTGACTCATTCTTCACTCATGTGATTGGAATGGTCACACAAATAAGATCTCATGGAGAGACTCTTGAAGACAAGAGTATTGTGGAAAAACTCTTGAGGAGTCTACCCTCAAGATTCAATGTGATTGTCACCACCATAGAGGAGACTAAGGATCTCACAAATTTCACAGTGGATGAGCTACATGCATCAATGATGACTCATGAGCAGAGATTGGGTAGGAGTGAAAACTCATCTCTGGAGCATGCCTTTAAGACCCAGATGTCTTTCGGAAGAGGAAGAGGGAAAGGAAAAGGAAATAAGAGAGGAAGAAGCAGACGCCAAAATATAGGTGGAAGGGACAACCCTTCACATTCACATGGAATATGCAACAGTCAAAATCACAGCCACGGGCAAGGCAGCAGCCAACAGAATGGTCAGCAGAATGCTTAAGGACAAAGGTATGATAAATCAAATGTCCAATGTCACTATTGTAAAAAATATGGTCATTATGCTAATGAATGTAGAAAGAAGCAGCATGATATGGGAAGTACAACTAGTGAAAATTTCACTAGAGAAAATATCAGCCAAGATAATTTGTTTTTAGCTTGTAATACGGCTGAAGAAAAGAATGAGGATTTATGGTTTCTAGACTCTGGTTGTAGTAACCATATGATAGGAAATATAGCAATGTTTTCTATGTTAGATGAGAGTGTGAAGTCACAAGTCACACTAGGAACTGATAGTAAAGTTTCTGTTATGGGAAAAGGAAATGTAAATGTTTTAACAAGGAAAGGTGCAAAGAAATCCATAGCATATGTCTATTATGTTCCAGGAATGAAGTGTAACCTCTTAATTATTGGGCAGCTTGTTCAAAAGGGGTACAATGTATTTTTTGAGGATGATGTTTGTACCATCATGGACAAACCTCCCAGCAAGCAATGTATTGCTGAAGTGAAGATGAAAAGGAACATGATGTTCCCTCTTTGAATGAGAGCAGATTTTAAGAATGAAGAAAAGATAGTAGCAGTGGAAAAAGAGGCTATCCAAAGCGAACCAAAATATGAAAATTGGTTGTGGCACTTGAGATTTGGACATCTCAACTTTGGAGGTCTTAACTTGTTGAATAGAAAAGGAATGGTAAGAGGTTTACCATTGATAGAGAAACTAGACAGCCTTTGTGAAGGTTGTATCTTGGGGAAACAACATAGAGAAAGTTTTCCTTCCGGGAAAATCATAAGGGCAAAGGCACCCTTAGAGATTGTCCACTCAGATTTGTGTGGACCGATGCAAAATACATCGCTTGCTAGCAGCCACTATATTTTAACATTCATAGATGATTTTACAAGAAAAACTTGGGTTTACTTTTTGAAAAACAAAAGTGAAGTGTTTGAAATATTTTGCAATTTCAAAGCACTTGTTGAGAACCAAAGTGGGCTGCACATCAAAGTCATAAGGACTGAGAGAGGAGGTGAGTATATCTCTAAATATTTCCTACGTTTTTGTAGAGAAAATGGTATTCATAAGGAGTTTACAACTAGATATACTCCGCAGCAAAATGGAGTAGCTGAAAGGAAGAATAGAACCATAATGGACATGGCAAGGAGTATGTTAAAGGAAAAGCATTTGCCTAATGATTATTGGGATGAAGCTATACATTGTGCAGCGTACATTCTAAATAGATGCCCTACAAAATCAGTTATGAACAAAGTGTCAAAAGAGGCATGGAGTGGCACAAAGAAAAGTGTCACACACATGAAGGTATTCAGATGTGTGGCTTATGCACACATACTGGATCAGCTAAGGAGGAAGTTGGACAGCAAGGGGGAGAAATGTATTTTCATTAGATACAGTGAGGAATCCAAGGCTTATAGGTTATACAACCCATCCACCAAGAAGTTTATTGTGAGCAGAGATGTTCAATTCATTGAAGAGGAAGCTTGGGATGGAAGCGTAGAGAAAACAATGAATGTTAAACACTGTTTATCTCATGATGAAAATGATGATGAGTTGGCTGAAATACATCCCCAAATAGCAGCACCAACACAAGGGAAACAATTCACACCCTTGAGGAGAAATGAAAGTGCTTCTCCAATCACACCACAAGGAGGAAATTCAAGTGCTTCCTCAGGAATTTGTACACCAAATGAAAGAAGTAAGAAGTTCAGAAATTTGAATGACATTTATGCACAAGAGGCAGCAAATGAAGGTATCAATTCTTTTTTTTCTTTATATTTTCATGTTGAAGACCCTATCCACTTTGAAGAAGCTATCAAGGATAAGAAATGGATAGAAGCTATGGATGAGGAGATTAATGCCATAGAAAGAAACAAGACATGGGATTTGGTTGAACTCCCAAAAGTAAAGATGTCATTGGAGTTAAATGGGTCTACAAGAATAAGAGTAATTCTGGTTTTTAAATTTCCGTGGTTATAGTTATTGTAATTAGAAATCGGATTATCCACGGTATCATAGAAGACTTGTCGACGTTTCGAATCCCAACGGGGATTCATTCTTTCTCGTCCTGAAGATGGATCCCCGTTGGGATTAAAAATGTCGACAAGTCTTCTATGATACCGTGGATAATACTATTTATGATTACAATAACAAGAGTAATGTTGAAGGAAAAATAGAGAGACACAAGGCAAGACTTGTTGTCAAAGGTTATAAGCAGAAGCATGGGATAGATTATGAGGAAACTTTCGCACCAGTTGCTAGAATGGAAACCATGAGAGCAGTGCTATCCATAGCAGCACAAAACAAGTGGAAATTTTATCAAATGGACGTGAAATCAGAATTCCTAAATGGAGTGTTAATGGAAGAGGTTTACATTGAACAACCTCTCGGATATGAAAAAGAAGGCCAAGAGCACAAAGTGTGCAAGTTTAAGAAAGCTCTTTATGGGTGGAAGAAAGCACCAAGAGCGTGGTACAGTAGAATAGACTCCTATCTACTGGAAAATGGATTTGAAAAGTGTGAGGGAGAACCCACCCTCTACATCAAAGAAAAGGATGGTAAAATGTTGATTGTGGTTTTATATGTTGATGATGTTATTTTCACAGGTAATGATGATTACCTTATTGAAAATTTTAAAACAGTCATGAAAGAAGAATTTGAAATGACTGACATGGGTTTGTTGAAATAATTCTTAGGAATAGAAGTAGAACAAGATGAAAATGGGATTTTTATCTCATAGGCAAAGTATGTTAATGAAGTGCTTGAAAGATTTAATATGTAGGAGAGCAAAGCAGCAATCACTCCCATAGTGATGGGATTAAAACTCAGCAGAGAGGACAACAACAAGGATTTTGATCCTAGCTTGTACAAGAGCATAGTTGGCATCCTCATGTATTTGACTGCAACTAGGCCCGATATAATGCATGCTATTAGTTTGATTTCTAGATTCATGGAAAAGCCAAAGGATGCACATTGGCAGGTAGCAAAAAGAATTCTGAGGTATGTAAAAGGAACTAAGAGGTATGGTATTTTGTATACTACTTTAGAAAATTCAGAATTAATTGGATACACTGATAGTGATTGGGCTGGAAGTGTAGATGATCGGAAGATCACCTCCGGTTATGTTTTTCACATGGGTTCAGGAGCCATTTCATGGGCTTCTAAAAAGCAGCTTATTGTAGCATTGTCTATAGCAGAGGCAGAATATGTGGCAGCTACAGCAGTAGCGTGTCAAGAAATTTGGATGAGAAGAATGTTGAAAATTTTATGCAAAGAACAAATAAAAGGGACAGTGATTTACTGTGATAATAGCTCAGCGATAGCTTTATCTAAAAATTTTGTTTTTCATAAAAGGAGAAAGCAAATAGACACCAAGTTTCACTTCATACATGAATTGGTTGACAATGGTGAGATTGTTTTGCAGCACTGTAGAACAGAGGATCAATTTTCTGATATCCTCACAAAACCATTAGCTCAGAACAGTTTTAATTATTTCAGGAAATTTTTGGGTATGCAGGAAAACCCAGCAGTTGAAATTAATGGGGAGTGTTGGAAATTAATTCCAACTGCCCACACAGTTCAGCAGACGGCATAATTAATTGAGAAGGGAATGAAGAGACAGAAGAACGATAGAGTTAAGGCAGATGTGAAGTTAAACAACTGCGATTTGAATGCAGAAGTGGTGGAAGAACTCCATCTTATCTGTAGCAACAACCACATTAAAAACCCACCGAACATATTTAATACAGTAGAGTTGAGGTGGCAAGCCTTTCCGCGGGGGTTAGAAAAGCCAAGCAATTGGAGGAGTGGAGACCCGCCGAAAGCTGATGTCACATGCAGCTAGTCCCACCACTTCACCAAGCCAAAGGATTTCGGGGGAGTATGAGAGCTCACGTGAAAGTCTTTCAAGAAGCCCCCATAATATATAAATGAAAAGAAACAAAAGGGAAATAATGTTTTAAACATTATGTTATAGTTTTTTACTTTAATTATTTTATTCACAGGAATGTTGTTTTAACTTTTTACATAGGTTAAAGTTTATTACCACAGTAATATTTGGTTTTACTTTGATTATATTATATATATTATAAATATAAGATATTTATAATATATATATTATATTATAAAGTTTTACATATATATGCCCAGCGCATTGTAAAAGAGTGTTAAGAAAAAGAGAATGCTGTGCATTATGAGTTTGTTGTGTAATTTTTTATTATTGCCCGAAGGCTGAAAATAGTAAAACAGAGAGACAGAGTGATAGTTTTGCACTGTGTTTGCAGCAGTCAAACTATTTTTTGTAAGCCCTTTGATTGAGGAATAATCTGTAATAGTATTTTATGGAATAGAAGTTTGTTTTCAAGTGGAAACTCTGTCACTGTAGGTGAAATTTTAATATTTTCTCTGTGTTAAAAAGGGGAGTTTTATTCTCCATTTTTGTTCTGGAATTTCCAAATATTCCAACACAAAGATATGATTTCCATTCGTTGATTTCCTTTTAATGGGCATGGTACGAGGCTACTCTCTTTTCTCTCGCAACATATATAGCCTGCTATCATTATCTATACCTATGGATAGAACATTTTTGAACTCTGGATTTTCACCCTCACCCCAAAGCTATCCTTGAGTTTCATCCTTTCGATTGTGCTCTCTTCTTAACACAAACTGAATCCCTATCTGTACATAATTTATCTCAAGCTTTATGTGCTAAAGAGACAATCAAAAGATCTAGTGTGGAATTAGTTAAGTCTTCACAATGATATTATAACGGGATAAGATCTATCAGATTTAAGAGGGTCAAATCTATTTGTTTATAGAGTCACAACTCCTACAATATATCAAAAAGAGATGAATAAAAGGTGCAAAGAAGTATACAATGATATGTGGTTTGGCGGTAGTCATTTTTCTTGATACTTACAATATTCCTCTTAACTGTAAACCGTAGCTTCCCAAACATTTCTCTTACTGGTTTAACATTAATATTTAGCGTTGGAATATAATATCATGAGGCATCATCATTGATTCAAAAATGAATATATTTTTACAGAATGAGATGGATTGAATCATCAGTGATATGGTCCTTCTGAAAATCCATGGGGAATGATTATAGTATCTGTCCTGCCTACTCTTTTGGCCATGGGAGTATATTATAACATAGATCTATGGCACGTGAATGAACTCAATGCTCCTATATTCAACAAAATAAAACAGTGTGGATGAATCTCTTGGTAATTATTTAATGTGTTTTTGTCAACAACAATCAGGACGACAATATTCAATAACTATTGTGACCCTTCACCAATTCGAAAGCTCTGCAGTTACAGGAAAATTCATCTGGAATTTTTGGGAGAATATACAATAACCCTCCATCTAGAGATAAACAACGGATCAATGAAACTTACAAAACTCTCACCAATTGGAATCACCACATGAGTTATGTATCAATAATTAACACATTTCCAAGCACAATTTTTCAGCCATAGGAAGCTTCACGACTAACACAAATTATATATTCGCGATTTGATCAATATAAAATGAAACTCCACGATGCTTGAAGAATTATACTTACTCCATAATCATCACACTAACGAAAAAGAAACATAGCTAAGCTAAACACCACATGCACCACTGCTTTGGTAGCTATGATTCCAAATCAAGATATTAAAATAAACCCCAAAAAAATATCAAAGAAAAAAACATGGCAGAAAAGGCTTTAGAAGCCTCAATGTATTGTATTCCTCTCATCTCAAAATAGATAATGTTACAACATATAAATACTTCAAGATTATGTCTCAATATAGTGTGTCTATCCTGGACACTCAACCACTTTAGTTGATTAAATATCTCAACCACACACTAATTGATGGAGGTGATGGTGCCAACATTAAGGAGAGCCTTTCAAATTTTCTCACAATGGTTTCTAACTCCGGAGGAGTCGGATTCAATTCTTCATACTCATTTTCATTCATCAAATTTTTAAAATTTGATTAAATGAAATCATAATAACTTTTTTTTAAAATAAAATCATTATATAAATGAGCTCCTCCCATTAGAATTAACCTCAAAATCCTTTGGATATATAACCATTGATCATAAGAATAAAGGTCAACATAATGTTAAAATATTTATGTTCTAACCCTTTACACTTATATTGAACCTTAAGCTTGAACATAACCACATTAACTCTTATGAACAAGAGATTATGTTACATTGATTTCATATGACCCCACATATTCATTATTTAACAAACATCTTTCAACTTTGAATGATTACTATTGAAATCGATGCTGTGGTACCCCAAATAACGTCCATGCAACTTAACTGGCGATTACCCTCGGATTTTCTACCTTCCAAATCGAACGGATCTCATACAAACCGCGTTGAATTTATCACAAAGAGTTAACATTCCAACGCTAAGCGAAATAGGCAGTTTTGGGTTGATGACGTGTTGATATTAAATTGGATCGCGTGCATTTTCACAAAACCGTTCCTCAGCTCCAAAGGCATGCGATATTGGTGGTTTATCATTCAAAACCACTTTTCTAAACTTCCAGTTTCTAATTGCTTTGAACGCCGGTTTCAACACAAATTGGATTTGATTCTATTAGAATCCCATCACCCTTCCAAAGCACACCTTTCTTCTACGTCAAGCTTTGGATCGATTTCAATTCATTTGAAGCCAGAATTACTTCACTGTATAATTCAAACAACATCGTTGGATTCAACTGACATCCTTCTAAACGAATGATGCTTTCTGCACTTGGATCAACGTTGATGGAAAAATATCTTTCAATGCTAATAGTTCTACGGTTCAACGCTATTATTGGTGTTATTTTCCAGAATTTATATCGATTCATATGAATTGAACCTAGTCAATCATCTGATATCGGACCCATTTGCTTTGTCTATCTAAAAGGTTGAAAACGTATTGAATTTATGGAGCTCCTCTTCATAAAATACGCAACAATTTAATCAAAGACTTATAAAATGTGTTCATCACAATTCGTCCTTTATAACCCAGCAATCATACATAATTTCAATCGATTTCCACAAAGAATTCCAATTAAAACCATGGCCTTGTGAATAGAGTACAAAATATTTAAATGAACAGAGACTCTATTTGAATTAACAAAATAAAACCCTTCAGCCCCTTTTGACTTCCTATGCAGAACCACTATAATTGATCTTCCCACAGCATATAAAAATCCAATAAATTCAGGAAGGTGGAATCCTCCGGGGATTGCTAGAATAAACAATAATTCAGAAACTCTGCAATCTTTATTAAATCAAATCCTCACAAATAATTCCTCTCGGCCACTCCCAATTTCTCCATTACAGAGATTACAATTTATATTTTTATTACACAACAGAAATCTTCTCAATTAGGATCAAATTTCCTAAATTGAGAGAAAATCTTACTTGCCCAATATACTCCTAGAATCTATCAACTACTGCTGGATATGCTCAACAATTTAGCATCTATTAAAACTAGTTATCTCTAAATATTCTCCTAATTTATTACAGAAAATAATAATATGAATTTTTTTGAGGAATTCAATCCTCTCATTAAACATTGACTTTCACCCATCAATGAATGAATTTTAACTCAGCTAGCCACAACATGTGAACAAGCTTTCACATTGCTGGCTAGAATCTAATGCCCCTGCATTAGACTTCCGAGGACAAAATTCTTCATGGGCTCCTGTCCATGAGCTCCTTCACATAACTTCCCAGTTTATGCAACATAGCTTCTGTCATCCATGTAGCATCTTCAATTGGCTGATTTTTCCATTTAATCAAGTACTGGAAATACTCTTGTCCTCTGGTTCTCTTAAACACCTTTTTGTCTAAAATCATCTCTGGCTGTAATGGCCGTGTTGTAGGTAACTGTTTTACCCAATCAATCTTCTCTTTGTGTTCTGGTCTTTCATCTGTGTCACCATCTTCATACCTGTACAAATCTGCAACATTAAATATTGGATATATTCCAATATTACATGGCAATTCAATTTCATAGGCATTAGCAGAAATTTTTCTCAGGATTCTGCATGGTCCTATCTTTTTAAACTTTAGTTTATTATACTCTCTTTTTGGAAATATGTCTTTCCTCAAGTGAGCCAAAACTAAATCACCAACTTCAAATTGAACTTCTCTTATGCTTAAATCTGCTCTGCTTTTGTACTTGATACTGTTGTCTTGTAACTGTTGCTTCACTTGCTCATGAATTGCTTGAATCTTTGAAGCAAATTCTTCACCTTCAGCACTTCTCAATTCTGATTTTCCCAAATTCCCCAATTCAGAAACTCATCTTGGGTGCATTCCATAAAAAATATGGAATGGACTTTGTCCTGTACTTCTATTTGGTGAATCATTGTATGCATATTCTGCCTGTGGTAAGATATGATCCCACTGCTTAGGATGTTCTCCTGCAATACTTCTCAAAAGATTACCTAAACTTCTATTTACCACCTCAGTCTGCCCATCAGTATGAGGATGATAAGCTGAGCTGAAACTTAGATTAGTACCGAGCTTCTTCCACAATGTCCTCCAAAAATGACCAACAAACCTGGTATCTCTATCAGAAACAATGCTTTTATCTAACCCATGTAGTCTAACAATTTATTTGAAAAACAAATTAGCAACATGAGTAGCATCACTAGTTTTATAACATGGAATAAAATGTGCCATATTTGAAAATCTGTCAACAACAACAAAAATTGTATCATTCCCTCTCTGTGTCTTAGGCAATCCTAAAAAAAAATCCATACTTACCATATCCCAAGGTCTGTCTGGAATAGGTAATGGAATGTACAAACCTACATTCTGGCTTCTTCCTTTAGCATACTGACAAGTTTTACAATTCTTCACATACTTTTCCACTTAAGATCTCATTTTTGGCCAATAATAAAAATGACTCAACTTCTCATAAGTTTTATCAGTACCAAAATGTCCAGCAAGTCCACCACTATGCTTCTCTCTGATGAGATTTTCTCTCATGGAACAATTTAGTATACATAATTGATTTCTCTTGAACAATAAACCCTTTTGCAAGAAATAATCCAACCACTGACTTCTATCTATCAAAATAGGATTCAAACATGCTTCAAATGCATCGTTGAAATCCAAATATTTTTTATACAATTCTTTAAGAAAATCAAAACCTACCACTTCAATTTGACTTTCTTGGACAAGAATGTTCTTCCTACTCAAGGCATGAGGTACCTTGTTAGCCTGGCCACTTGTGTGTTTTAAAAAAAAGTTGAAACTTTGGAGATATTCAACCCATTTAGCATGTTTTTGATTTAATTTAGGCTACTACATAATGTATTGTAAAGCATGATTATCTGAATATAGTACAAATTATTTAGACATTAAATAATGTCTCCACTTCTTCAATGATTGTACTATTGCATAAAACTCCTTGTCATAAGAATAATATTTTCTCCTTGTGTCATTCAGCTTCTCACTGAAATATTCTATAGGCCTATCTTCTTGACTTAAGACAGCTCCAATAGCTTCTCCACTAGCATCAAACTTTACTTGAAATGTTTTAGTAAAATCAGGCAACACTAATACCGGTTTCTCTGTTATTTTCTGTTTTAAAAACTAAAAATTATTTTCAACTTCAGCAGTCCACTTGAATGGTTGTTTGTCTTTCTTTATAGTTTCAATGATAGGTTCATTAATCTTGCTAAAACTCCTTATGAATTTCCTGTAAAAACTAGCAATTCCATGGAAACTTCTTACCTCAAAGACACTTTTTGGTGAAGGCCACTCCACAATTTCTCTGACCTTTTTTGGATCCATTTTTAATCCTTCAGCAGAAACAACAAAACCCAGATACACCAGCTCTTCCTTCATGAATGAACACTTCTTCAGATTTATCAACAGCTTCTCTTGATGTAATTTCTTCAAGACATAATTAAGATGCTTAAATGTTCTTCTTTTGTTTTGCTGTAAATTAGTATGTCATCTAGATATACTATTGCAAATTTACCAATAAATTCTCTTAACACTTCATTCATGAGCCTCATATAAGTACTGGGTGCATTTGATAAGCCAAAAGGCATTACCATCCACTCATACAATCCCTCATTTGTCTTAAAGGTTGTTTTGCATTCATCACCTTCCCTTATCCTAATCTGATGATACCCACTTTTCAAATCAAGTTTTGAAAAATATCTTGCTCCACTCAAACAGTCCATTAAATCTTCAATTCTAGGCAAAGGAAATCTATACCTGATTGTTATCTTGTTGATTGCTCTTGAATCAGTGCACATTCTCTAGCCTCCATCTTTCTTCGAGCTCAGCACTGTAGGTACTGCACAAGGACTCAAACTTTCTTGAACCAAACCTTTGTCAACCAATTCCTGCACTTGCTTTTTGATTTCTTGATTTTCTGCTGGAGTCCTTCTGTAAGCTGCTTTGTTTGGCAGATTTGATCTTGGAATCAAATATATCTGATGGTTGATTTTTATTACAGGTGGTAACTCATTAGGAAAATAATCCACAATTATATCACAATAATTGTCCAACATATCTTGAATTTCAATTGGCAAATCAGAGATTTTTGTAGAAGTAAGTACTACTTTAGGTTTGCAAACTAAAGAAAAATTTACCTCTTCTTCTTCAATCTGCTGCAAGTATTCTTTCCGACTCAGCAATAAAGCCTTTGGATCAGAATTTTTGCTTAATGCTTCTCCTTCTTCCATTGGCAACAATGTTTCATACACACCATCCTTGAAGAATTTGTAAGTGTTTCGCTTACCATCATGTACTGCTGCTTTATCATACTGCCAAGGTCTACCTAGCAGTATATGACATACATCCATAGGCATCACATCACACATTACCTTATATTTGTAGCTGCCCATCTGCAACTCTATCTCACACTGTTCTTTAACAATCAGCCGATGACCCTTTTGAAGCCATGACACCTTGTAGGGTGTTGGATGTTCCCTTGTTTTCAACTTCAAATTTTCTATCACCTTTGTAGAAACCAGATTGTCTGTGATGCCACTATCAATGACTAATTGACAGAATTTCCCTTGAACTTTGCAGACACTCCTGAACAAAGTTTTTCCCTGTGCTCGTTCAGAAACTTCCTTTGCTTGCTTCAGCAAAACTTTGTTAACTACCAAAGATTCTCCCTTCTATGGCACAATCTCTCTCTTTGCTTCAGGCAACTTTGCTGCTTCTTCAGTCTGAGCAACAATTACATTTCTCTGACTAGTACCCACATTCTCTTTCTCTGAGCACTCAAAGGCTCTATGTCCCAATTTGTTACATCGGTAACATCTTACCTCTCTTCCTCTACTTCTGCCTCCTCTTCCTCTGTGGGAATTTCTTCTGCCACTTGCATCACCATTTGTGTGTGCATGCTGCAGTAAGCTGCTGCTAGCTCCATCCTTTGGTGCTGTAGATCTCCCTCTGCCACCTTGAATTCCCTTTCCTCGGAAAGCACCTCTTCCTTTGGCAGACTGCTTTCTCAGCAGTTTCTCTTCAACTTTCAAGGCCATTTGATAAGCCTCTTCAACTTTCTTAGGAGACAAAATATTGATTTCATCTTGGATCTCCAATCTAAGACCATTCACATACCTGGCAATATTCTCTGTTGTGTCCTGGATCTATCCAGCTCTTATGCTCACTTTGTAGAATGCTTTTGTGTACTCTTTCACAGTCATTAGTCTTTGTCTAAGATTCTGCATTTTTCTAAACAATGTAAGTTGATAATCACTAGGCAAGAATTTACCTTTCAGTTTGGCCACCATTCTACTCCAACTTTTGATTGGTTGTTTGCTAGCTCTCCTTCTCTCTGCTTGCACTCCATCCCACCAAAGTGCTGCATGTCCCTTTAATTTTGTGACTACAAATTTAACTCTTTTGTCTTCAGCCATATATTCATAGTCAAAGCATTTATTCATCTCATTGATCTAGTCTATCAACTCTTCTGGATTCAATCCTCCTGCAAAAGCTGATACTTCAAGTCTAGGCTTGGATGTAGATCCTAAAACTGTCTTAAAGAATCTCATCTCAGGAGTAAGTTCAACATCTCCTCCTTCTTCTTCTTCAGCTTTAGGTTCACTAACATCTTCAGGATCCCTTGGTTTTCCTACTTCAATTTCTTCCAATCTTGCTTGGATTTGCTACATAGTGTCTAGTACCTCTGCATTAGAAACTAGCCTACCTCTTCTTCTACCAGTAGCACCTCTTCCAATTCAGACAGCCATGCTGGATTTCTTCTTCTGACTCTAGGAAGTCTGCTCAATCTATGGAAAATGCTTTGAAGTCAACTCTGATACCACTAATGATGGCGGTGATGGTGCCGGCGTTAAGGAGAGCCTTTCAAATTTTCTCACAATGGTTTCTAACTCTGGAGGAGTCGGATTAAATTCTTCATACTCATTTTCATTCATCAATTTTTTAAAATTTGATTAAATGATATCATAATAACTTCTTTTTTTTAAAAATTCATTATATAAATGAGCTCCTCCCATTAGAATTAACCTCAAAATCCTTTGGATATATAACCCTTGATCATAAGAATAAAGGTCAACATAATGTTAAAATATTTATGTTCTAACCCTTTACACTTATATCGAGCCTTAAGCTTGAACATAACCACATTAACTCTTATGAACAAGAGATTATGTTACGTTGATTTCATATGACCCCACATATTCAATATTTAACAAACATCTTTCAAATTTGAATGATTACTATTGAAATCGACGTTGTCGTACCCCAAATAACATCCATGCAACTTGACTGGTGATTACCCTTGGATTTTCTACCTTCCATATCGAACGGATCTCACACAAATCACGTTGAATTTATCACAAAGAGTTAACATTCCAACGCTACGTGAAATAGGCAATTTTGGGCTGATAATGTGTTGACATTTAATTGGATCGCGTGCGTTTTCATAAAACCGTTCCTCAGCTCCAAAGGCACGCGATACTGGTGGTTTATCATTCAAAACCACTTTTCTAAACTTCCAGTTTCTGATTTCTTTGAACGCCGGTTTCAACAGAAATTTGATTCGATTCTATTAGAATCCCATCGCCCTTCCAAAGCACACCTTTCTTTTGTCTCAAGCTTTGGATTGATTTCAATTCATTTGAAGCCATAATTACTTCACTGTATAATTCAAACAACAACATTGGATTCAACTGACACCCTTCTAAACGAATAATGCTTTCTGCACTTGGATCAACGTTGATAGAAAATTATCTTTCAATGCTAACAGTTCTACGGTTCAACGATGTTATTGGTGTTATTTTCCAAAATTTATATCGATTCATATGAATTGAACCCAGTCAATCATCGATATCGAACCCATTTGCTTTATCTATCTAAAAGGTTGAAAGCGTATTGAATTTATGGAGCTCCTCTTCATAAAATACGCAAAAATTTAATCAAAGAGTTATAAAATGTGTTCATCACAATTCTTCCTTTATAACCCAGAAATCATACATAATTTCAATCTATTTCCACAAAGAATTCCAATTAAAACCATGGCCTTGTGAACAGAGTACAAAATATTTAAATGAACAGAGACTCTATTTGAATTAACAAAATAAAACCCTTCAGCCCCTTTTGACTTCCTATGCAGAACCAATATAATTGATCTTTCCACAGCATATAAAAATCCAATAAATTCACGAAGGTGGAATCCTCCGGGGATTGCCAGAAATAATTCAGAAACTTTGCAATCTTTATTAAATCAAATTCTCACAAATAATTCCTCTCGGCCACTCCCAATTTCTCCACTACAGAGATTACAATTTATATTTTTATTACACAACAGAAATCTTCTCAATTAGGATCGAATTTCCTAAATTGAGATAAAATCTTACTTACCCAATATACTCCTAGAATCTATCAACTACTGCTAGATATGCTCAACAATTTAGCATCTATTGAAACTAATTATGTCTAAATATTCTCCTAATTTATTACATAAAATAATAATATGAATTTGTTTGAGGAATTCAATCCTCTCATTAAACATTGACTTTCACCCATCAGTGATTGAATTTTAACTCAGCTAGCCACAACATGTGAACAAGCTTTCACATTGCTGGCTAGAATCTAATGCCCCTTCATCACTAATCTAGGAGCCTAAGTAGTTTAAGGGAATCTCTCAACCAACTAGACCTAAACAAACTCCCAAATTTGAGGAACTAACCCATTTTAGAAAAGTAGGAATAAATCCAACTTTTATGATTTTAATTATTTTTAATATTTTGAACTTATTATTGTTTTCTATGTGAGAGTGAGGCTAACATATGGTATGTGACATGTATTGCTTGGATCCCTATAAAACAATTTTCTCATGCAACATTAATCCCATAGTCGCGTTCAAAAATTACTAACCAATGCTAGTCTGCCAGAATTTTCTAATACCTAGGGGTTTAGAGGTTTCTTCCATGGTAAGGTATATACATTTTTTTTCTTTATTCGAATTCTCTGTTACCTAATATCTCAAAAATTCAAGCACATATATATATCCTGACTCAACCATTTTAATGGTGTTCTTACTTTAAAGGTAAGAGGTAATACAAAGGTGTCAGCTATGTTATAGGTATTAAGGATAGTCTTCTTCTTTTCCAAAACCTGTAATGGTTTGAACAATCACTGTGTCCTCAGTATTCCTATCTCTTCTTGATCGTTTATACAGGTGTGGAGACAACATGATTTCAGGGCTTTGTTTTCCTCCACACCTTAAAGGAACTTATTCTTCCACAGGTCGGTTCCATGCTTTTGAGGCTACATTGTGCATTCTGAGTACTTTAAGATAAGGCATATTCATAATTGAAAATTGTTGTGTTTGACAGTTTCTCGACCAAAGTTTCCTCCCAATAAGGTTGGGTTATTGAAAGACTACTTTACTATAGTGCCAGAAGATATATATAATGTTATATTGTATACACAATGGACTATTTTATTTTTTCATCACTTTCTACACCTGGAAATTTAATTTTGAAATACTCATGGTTGTTATTTGTATCTTATGGATTTCATTCTCAGATGTAAGTCGTAGTTAATTAGGTGAAGGCCCCCACCTCAGGGTTTGTATCCTAACTTCTTATGAGATGTATGCAGAAATAAAATTCATGATATTTCTTATGTGAAGTAGTTCCTTTTTTTTCCTCCGATTTTAGATACATACTTGGGTATTTGTAGTATGAATTTTATGAACGCATGAGTAGGGTTTCTATTTTAAAAAATATACAAGAAATTACCTCAATCGTACAGTATGTTTATTTATGGACTATGTGTATGTCTGTCATAATTATTTAGAGAAATTTCACTCTAAATTTATTTTATAAAAGAGATTAGATTTTATTTCATCCTTCAATAGTATACTAATGTTATTTTATTCTTCTTCAATGGTTCCTTGGCCATGATTAATAGTTTACTATGATTATTTTCGGCGGACTCTGATGTATTTTCTAACTGCGCTTGAAAGTATTTGTTTACTAGTTAATTTCGAATTAAAATTATGGCACCTATTCCTGTACACAGATATATATATATATTTTTTATGCTGCCCCATTAAACCCTCAAATATATGCACTATTTTTCTATTGAATTCAAATTCAAACTTATGGTTTTGAAACATCTCTAGTAACATTGTTTACATACTCAAATTTCCATTTGTTCTAACTAAAATCCGAACTATACCCTCATCTTATTCTTCGAACCATGGATTGACCCGAGTTCTAAATTGAAACTGAGTGGCCATTACAAATTCTTCCTCCTAGTGTGTGAATATATGTTTCCTTTGTAGGCGCACCTACCCATTTTATTTCATTTATTATTATTATATATTTTTTATGAGTGTAATATCGCTAGCATCAAATCAAGGTGTGTTTCTCTCCTACTAACAAGCCTCTACCCATAATTATATTATTTTCGACAAATAGGTGTTATGATTCTGATACGAATAATCAATAAAGTACTTGAGTATTGTTTAAATAGCCAAAAGTAATGAAATATGTATAGTGGTTCCCAATACGAGTACTTTCCTACTCTTAATTTACATTACATTTTGCACAAAAATATTTTCATGTTCCCTTCTAACTCTATGCCATCAAATTGATACAAAAAAAAATAGTTGATTTAAATTTCAACTATGAAGATAGCCATATTAATGAAGTCTGTAAACCTGTCATACACAACTAGTAACAACAGTTTGTAAGCTCCAACAATTCTTCCAAAATTAGAAGCACTTCATTGATAATTATAACAATTAAAAACATTTTAATCGTCTAGGAAAAAATAACACAAGTTTCCTAATTAATTTGGCTACATAAAAATTTCAACCAAGACAATTGAATCTTTAACCAGATTTTTTTGCCTAGAAATTACTTGGGAGGAAACGTTTTCCTTCCAAATTTTATTTGTATCCTCTAGTCCCCCTCGAGCCAAATAAATGAGGTTTCCACTAGAATCTCCTTTGATTCCTACCCGATCTATTTTTATAATTTTCCTTCCCAACAGATTTATTTGGGTAACGTCCTGCCTTTTGTGTTTACCAACCCAACAGTCTAGGCTTTCTTTCCTTGACTTTTCCGAAAAAGTGTTTGTTTTTTTTTTTCCTTTTTTTTTAAATCTTGTCTTTCTCTCCTATGACGCTTTATTCCACCCTTAGTGTTTTTCTCCAACTAAGTTATTTGATATATTTTCTCTCCCATCATATTAAATCTTATTAATCAACTCTGAGGGAATTTTAGAACTTGTTTAAGGGAATATTATTTTGATCTCATCCACCACTAATGTTCCTTTCCCAAGCAATTTCCATATTTTCTTTTTCATTAATAAAATCTATTCATTACCTCATCATATGTTATTTTGACCTCAATTTAAATACATCATGGCACTCTAGCCATAAAATATAAAAATAGTTTAGTCTAAAAAATATATATATATTTACATTGAAACAAAGGACTATTACATTCCACCCCTGCCCCCCTTTTTAAATTAAAACTGTCCTCAATGTTTACTGTTCATTTTATTCTTTCCTGAAACAATGTTGTGTAATATTCTTGCATTTTATTCTCTCACTCCTAACTAGCCTCCTTAAGTGTAAAGTGCTTCCATTACACTTTAACCTTAATGATGACTTGATTCCAGAGCAAGATCTATTTCCACTCTATTATGTGAAGTGGCTCTGCAGGAAAATTTCCTTCTCATTCCAACTATATCAAATTCAAATCAATTATGTGATAATTTCCATGAACAAATTTTTTCAATAAAGATACATGAAATAGAATGTGAACTTTAATATGGATGGGAAATACTAGCTGATATGCTACTGACCCATTTTTTTCCAAAATCTCAAAAGGCCCACATAATCATGGTGCCAATTTTGTATAGATTCAGGTTCTTAAGGTAGTTTTCCTTAGTTTTACCCTTAAGTAAACATGTTCTCCGATATTAAACTCCCTATGAGTTTTCTTGTTATCAGCATAATGTTTTTGCATGCTCCGTGCAGTTTTAATATCTTTCCTAATCTTCTACACCACCTCCTCCATTTCCTGCAATGAATCTGGTCCAATATTAATTTGTCCTCGAGTTGACTCCATTTTAGGGGTGTATGGAATTTACTTCCATACAAATATTTGAAAGGAATCCTTTTTATTGAAGTTTGATAGTTTGATAGTTTTTGTTGTAAGAAAAATCGACTAAGTGCTCAAAATATTCCCATTTGGTAGGTTTGTTCATGGCATACATTCTTATCATGTCCTCTAGAATTTGGTTTTTTCTCCTTGTATGTCCATCAGTTTGGGGATGGTATGAGGTGCTAAAATTTAAATGTGCTTCCATACCTCCAAATAAGTCTTTTTAAAATTTAGAAGTGAATTTGGCATCTCTATAGCCAAAAAACATCCTGCATGAAGATATTATCAATTTTTGTTGTTTCATAAGTACACTACACCAGTATAAAATGTGTTTCTTTACTTAATGTGTCCACCACCACCATAATGGAATCATGTTGTCATTTTTTTCTTGGAAAAAATATAATAAAATACAATGAAATCACTTCCCATTTCCATTCAAGAATGGGAAATGGATTTAATAATCCAACAAGGTTTTGGTGTTCCACCTTAACTTGTTGACATTTCAGAAATTTTGATAAATATTAATTTAGTATCATCTACTTCAGAGCACTCACATTGGGGAAATATAATCTATTTATGTAGATTAACAATTTGTCAGAGTTTTTAGCATAATCTAGAATTTCTGTTTGTTGCAATTTTTGTTTAATTTCCAAGTATTTATGATCTTTCTGTATTGAAATTTTAATATGATCTAAAACATTTGTGTCAATATTGCTAACAGATAACCCCATTAGAGCAGGTGAATGTATCCTTAAGGCATATTCTATTTTATTTTTCTTTCCTTTTATATTTTTAATATCAAATTCAAACTCACTAAGAAAGGCCAGTCACCTCGCCTGTCTAGCATTAAGATCTGGTTGGTTGAAAAAAAATTTCAAGCTGATACGATCGGTTACGAGAGTAAATGCTTTTCCTAATAGGTAATGTATCCACATATTTAAAACATGGATTACAAGAGCCGACTCTAAATCATACACTATATAATTATTTTCATGTGTTTTCATTTTCTTATACTCAAAAGCCACCACTGAATTTTCTTGCATAAAAAATACCCCTAACCCTTCGAAACAAACATTCGTGCAAACAATAAAATATTTATTTAAATTTTCAATTTTTAGAATAGGGGACACTGTAAGTGTTTCAATTTGCAAAAACTGTCCTGAAATTTATTTTTCCAATAAAAATTTACTCCTTTCTTTTGTAAGGATGTAATAGGGTAGGCCAGTTTAGAAAATCCCTCTATAAATCTTCGGTAGTATGTGATGATTCCCATAAATGAGTGAACACTTGACACATCCTTAGGTATGGGCCAATTTAAGATATCATTGATGTTGTCCAAATGAATAGACAATACCTCCTTTGAAATAACGTGGCCCAAATACTGTATTATGTCCTTTAGAACTCGCATATGATAAATTTATCATATAACTGATGTTCCCTCAAAGTTTTTAGCATTAATTTCAGATGTTCCTTGAGCTATTCTTGATTTTTAGAATACACTAGGATGTCATATATGAATACCAACACAAATTTATCGAGGTACTTATTTAGTACATTTTTCATTAAATAAATTAAGTTTGTTGGCATGTTAGTAAGACAAAATGGTAACACTACAAATTTGTAGTGACCATATCTGGTTTGAAAAGTTGTATTATGAATATCTTCATTTTTTATTCTCAGCTAGTGATATTTAGTCCATTGAATCTTTGAAAATATGGTTTCCCCCCCTCAACTGATTGAACAACTCATAAATTCAGGGAAATGAGTTTTTAATTTTTATGGTTAACTTGTTTAATTGTCAATCATCGATACACAATTTAAATGTGCCATATTTTTTCTTGAAAACTAACAGAGGAGCTCCCCACTATGAGACATTGGGTTTAATATAGCCTTTATCTAATAGTTCTTGTAGTTTCATTTTAAACTGTAATAGCTCAGGTATAATCATCCTATAAGGAGTTCTAGACGTCGGGGTTGCACTTGGTATTAGATCAATGGAGAAATCAATATCTCTGTGGGGAGGTATGCTTGAAATTTCCTTTTTAAACACATCCTGAAAGTCCCCAATAATGGTAAAATTCCCTAAATTTTTATATTTTTGTTGTTTTTCATTTTTTTCCACATGCACCGCATATAAATAACACCTTTTTCTTTCAGTGCTTTTTAGTTGTAAAGCCAAAATATGTCTCAGTAATATTTTTTTTGGTATGCCTCTAATTAACTAAGTTTGTCCATTTAGACTCACACCACTTACAGTTTTCTGTAAACAGTTTATAACAACTCGTTGTTTCTCCAACCAGTACATGCCTATAAACAAATTGTAGGACCCTAAAGGGAGGATATTAAAATTTGCTTCCATGGAATATCCATTTAAGTTTATATGAAATTGTTTTAATTGGCTAGTTAGCTTCCTTTTGGTGTTTGTTGCTAATTGTACTAACCATGCAGTCTTAAAATTTTCAAAATTTTGTTGTCAATTCTCTATAAATTTAACATTACTGTTGCTTAAAGTAACCCCTATATTAATTAAAACAGAAACATATTAGTTTGAAATTTTACCTACAATTTATATCATAGTGGATTGGTGCTTTGTCTGTCGATCTTCAAGTGTTGCAATTATTCTCAGAATATTTATGGCAATATCATTCACAGTAGTGGCTTCATGAGTAGCTTGAATTTTTTGAATATATCTCAGGTTGTGCAGGAAATTCCTTAAGAATTCATCACACCCCCAACACTTCAATGATTCTCTCTCCTTGACCTTACTGGGTTTTTTATTGCTCAAATTCATGTGTTTATATGTAGTTTGATATTTTACTAGTTGATTCAGATTTCCCTTACTAAATATTTTATGTTTTTGATCCATCCCAAAAATTTTAAGGCAAGCAGGTTTCTGGCTTTTTTCTCCCATTGCAGATTTTTTTTTTGTCCTTGCTTTTCCAAGGTTTTGATACTTTGCCCCTATTTTTAAATTGTTGATAACACGATATTAATTTCTTTACTTCCTCATCCATTTTATTAGGATTCTTGAACTAAATATTTTATTTATAAGGTACAAATAAAAGATTAAAAAATTGATGTACCTTGGCTTTCTCTTCTTTAATATAAGGAACATACCACAACCAATTTTGAATTTAGCCACAAACTCATCCATAGTTAGCTACCCCAGTCTTAACTCATGGAAATCCTTTGCAAGATCATCATAATATCATTCATTCATATATCAAGACTTCAACTTTCTTTGGAACTCCTCCCAATATATTGTCTTTTCCTCCAAAGTATGCAAATTTTTTTACCTCTTCTCACCAAAGAGTAGTTTTTCCCCGTAGATGATAAATGGCTAATATAGCCTTCCATTTACTCTCATACTCATAAAATTGAAAATACTTGGCCATGTTGAGGAGCCAAGCATGTACCTCCTCCTCCTTTTCCCTATCAAAAGTAGGAGGTTTATTCTTCCTAAACTCCCCTTGTTGTTCCATCCCCCTCTTTCTCTTCTATGTTTTTATGAAAGTTTGATCAGAATCACCTCCTCTTTGAGAATTCTCTAATCCATATCAACATTTTTTCTTTTTGGTGCCTCAATTTTTGTTTCTCTATGACTATATTTCTCTGTCAATTCTGTTATCATCATTTCTAGTTATTCACTAGCCTTTAGTAGGCGTTCATTGCTACCCCTGAAATTAACCAATTCTTGTTGTAAATTTATGATAATGTCCATAAACTAAGATGTTGGTGGGGTACTTCTATTTCTAAATTCAACATACAATTATTCTCCTATTGTTATAGTTGGAAAGGGACCCTTTGTTATTATGTAGTAACCTGCTCCACTTGAATACCTTTTTTCAAAAATAACCAGGTGCTAATACTGCATCTCTTAATTTATATTTTTTTCAATTTTAATACTGCACTTCCTTCAAGTCCCATTTTGAACCTAGTATCTGATACTATATCTCACATTCCTAATTAATCTTGTAATATATTTCTTTTAAATTATTTTTATGCTTCTCTTTACGTAATTTTATTTTTAAAGGGCGATTATTATCACCATAGTCTAATTCCAAAACAACAATTCACATGCTCCTTTCACTACAACATAAAAGGGGGTTTTAAGACAATATTTAATACAATTTTTTGGTAAATTGTCTTAATTTGAGACAAAAGAAAACTTTTGTATTGTCTTAAATATTTTATTTAGGCGGGTGTCTCAAATTAAATCGTCTTAAAATTAAATTGTCTTAAAATATTGTCTCTATAAAGGCAATATATAACATAAGCATTTTTGTCTCTCGAAAGACAATTTCATTTTTTTCTCTCCAAAGACAGTTTCATTTTTTTCTCTCTAGAGACAGTTTCATTCATTTTCTCTTATGAGACAAGTTCCTTTGTCTCTCCAAAGATAATAGTTGGAATCAAATACATTTTGTCTTTATGGAAAAAATGTATTTAATCCTATCTATTGTCTCTCTAGAGACAATATAAAATAATGAATCCGTAAAATTATCTCACCATTAAAATAAATCAATATAAAATTATTTAATTAAAAAAATATACAATATCATTGAATAATTCATGTTAGGGTAGAGTGAAATTTAAACACCAACCTCCTGCATGGAAGGTGCTCATCCATTGAGCTATCACCCTTTAAAGAATTATCTGAGGAGTTATGGCAGTCCTTGAAATTGTATAATAGGCATTGATTTTTAAAAAATGTTCAACACATAATGGCATAATCCTTGTAAAATATATAATCATGCAAGCCCACATTTTTAACTTAATAAAAAAAATAACTCAATGGATTTAGCGCACTGTGACACCCTTGTAGCTTGACTTCAATAATCTACAAACAAATTAATATAGCCATACAAAGAAAATTAACTATAATCAGCACAAGCAATACAACCACCAGCAAAAGAGTTACAACAGCTTGCTAGTAGGCATTGATCAACATGTATGATCTACGACCAGCTTCAAATTTCAAACCTTCATAGTCTTCAGCCCATCCAGCCACCTGCATGAATTAAGTCAACATAGCTAGAAACAAATAATACTAATAAATATCGTAAGTAAAAATTTTGACAAATAATAGTAAGTAATAGCTTCACTATTTTTTGACAACTAACTTATAATAGGTAAGATATTTCTTGACAACTAAATTATAATAGGTATTGTCAGATTTTAGAAAAAGTTGAAGTGAAAAAAGTATAAAATAGTGTTGCATGTTTCTCATGAAATCAATGTTGTCATGCTCTTTTGATAGGAAGCTTAAGTTGATCCATACAATATCTGGTCGATATGACTGAGACTCGGTCATCACTATATCCACTGCAAAATTTTCAATAAACCAAAAATATATCATATAATCAAATTTTTACTTGTAACAAAGAAAAAAATCAAGGTGTTTGACAATGTGTGTCATCTAAGTTTAGTATGGCAATGCTTGCATACCTATATACCCATATTCGAAGGCCTCCTTCTATGAGCTTTTGATATATCAGGAGCATAGAGTCTGAGGCATTCTTCAAGTTGTCAGAGAGGGTGTAATTACAAAATTTGAAGTATGTCATTAATTATTTGTCGATTATTCAAATATATATACTAGAAATTGCCCCAAAAGGTGAAAAGAGAGGCTGATAGGATATTTAAATTAAAAAAGTTGTATTTTGATTTTCATAATCAAGAAAATAGCAATTGACACATTTTAAATTAAAAAAGTTGTATTTTGATTTTCATAATCAAGAAAATAGCAATTGAGACATTTTAAATTCAAAAAGTTGTACTTTAATTTTCATAATCAAGTAAATAGCAATTGAAACATTAAATTTTAGTTTTTTTTGTATTTTTTTCTTAAGTTTATAATATGTAAGTATATTATAATTTTTTAACAAAATAATTTTGGAATGTCATCACAACAACTCGAACATTAAATATTGATCACTCAAAATGCCAATTCCTTCTAAAAATCAACGAAAATAAATTAATCATGTCATATTTTAAAGTAGTCTAACTTATAGATGAGATGATATTTTTTGGGCATCCCTCCCTTGTATATATTTCAATGAAAGGAAACTTGGATATAAATAAGGAATGTGACCTCTGATAAACTTTTACTGCACTTGTTTTCTTGTTGCAATGGTTGGATCAATTAAACATTTGCATTGAAGACAACTTTATGGTGTGAATAAACATATATGAGAGACTTCCTCATAATACCTTTCCTAGCACATGATTCATCTATGGGTGTTCACCATATGAAGTGCCAACATGATGAATTACTCCATTATGATCATCATCACGTATGTACAAGAGTTGTTTAAAACTAGATGGTCTTGGATGGAACCTGATACAATTACCTAGCTGCTGCCCTTGAGTGCTTATGCCAAATGACTTCGAAAGATGCATGTACCAATATTTTTTGAGATCATGTAGTATAGAAAAAGGCCAAAAATCCTGAAAAATAATAAAAAAATAGGAATTGTTCACTTGTACAACAATACAGGGTCATATTTTAACATGAATCTTAATATAGCGACTTAATTCTGTTCATTTGTTGCATTTCTTACATCTGTCCCGAGATACTGAAGCACATCCATTATATTTTTACATGGAAAAATTCCCATCACTTCCTATTTTTCATTTCATGAAGAAAGATTAAAAAAAAGTTATATCAAAGGGAAAGCTACATAAATAATGTGTTCTCACTAACCAACTGTCAAAAGACTGGAATTTTTTGCTTAGGTTACTGTGCTCCAGCTGCATCACAATTGAAAAGTGTCAAGTGTTGGTACATGCTACTAGTTCCATATAATCACATATATGTTTGTATCAGGATCAGCAAAAAAGAACTGTTTGAAATTATTTTTCACGAAAATCAACAACTTATACAGCATACCTTTTGAAGTAAAGGAAGTGACATTAGAGGAAAATGAACAAGAGCAAGCAATTCATTTAGAGGTTCTATCATTTCTGCAAAGAATGTCTCGGGACTTCATTCCTCTAGCTGCTAATTTACTGCTTCCCAACCATGAAAGCCATCTCCTTGTGTTTGGAAAGTCATAATAGCATACATAAATCTTTCCTCAGAGGTCAATACCAAATGGGGGTGCTGCAAAAGTCATAATAATCATAACTCAAAATTTTTACTACATTTATCCATCTCTCCACATTCTAGATTGTCAAAGGTAGACAAGTCACCCTTGTTGTATTCATGGATGTTTGCTACAAAATTAGGGTGGATATTGATCATGCAAAGAGGCATTGTCAAAAATACTATCCTGCAATATCAAAACACTTTAGGACATTTCCATAAGTGGGAAACAATAGCCTACTTGAAGTATTTTCATAAATGAGGCCCTTTCTAACATTTTTTATTCTGCACTGGTAGTAGAGCAGTAATCAAAATTATTCAGTAATCAAAACATTTCTTCAAAAGATTCTTCAAGCGGCCTGCATGCAATCCTTGAGGTGACCACTTGTAGGATTGGACCTAATAAATCCTGCAAAGAAAAAAACTCAAAAGGTTAACTTCAAATCAAAAATGAAATTGCAGCAGCTCGTTTGAATGGTTTCTGAAAGTGCCCACAATCCCTTGACTCAGTTTTGTGCTATGCAAACAGTGGCTGATGAAGAAGCTGCTTCCAGTAAGTAGCACACCAACCCTATATATGTATAAAGAAACTTATGTCAATTAATAAGTGCAAATTATAACTACGTAAGTAGGAAAACTCTTTTTTCTTTTTGTTGTTCATGATGCCCAACCACCATGTAACCATTGGAAGCTCAAGGTAGGTATGCCTTGTAAAATCCTCATCCTCTGTGGAAATGTTTGGCTATAAAAGATTTCCTCAATGCTTGCAAGTAGCAACCTTTTCACTACCTCAAAGTCCAAGCCAATTTTTTTATGATGCAATATTCAAAAGCTACAATCATAGAACTCCTACTTTTACACAATTAAACTACCCCTCCTATGACATGAAGAAATTTATAGAATATTTCCTCAATGCTTGAAAGTTGCAACCTTTTAACTACCTCAAAGTCAAAACCAGATTTTTTATGATGCAATATTCAAAAGAAATAATCATAGCACTCCTACTCTTACACAATTAAACTACCCCTCCTACGACATGAAGAAATTTATAGAAGATTTCCTCAATGCTTGCAAGTTGCAACTTTTTCACTACCTCAAATTCCAAGCTAGATTTTTTATGATGCAGTATTCAAAAGCAACAATCATAGCACTCCTAATTTTACACAATTAAGCCAACCCTACTACGACATGAAAAAATTTGTAGAATATTTCCTCAATGCTTGCAATTTGCAACCTTTTCACTACCTCAAAGTCCAAGCCAGAGTTTTTATGATGCAATATTCAAAATCGACAATCATTGCACTCATACTTTTACACAATTAAACTACCCCTCCTACGACATGAAGAAATTTATAGAAGATTTCCTCAATGCTTGCAAGTTGCAACCTTTTCACTACCTCAAATTCCAAGCCAAAGTTTTTATGATGCAATATTAAAAAGCAACAATCATAGCACTCCTACTTTTACACAATTAAACTACCCCTTTTACGACATGAAGAAATTTACAAGTTGGGAAAGTACAACACCTTTGAGATACACTCAAATAAGAATTCACAACATTCTTGTTGAAGTAGGTGAATTCTGAACTAATCATCTAGTGCAATAAGGGGGGGGCAGCAGGGAACCCAAGTTATTTTTTTCATCCACATCCAATGTTATCACAAAATTTCTCCTGATAGGATACTAATCAGGAAATCTCATGCAACTGTTTCAAACCAATATTTTGATTAAGGCTTAGCCTCCTCAATTTGAGAGGGCTCTCTCAAGGGTTAATGATATGGAGTAAAGATATAGATGGCTAACTCTATTTAGGAAATAAAATAGTTATAATGAATGTATTTTGGAAATAAAATCAACATGTAGACATTGGGCTTAGGGAGTCAAAAATTACAGTGATTCAATGAATTTACTTGACATGGAAGTTGAGGCAGGTAAGATTTTTTTAGTAATAGGACAAACACACATGAAACATGAAAATACACAGTCAATTCACTTATCAAGGAAGTCAGAGCATCTCGTAGATGAATTCTGAGTAATATAAATGAAAACCACTGCAAGTGAGATGCATAAGAGGTATATATAAAATAGGAAAGAACTAAAAAATCCTTTAGAATCTTAATTTTGTCAAGTAACACATCTCTGTATTGCTGAAACAATCAATTTACAATAAGCTGCAACTTTTCCAAAAATCTCTAACCCTTGACAAATTATACTTAATGGCCTTTAATAGAGTTGTTACATCATGAGATGATCTGCCTCTAGGCTAGATACATCGAATTTTTTCCTACTGACGCCTTGCATAACCATAAAAAATAGACACCTATCCTACTTAACTGTCCTATTTCAACTAGGACTGAAACTACTCATTATTATCTTTAACAACCTTATCTACTAAAATAAATTATATCTTTGACAAGTATGTTGTCACATGGTGGAATTTAGATAATGGGATCCATCACTTTATGACCACTTAACTGACCTCCTCAAAACTAGGCAAATGGTCTTCTTCTTCTTCGAATATTTTGGCTGTCATTTAATCTTCAATTCATGGTCCTTGAGTGTTGAACAATTGCTTGAGATGGTATTTAAATCTTTCATAACCTCCAGTTGTCCAAAACTGCTCCAAAACCTACTTAAAAGGCTGAAATGCAGTGCGCAATGTAAGTAAGGCAGTTTTGTAGCACACTTTCGTAGCATGTGAATGCATAATGCATAATATACTTCAACTTAGAGTTAGCTAATGTCCTACTAAAAAAATAAATGGTCTGATCAACACCTTGTTGTCTCTTCTGGAACAAAACTCCAGCAATTGTATTTTCTAATGCAAAAGTAAAAACCATAAATTATTTTGAGAAATCCGGGCTGATCAATACTGGTGCTTGGGTGAGTGCCTTTTTTATCTCCTCAAAAGAGTTCTTTGCTCATGTTTTCCACTTAATCTCAACCCCTTTCTTTAGCATCCTTGTTATGTCCTTTACAATCTCAGCAAAATAATGAATAAATCTTCGCACAAAATTTACCTTTCCAAGGAAAGACTGAACCTCCTTTTTTCTCCTAGGAAAATCCACCTTCTAAATTGCATTAACCTTGTTTGGATAAATCTTAATCCCATATTTTGAAATAATGTGTCCAAGTAATTTACCTGAAGTTAAGGAAAAAATTCTTTTAGTGGGATTGAGAGAGATACCAAACCTTCTACACTTCAGCAGAATTCTTTCTAGGTGCTTCAAGTGATACTCCTCCTTCCTTGAGAAGACAGTTATGTCATCAAGATAAAAACCAACATCTTGTCCTTCTCTTCAGCAAAATCAATATCCATTGCCCTCTGAAAAGTAGCTCTTGTATTCATGAGACCAAATAGCATCTTGGCATACATGAATGTGCCCCATGGTGTAGTAAAGGTTGTTTTTTCCTGATCATCTGGATGCACAAGAATCTGATTATAACTTGAAAACCCATCAAGCATAGAATTCCTTTGTAAACCAACAATGTTCTACAAAATTTGGTCCATCTTTGGGAGAGGGTAATTGTCCTTCAGAGAGGCTTTGTTCAAGTTTCTGAAGTCAATGCATATTTTGATTTCTCCACACTTTTTTTTGACTGGAACCAAAATTGCGAGCCACTTTGAGAATCTGATTGGAACAATGATTTGGGAATCAAAGAGCTTCTTTATTTCCTTCTCAATCAGAGGCATGACGAGTGGATTAATCCTCCTGAATTTATGCTTCATGTACAACATAGGAATTTTTTATTGTGCAGAGAGTGGGAGTGTGAAGGAAGCACAACGAAATCTTTCTCCACACTTCTATACTCCAGACAATCTAATTTGAGAATAATGAGTTAATTTATATATTTCAAATATAATTTTAAGACGAAAAATTATAATTCTAATAATTTGCTAATAAATAAATTGAATAATGATTATACCTCACAAAAAATTACAGCTTAAAAGATTTAAATTTATCCATTTAATATTCTCATTTAATTTTTTTATATAGAGTATAAAGACATTAAACACAACATATTTATTTTACTAGCATTTTATTCTTCAGAGATTATATGTATGAGATCCAAAACTCTTGTCAAATGTTTAGTTTCATTTTAATCAATAGCACAACATTATATATAATACAAAGTCTAAAAGCCTATGTTCGAAAACTTATACAAAACATTATCACATAATTTGAATAGACTAAGAATTGGAACATAATAATCAACCTATATGTTTGACAAGTATCAATACAGTTTAAATACTTGTCTTATGCATCCATCATATAAATAGATTAATCACTAGCACGTTTTGAATCAACCAATGTGGTTCACCATCATGATAATTATATTTAAATGAAATAAAAGTACAGTGACAAGAAATCTATGTAGATTCAAATTCCAATTACCATAGCTATACTTATGATATAGACAACACTGTATTCAAAACATTATGTCAGTATTCTTCACAAAATTGGTGAACAGAGTCAAAACTAGAACAACTAGACTTTAAAATCCTCATACTTAATCGGAAAAGTAAGTGCATTTGTCCCAATGAGTATTTGGATTACAATTCCATGAACCATAACATGAAAAAGGAACCTGCAAGGAAAAAAAAGAATTTGTGTATAGGAATTAGCTTAGGTCATGATAACAAAACCAAAAGATAAGAATACTTTAATACTAGTAAACAAAAAATAAATGTTGAAGGATTTAAGAACACTCACAGTATGTAAAAGTGTACATTGTGTTTTTATATTTGTTAGCTACCTATCGAGTTCATGATTTATTCAAGAAATTTATCCATGATATTTTTAATGAAATCTTTGATAGTAGAAACTCTAATCTCCATTTTGACATTTTCATTGAATATCTCTTTCTAAATTTTCTAGCCTCTTCTTGCAATTGCACGACGAGGACATATTTATGTTCATTTATACTAACAAAAGTAATTATACATGTTAATTTATTCTTCAATAAAATCAATTATGCCATTAAAATATGTTGCCTTTGATTATTTCAACTTGTCTAATTCAACTATTATCATGTCTCTTGAAATTAACTCAAAATTGCGTACAATATGCGAACCATTTAGGTCATAAATAATATTTAATACCTTGAGATTGACATCAACAGATATAATTTTTATGCTTTCGAATTTAGAGATGATTTTCTCTAGTGTCCTGATTCTCTGAGACTCTCCATCTTCCACTTTATTCATTTCAATTAGAATCTGAGATTTCTTTGTTTCCTTTCTACAGATTAGAGAGTAATTCAATCCTCTGAATAAAATTAAGTAACTAATTTTCAATTAATTTTATATCTCTATTAATATTCCCCTTAACCAAATTGATAAATGGTTAAATTTCTCATGCTAAGTGAAATAAATCGAAAGATGTTTTCCATGCATGATTACTAGTTTTCATATTTGTTATATGTTATTGATGATATATGATTTCACTGCATTAAGGAGATTAACGTATTTATTAGATCTATGTTGTGCCATTAAAATATGTTTCCTTTGATTATTTCATCTTTTCTAATTCAAATATTATCATGTCTCTTGAAATTAACTCAAAATTATGTACAATATGTGAACCATTTAGGTCATAAATAATATTTACTACCTTGAGTTTGACATGAACTCTTATCGTTTTTAAGCTTTCAAATTCAGAGATGATTTTCTCTAGTCTCCTGATTCTCTCAAACACTCCATCTTCCACTTTCTTCATTCGATTAGACTCTGGGAGTCCTTTGTTTCCTTTCTACATATTAGAGAGTAATTCAAGCCTCTGAATAAAATTAAGTAACTCATTTTCAAAGAATTTTATGTCTCTATAAATATTTCCCTTAACCAAATTGATAAATGGACTAATTTCTCATGCTAAATGCAATAAATGGAAATATTTTTTCCATGCATTACTAATAGTTTTCATATTTGTCATATGTTATTAATGATATATGATTTCACTGCATTAAGGATATTAACATATTTATTAGATCTATGTAGTGTAGCAGGGGTGGAATTGGAAATGGTGGTGTTTGTATTTATATTGGAGTCATTAACAAAGAACCTAGATTTATAACATCTTCTATATATTTTATTCTTTTTTTCACTCTTAGGTTCTCGACTTCCTATTCATAATAGATTGTGCAAGTGCCTCACCAATATATTGATGCAATATCATGAGACTTGTGGCTCCAACACCAGACACATAAATATCCATTTCTTATTGATCAATAACCTTTGTATTATGAACTTTTACTTTTCAATTCTCAAATTTTTACCACCCTTGTCATAACTTTCATTTTGTAGTGTGACAGGGCACTCATAAAAAATAGTGACTTCTTCTACAATTTTCTCCCTTATTTTCTGATTTTGTAGTAAATAAGAATGAATCGAATTAGGTGGTGCAACATTATGACCTTCCATGTCTATAATTTGTTCAATTCTCTCTCTTTTTGGGGGAACTTTTGGATTTAGTTGTTTGAACTGTATGTGCTCTCTGAGTGAATCGACGAGGAGGCTATTCATTATCTCTTCCTACTGATAGCTCACCATGAATAATTTTTACAGTCGTATTATCTTTTCTCTTCCTTTGACTGGAGGACGAAATCACACCAGTACCGAGTGTGGAAGTTTTAAATTTTTATGTAAAATTTATGCCTCTTTTCTTGTATTTTTATTTCCTCTTAACGTTGGTTTCTTCAACAATTTTGTAGTATCCATTAACTATTATTTATTTTTGGTTGAAGCACTCTGAGTCTCATCACTTTCCTTTGTAACTCTTGTAAAAAAGTTTCTATATTTAATAGTACCTAGGTGTATCGTAAATAATTCCTCTATATCAAAGCCTTAGTAAACTCCAACTTCTCTTAAGTTAAAAGTACCCAAAGAATTTGCAAGCTATACAATGTAAACCACATTCTTCACAGAGTTTTTGGCGAACAAGTTATATATATATATATATATATATATATATATATATATATATATATATATATATATATATATATATATATATATATATATATATTCGTATCTAAACATAACTATCCATTTACGGTATAGCCTACACACTTTAGCAAGAAAATACCTATCTATAACAAGTTTTGTATACAACAATGGCTTACCTTTAAATACATAATTTTGAGTAACTATTTTATTTTCACTATATTCATGCATTCATTTTACCCATAGGAAAAATTTTCCTTGTATATATATTTGATGTGGCTTTTGTCTAGTTATCATGTAAATGAGCTACTTAAGACATCTTGGATTAGACAAAGATTTAAATAATATATATCCTTCAACATTATTGAAGATGATAATTTCATTGCTTCTTAATTAGGATTCAATTTAGGTTAATAAGGTAATTTTTCAAAGATATGGTGTGATAAATAATCTATTGTTGTTAGGAAAATTGGGTAATTGAAAATCTAATTCATGGAAATCATATTAGCTCAATAGAATATACAATTTTTTTATATCATCAATAAATAAAATAGAGAATGGATTGTGGGATATTTATTTTGGTTCCTCGAACCATCAAGCTGGTGAAAATTCAATAGAAATCCCTAGAAAACTGTGTAAAAAGAGAAATATCTAGGAGAGAAATATGTGAATGAAACTGAGAAGTTTGGGAAATGAATTGTCAAATAATGTTAACCTTGCCTACTTCTTACTTCATGAAACTAGCTTATTCAGAAACATTTAATCACTTATTCAATACTAGAATAATTGTTCTTGTGCTTTAATTAAAATTGTTTTCGTACAAATAAACAATTTGTCTGAAATCAAATAATTCCATATTTGTCAATTCAGTACTCCAAATATTATTTTTATTCTTATCCTCCATTGTTGGGTTAACATATTTCCTATATGTGGCCAACCACTAGAAGTTCCCATAAATAAGAGAAAGTGAGTCAATTGTACTAGTGCCAATAACTTATTTCATTCTTTTGCTAGTCGTTTAACATTATCAATGTCGTTTAGCTAGATATTTCTCGATATGCTATATAATCACCAACTATTACTATTCAACATGTGAAATCTGTTACGTATGAAATTATCAATAAATAAAAATTGAAAATACCAAAGACAATGTTTACAGGAAGTAGTGCAAATAAATCTCGAAATTCCAAAACCATCTCGTTCATTTACTTCACATTATCTTATTACTTTAATATCATAGATATACATGTACTAAGTAGCACGTGTTTAAAAATATATATATATATATATTTCATCATGATAGTTAGCATTCATGATGTCAATACAAACACAAAAAAATTTTGTGCAGAGGTCTGGTTAGCTAGCTCTACCACAAAAAGACTTGATGGTTGAGGTAGTATCCACCACTATTTTGATCTTGACATGTTATATTTGATAAAAAAATATTTTATTTATGTGGCATCACCTCCCAGTCTTGTAATTTTATTTGATGAATAATTGGCAAACACTACACAATGGATTGATTACATGTCATGTTAGTCATTGGTATTTTTGCATGTTTTGATGACTAGATTCCTTGGCTGAGTTTTCTAGAAGCTAATCTCAATCTGTCAATTTGTCATCCAGAAAACACCTCAAGCAAATTTTGTCTTCCTACCCCTCCTTTTCAGCCTATGATGAGAATAGTCTTCAGTTCCCCTACCTATCATCATTCAGAAACGTTTCCATGTTTATAAGCTGTCATAGGTTTCGTCTCTCTGCTATCAAAATCCCCTGTTTCCATAAATCTCATTTTCCAACATTTGGCAAAGCACTTGTCCCTCTCTCACTGATTATTTTGTCATATGATAACCTGATTATTCCTGATACACTCTTCATAAATTATAATAAAATGCCTAGGTTTAAGTGGTGGTGTTTAGGGCACATACCTTGAGAAAATATTTCTCTAGTCAAAAATTCAAAACCCTGTCTTCAATATCAGTCAACCATCATGTCTTACCATTTTTCAAAGAAAAACCCTTGTCTATCCCTAGGTCACACACCATCAAAGAAGTTGCTTTGTTTTTTTTTCAAGAAAATCTCACAAAATTTCAATTCAAGAAGAAATAGTGAAAGAAGTTCCATAACTGAAGGAAAAGGACATTTCAAGCCTGATTTTATGACACACTGCTAAGTTCTTAGAAAATCAAAGATCATCTACCAAGCACATCTCTGCAGGGATGTATTCAATAACTGACAGTGTGTGAAGGAGAGAAAGAGAACTAATGCAAACAACTCTCTCATGCTGAAGTTGTTTTCCATCATAAAGCAGATGAAGTACAGTAAGTAAGGTCTACATGGTTTCAAATCCAAAAGGTGAACCAACCCTGCAAATCAGTTTTTCTAGGTAAAAGCAACATTCTTTTACATAAAAGAGCTTTAGATAAAATTATGCATCATAGTGAAAGTGTAAAAAGGAAAGCTGCTTCCTATACCTTACCATACACCTAGGCTCTGAAAGGCAGTGAATGACAAGTTCACTGCACCTTATGAAAACGTAGTCAATGGAAAAAAGATTTGTTTCAAGGATGCATAGCAGTGAGTGCTCACCATTTACAAAGCACATTATTTACTCCCGAAGATTCACAGTAATTTTATGCAAAAGGGATGTACATTACTGAAAGGTCCTCATGAAGCAAAGGGCATTATGATTCAAATGATTTCATCAAGGATAAGTACCAAAGATTCATTGTTTCCTTCTATTTGTATTTTTCAAACAAACACACAGGGGTCACAGTTTTGAAATGAATGAAGTTTTATAGTTTTCAGGACCTCCATCAGTAAATAAGTAGGGAGCCTCATAGTAGGTCTGAAGGGACACAAAGACTGTGTGTTGGAAGCCTCCTTCAAAATATAGGCAGAGGGTAAAGGCACAGTCTCAGAGGGCCCAGATTTGGAGCAGATAGCCTTTTTCAAAGGTTAACACTGTCAGATTAAAGGCCTCCTTCCAAAGAAGAAAGGGCACCCCTCACAGTCCTAAAGAAGCCTCCCTTGAATGACAAGCACAGGGTCTCTTTTGAATGATAAACATAGTTTGTCTAAAGAGCCACAAACAGTTTGTTCATGGAAATTTTTTAGTTGGTTAACAGAGGTCAAATAAGCGCCCATGCAGTTTGTCAAACATTGCCTCCTTCATGATAAGTAGAGGGCCCACAGAAAACTTGTTCAAAAGTAGTCTTCAAATGATAAACAGAGATGGAAAAAACACAGTGTTTACAAGGCCTCCTTCAATTATGAGCAAATGGAAAAAACACAGTTTTTCAAGTGCCTCCTTCAGTATTAAGCAGAGGGCACTCAGTTTGTTTGAGGATATTCAAGAGTGATAAGAAAAGATCATAGTTTACTAATTATGCATTTTTCAAATAAGAAAAGGAATACATTGTACCTGTTAAAGATGTGTTTGTTATAATGTAAGATGACCTCCTTCAAAATGAGCAGAGGGTCAGGTTTCCCAGTGTTAACACTGTGGTTGAGGAAAGTTGTCAGCAATGAGCAAGGTCGAAAAATAGTGTGTTTGAAAGAGTGCATTCACTAACAAACCAAGGCTATAATGTTGATTAAAGCAAACTCATATAAATGGTAAAGGAGGTAGACAAAGCTCTGTTTAAAAGTGACTTCTGCAAATGATAGAAAGAGAAATTCACACAGGTGATTTATGTAAAATAGGCATCTCTCATTTAGACAGGCCTATTATAGTTTATCAAAATACTCCCTCCAAATGATGAGTAAAGGGAAAGCACCAGGAGTTACCTTTCATATATTCTAACTCTTTTAAAGGGTAAACAAGGATAACAAGGAGTTTGCATTTTGAGATGCCTTCCATCAAATGATAGACAGAGCCTTGAATTTATAAAAAGGTTGAAACCTGAAGTGTAAAACAAGTGCCCAGAAAGTATTTTGAAAAGACCTCCTTCACAAATAAGCAAAAGGTCAACAGTGGTTTCAAGTAACCTAAGTGGTTACATTAGCTAGAATGCCTCCTCCTAGAGATGAGCCAAGGGAAAATCACCAAAAGTTAAAATTTGTTTGAAAAGGTAAACAGAGAGACACTGTGTTTTAAGAAAATTTTCAGTTTGATGAAAAATACAAAGGCAAAAATGTCAAAATCACCACAAGGAGGGAAAAAGCATTCAAAGTCATTTTAAAAGAGTTATAAAAACCTCTAAAGGGGACGATTTGAATTATATTCTTAGATGGAAATAGGAGAGAACAAGTTTTAGAACCCTGGGCAAGTGATGATGCAAATGTTTCAAAATGTGATGCGCTTGTAAGATAACGCGACATGCATGTAGCGTTCCTCCGAAGCTTTTTGCATGTGGCGCAACGCGCCTGTAGGATAGCACGACGTGCCTGTGCTCTTCGACCAACCTGCCTGCCTGGCGTTTAGGAGTCGCCCAGCTTGACACACAGTGGCATTCAGGAGGTGCCTGACCCAACACACAGCAGCGTGCAGGTGCTACATGTCTGTGCACAGGAGCGTAGCACCTCTCAAAAGGTCTCCAAAAGTAAAAAAAGCTGGTTTTTGTTCAGAATTTGGGTTTTTCAAGCACAGCAGGGGGTTTCAAAGGTATTTTTCATCTCTTTACACCTTAGTTTTTGGATCTTTGAGCACTTGGAAAGTCAAATTTAAGGAAGAAAAAGCAGTGATTTCAAAGTGGAAAAACATAGTTTATTCTTAAAACTACCATGTTTACTAAGAGACAAAAAGACAGTGATTGAGGAGAAAGGGCTTATTATCTGGTTACGAAAGGCCTGTTTGTTGAGTAAGAAGAAAAAACCCAGTTTTTAAGAAAGGGATTATTATCAGTTGAAAGGCCTGTTTTGATTAAGAAGTTAAACATAGTTTTTAAAAAGAGAAAAAACAATGCTTAAAGAAGAGTTCTATTTTTAGTTCATTTGAAAGACCTGTTTTGATAAGAGAGTGAAGGAAAGCCTAAACAAAACTATGCCTCCAAAGAAGGTTAGCAAGGGTGGATTTCACAAAAGGTTTGAGCGTATTACAACTCAGGAAATAAATGAATCCCCTTCGGTTCTTTTCAACTTCCATGAGGTAGGCTGCCTTGATCTTTTCCAAAAAGTCCAGGAGGTCACCAATCACCCTCCCTTGACACAATTGTTTGCCCTGAGGCTGCAAGGAAAACATGTCCACCTAGCAGGCCTTGATTTTGTTCTCACTCCTAGGTCAGTGTCAAGGGCCACCAAGATTCCCTATCTTGGTGACAAACGGTTCAAACAAGCCTATTTGGACCTAGACCACTACAAGCCCTTCCTAAACCTAGACCGTTAGGATGCTTGCCAAGCTATATTTCCTTTTTCTCACTTATTGAGCACCTATGCCCCCCTCATGAGAGTTATCATGAAGTATTTCACATGTGAAGGGAGATATTCCCAAATTTATTCCTATCACATCAGGCTCCTCATGCATTTCACAAAAACTTAGTTTCTGAATCTCCCTTTCTTCCTCTGCAAAAGAATAGACAAGATGTCCTCCCTTGTCCAAAAGAGACCTCCTTCTCAGCAAAAATCTAGTATTTTCCATCATTCTCTCATCAAAATCATCATCCTTCACCAGCTTGAAAAGAAAGGAGTTTCTTGGGAGACTTTCATTTCTCATCCGGATTTTACTACTACCTCTTCATCTCATGGCCTATCTCATATGTCCTCCTCACCCTCCACTCACTATGTCTCTCCTTCATCGAGTCAAACTACTCCTCAAAAGCAAGAATCTCCTATGATTGATAGTGAAAAAGAGCAGTCTTATGAAATCAGGCATGAAGTTAGTGATGAAGAGGAACATAGTGACACTAAGAAAAGTAGTAAGCATGAACCAAGTGACAAACCATAGAAAAATGACCATGAGTATACTAGTGATGGTGAGGAAAGCTCACTAAAGGATAATGAAGTCAGTGGCACTCAGCAAAGTAGTGAGGATGAAAAAAAAACTAAAGAGCAGCAGGGTAGTGATGATGAAGATAAAAGGGAAGATGTTCAAAGCAGCGATGAGGAACACCACAGTCCTCAACAAAGTCATGAAACCAATCAAAGGGATAGTGAAAAAAGTGCCTCCCAGCAAAGTAGTGACCATGGTGGCATCCCACACACAGAGTCTAAGGAAAACAGTGAAGATGATAGCATCATGCAAAATGACAAAAAAGATAGTCATAATGAAGGCAGCCCTCAACAAATTCAAGACAATGAGGAGGGTAAACAAGGCATTCCACAGACAGACAGTAAATATATTCAAGCAGTGGAAAAGGATGATGAAGCTAACATCCCTAAAAAAAATACTCTAAATAGCACTGATGAGGTTGAAGGCAACATATGTCAAGAGGTTCAAAACAGTGAACAGGGCAGCAAAGAAAGTGATGATGGAGACAGCAGTGTAAAGGATCAAGTTGAACAAGTGCTAGTGATAAAACCTCCTCTCTCTTCTCCCCAACACAGCCAAGAACATGTGCTTGCTGCCTCTCCTAGGCAAGGGGCCATGATTCATTCCTCAGAAGCACCAAAGGCTAAAAACACCAAATCTGCAAAGAAGAAAATCACTCCAGCAGTGACTAGTAATGTCACTAGAGCGCTAAGGAGTAGAGGAAAACTACCTAAGAAGAGTATTTTTGAATTGCCAAAGAGAACAAGAGCAAAGAAGTCTATCTAAAGCAAGGGCAAAGAAAAGGTTGAATAGCAGGAGAGTAGTCATGAACAGGAAAGAGAGTTTCACATCATACAAATAGACAGTGATGTTGGAGTTGATGAAGCTAGAATTCTTGAGTCACTATTGCAAAATAGAGAAGCCCAAATCCATGACTTAGAAACTAATATATAAAGGTCAAAGGACCTCATACATTTTCTACAAATACAAAATAAACAAATGAGTGGGCAAATGGAAATTTATGAGGCTCGAGCATTCAAATACTAAAGGGAAGCATACAAAGCACAAGTCAAGCTTGACGAGTATATGGGCGAATTTGATGAAATTGAGGAAGAAGAGCAGCCATTAAGAAAAAGGCCTAAGACTATGGGTCTTAGGAAAGGTTTGGAGAAACAGAAGGAAGAAGAAGCAACCCTTGTTCGATCTTATCCTCTCACACAATTGCTTGCCCAAGAGATAGAAAATGATAAAGAATCATGGCTTGAAAGAGTGAACAAGCATTTGGAGGATAAATTAGACAAAGCAAAAAAATACTTGGGTTTTCAAAGGAATATGACCAGGTACTACAAGAAATTGAATCAATTTGCTCGAAGAAAACTCAAAGTTGCTCAAGAAAGGCCCAAAACTGCACCAAGGAGGCGCCCAATGAAAAAAGGGGAAAAAGACATATCTAGGCTTGAAATCTTGGCTTCAGCTTTCTTTCATGCTTCTAAGAACCCATAAGGGGTTTTCTTGCCAAAATTGAGAAAATTTTTACATGATTTTGTTTTTTGTGTTTTTTGGCCCTAATTGCACATTTTTCTAGGCACTGCCATGTTTGCTAGGAGCATCCTCATTTCATGAAAGTCATTTTTTTGGTATGTATTAAATTTGGGGTCATCTAATCACAAATTTTCAGATCCAAAGAAGGTGTTTTGGTCTCCCAAAGAGGTAAAAATCAATCAAAATTCACCTTTCTGCCTCACATATTAGTAGATGAGACCCTCCTGGGTTTTTCCACTCAGTCCTTTTTTTGACAGAATTCTAGGGATAATTTTGAGAAAAATCAAGTAGTTCCAGAAACCAGACATTCAGGGCTTTCCAACGAGCTATCACGGGCCTCGTTTTGACATCGGGAAGTCCCTCAAATGTTATCTGCAATACATGTTTATTTCTGCTGCTACGCTCCTGTAGCATTTTGGCTAAAAAAGCAGTTTTCTGAAGGTGGCCATCCAAATGTGCGTTTAGCTATTTTTAACTCTATGTCAGAGATTAGAAGTCAATTTTCTTGCTATTTTTAGCTTAAATAGATATTTTTGAAGATATTTTGTGCCTTGGGCTTTGCAAAGCCTCAAAGACAAAATCAGATATTTGTATTAGGCCAATGGCCTTCTAGATGTTGTAGGAGGGTTTCTTTCTCTTTGGCCTATATTATCCAAGAGGATTCATTGTAACCAGAGGTTGAACTTGATGTTATAGAGAAATACATAGCATTACAAGCTTTGAAGAAATACTTTGTCTTCTGAAGTGGATGATCTCTTGCTTGACTTGGATGGTGGAGGAGGACTGTATGTAGGATTCCATGGCTTGGTGAATGGTATTGTGTTCCTTATCTGTTATGTTTCCTTAGTTTATCATACATTTTTTCATTCTTCTTGCTTGCTATAGGTCAGTAAAGAATAGATTTGAGATATGCCCATGGAGGCACCTCAAGTTTCTTGATTCATTACAGCTTCTATGTTTTCATCTTTCTTGATTATGTTAAAGAATTCTTAATTTCTCTTTGGTACCCTAAGAACTTGTTATTAGTTTCATTAATGGTTATTATGTATTCTATCTAGTATGATTCACGGTACGCCCTGCTTACTCATAGCTAATCAAAACTCCATTTCTGAAATCTCTCTCTAAACTATTGGTTGTCTTAGTTAAGTGAAAGAGGTCTTGTTTCGATCTTGCCCTTTGTCCATGCTCTACAGTCTTATTTCAAAGTTCCTGATACCTCAAGATATGATGTTTAGGAGTTCCCTCTTCATAGACTGAGTTGTTTTTTTGTCTTATTTGTTTTCCCAAAAGTCTGAAGGCGATTTTCCCAAAGTTAGAGGGTCTTATACTTCTATGCATCACCTGATTGTTTATTTTTTGCATCTATTAGTTTGAGTTTCATTTATAGTGATTAATGGTTAGCCCTACCACATGAATGCTTGTTGTTTAAATATTTATTCTTAAAAACCTCTTTGTCTTTCACAAACTTAGTGTCCATCTTATTTCACTTTCACCCAAAGAATCCATTTATCTCGACCAAATCGGCCCTGCAGTAATACCTTGTCCACCATTTGAGACAGTCTCGACCTTTTCAACCACATAGCCTAATTGATCTAACAAAATTTTTATCTATTTATCCTTTGATCAGTTCTCCCTCAAAAACCTAAAACAAAATAAAAACATAACAACTAGCCTAAAATTAAATACATAAAAAGAAAACAAGTTTACATCCTTTGCATAATAGAGAGAGCCCTCTCTGAGTCCAGGAAGGCTAGTTCCTAGGGCTCCAAAGCTTGGTCTGATGTTACCTTGTCATTTGGCTTGCCAATCTACCAAATCAAGGGACCCTAACATGTCGATTGGATGAAAAAATAATGAAACATTTTGCATTTAATTTATTAATATTGAGTGAAGACTCCTTTGTACCTTCTTGCTTTATTACAACCACTAATAATCACACGATGCATGAGAATAAATGATATTAATCACTTGAATAATGTCCAAGTTACATGTTGATTAAGTACTACTTGCATTATCACATCGCTTGTACTATTTATATATACATTAAGAAGTAAATTTACATCTACAAACATCGTAGCTTTTTATAGCCTTAATTAGGTTTTTAATAGATGTTAATGCATACCAACCAAGATTTATTAATTTTATGTGACATTTCACGTGTGTCAAAAAACCATGAAAATTGATGCCTTGGAGAAATGCATATAAATCAATAGGAAAAGTAGATCGCTCTGATTTCACTAATCCAAATTTATGAAATGAATGAAATGAAATACATATTACTACCTATTGTGGCAAAACAATAACCCCCCATTTTTTACCTTATCATCTTCATAATAATAATGGCGACCCTCTATGTGAATTTTGGTCATGTCGTCTCTTAAATGCTTTCACTTGATTAATTTTATGGGTTTTATTTTTCTCAATTTTTTCACTTTGATTTCTTCATCGAGTGTAGTTTCTCACTAACTTCCTAATGATACTAATTTTCCTGAGTTTGGACTTATGGTCTAAAAATGGTGCTTATTCAAATTTTAAGTGATTTTCATCACTTGGATTTAATTTTGTACAAACATTATTTTACTTCTAATTTATACATTTAATCAATTTTTAATATGTAAATACAATTAGCTTCTTTTAAATATTGATTTTAATTAATTTAATTAATTAATTTTTAATTTTTAATAATTATTTAATTAACTATTCTATAAAAACAATCAAGTTTAAGAATTTAATGTATGTATAAATTATATTATAAAAACATTATAGTACATATATATTAAAATATAATATTTTAAAAAATAATAAAAAATATAGACAAAAAAATTCAAAAATACATTTCTCGAGCACGAAACTAAATTCATTTCAATTTCTCAAATAGTCTGGGCTCCCAAGCTCTCGAGCCTCTCTACGTTTATACTTATTTAACTTTAGGATATGGCCTGTTATTTTGTGTTTAATATAAAAATATATAATATGTGGAGGGGATGGCCCACTCTACATGGAGCCTCACTCCTCCTCGTCCCTCCTTTTTCAGGGCGCAGGGCTACTTCCCTGCCTCCTCCTCATGTAATCATTTAATTTAATATAAACTCTTGGATCCCTTTAAAAACTTAGCTTAAGCTCCCCTGCTGCCATGCTTATGAGCCCTCGGGCTCCTCTTACATGATACATGGTTTGGTTCCTTTAAATAAGCTTGAGGGTATTTTTATTAAAAAAAAATTATTAATAAATTAATGGGGGAGGGCCACTCCACGTGGAGACCAACTCATCCCTCCCATTCTCCTCCTTTTAACAGGCACAAGACTCTTAATGGGCCAAAAGAGTCATTTGCGTTTTTATTTTTAATATTTTATTTTAAAATGTGTTTTTTTAATTATTTTAATTAAATAATTTATTTATATTTTGTAATTTAATTAATGCATATTTTAACTAATTTAATTAATTTAAATACTTTATTTTGTCAATATTAATAATTATTTACTTTTAATTATTTTGTTATTAACCTAGTTTAAAATTAGAACTTTAATAATAAAAATACCTAAAAATTGGCCTAGGCATGCATTTTCTAAAATTTTGGCGATTTTGACACTTCAACTCTGGTGAGCTATGTATTTAGTTCTACTTGGCCAAATGAGGAACATGATGTATCATTGGAAATATAAAGCAATGGAAAATATTTTTGGGTAGTTGCATGACCAAATTTGGTCATTAACTATTCCTAAAAATTAGCAGAAGATGGAGTTATGAAATTGTAACAAAATTTTCATTTTTGAAATTTGTTTTCAAACAATTTCATCCACCAAAAATTCTACTATTGCATATCGATTTGAAAAAAAATTCCCTTGTACCATTTAAAACTTGAGAGTGATCAATGGGAAGCATGATTTTATTTTTAATTTTATTTTAATTTGAGCTTTCCAAAATTTAAGAATTTTGATTTTGATGTGCAAATGATTTTATTTTATTTCATCATTGATTGGTTTTAGTGGGGCAAATGTTGCAAAGAGATCAATCCGAAGGATTTGGAGAATTAGAATGAAACGAACAAAGAATAAAATGTAAGATATGCAGCTCCAATGAAGGATCTAAAAAACTACCTTCAACAAGGCTCTATTTTTAAATTATGTTTGTAAATTATAAATAGAAAATTGAAGAATGAGGACAATGTTCCTCTCCTTTGCAACTTAGGTGTTCTATGAAATTTTGTAATGAGAATTTTAGCTGTATTTAGGAAGGAAAACTTATATCACGGTTATTGGGGGTTTTCTTTCTAGAATATGCACTTTATATTGGAGGTTGAGCCTAAACTTTTGTAGCTCTTTCCCATTATTTCCATAGCTTATGTTTTGGGAAATATTGTTAGAGATGGAATCAAGGAAGAAATAAATGAGACTAGGTTTCATTAATTTGTATTTAAATACTTTTATTTAAAATGTAAATGTCATATTTTGGTGGCATACTAGTGTAATTGTTTTCATATTGTGCACTCTTGTTTGATAAGAAGATGATTTACTTTTGGATTATATCTAGTTCATTAGTATCATGGATTTTTTTTTTAATTTTAACTTTTTTCATGTGCTTAAATCAGATTTATAGGTAACTATTTACTCATACATTTTTCATTTAAATTGATTTAATCGTTGTTAGAATTAAGTGACCTATTTCCTAGTTTAATGACCAATCATTCATTGTTTTAGATCTCCAAACAAGGCATGTGTTGCACCTAAAATATTAGCCGCTGGAACAATTTATACAATATGATATCCATTATTGAAAAAAATGTTAACTCCCCATGTTAATTAAGTCTTGCACTTGATATTTGGGAGCTATGTCCTAAGTATTGAGTTAGGTTAGCTTCTTTTACTTTTCTACATTACATTTAGAGTTAGATTAAAAGTTATATTAATTAATTTCATTCTTAGAAGTCTAATTTTAGAGGGCCATCGTTAGGTATGGATTGGTTAAGCCCTCAAATCAGCCTAAGGATCGATTTCCTACATGAGCTCTTTAAGAGGGTATATATGATATCTCCCTTTTTGTTGAGAGTTAATTAGTAACATTACAAGAAATCACCGAGAGAAAGGGGGTAACTAGATACAATAGGACCAGTCGAAGCTATCATTTAAACATATAAGAGTTTGATTCGAGACTCCAACCAATGTTGATGACGTCAGTTTCCACCATTAACATTTTTGGTGGTAGAAGGAGGGCCTACAATAAACTATAATTTTAATATTTGAATTTATAGTTTTTGAAATCTTTAGAATGGATCCTTCAAAATTACATATTTAGATTTTTTTTACCATACCTCCACCATACAACACTCCAATAAAGGTAGTAAGGCTCTTGTCAAAAATAAAATACAATGCTAAGACTTCTTCTTTTGATCATCTCCTTTGATTTCTTTTATATTGTAATAATTTTTATATTAACGAAAATGTTAATTTCAGGATCCTAACTCTTATTTTGACAAGTAACGCTGAAGACCGGTGCAAATCATTATTAATTGTCTCTATACATTTTTGGATGATTTTTCAAAAATTTCCTTCATGATTTTCAGGAATATAATAGCGATTTTTTTTTTATCAATTATAACCATTGCGTAGATGGGAAGGTTAGATGATTTTCTCATGAGATTTAAATTAGTTTGTTTACAAGTTTGATCCAAAGATTTTCCTCTAAGTTTTAATTAGTTGTATGGTTTAAGAATTTAGTGTCTCTTTCTTTTAATTTTAATAATTATAAAGAACCATAAGATATGAATTTGGTTGAGGATTCAATGACTCGAAATATCAATGCATATTTGTTACAAATTGGAAATTCAAACATTGCCAACCAACAATTTCAACAGAAAATAAATGTTGTCGAAATAAATAATTTTGATCTAGAATGTGCTACAATCAATAAGTTAGTTTCTTAGAACCAAAATAATGTTGTTGATATAAATTCGGATAGCTCCATCCAGGAAGAAAATCAGCAACGCACAAATTCAATAAAAAATAACCAATAATTAATCAACTTGGAAAAAAAATCAACAACGTAAAAATCAACAAATGCTAGCAAATTCTAGTGACATACAAACTAATGTTGAATATTCTTCTTCTAAAATAAATAACCAATCACAAATTATAGAGCATCGTAGCCAAAATTTTCAAGAAATTGAGCAAATTTCTTCATATAGAGAGATTTTTGGGTACGAATCTTCAAATTCTTATTTATGCCTCTATCTTGATCTTTTTAGTATGAATAATTCAATTTTTAATGAGCCAACAATTCCTCATCACACAAATATAATTTCATAAAATATAGGACTTTTCATTAATTATCAACGGGATAGAGAGTATTCACTTACCAATACTTTCAACAGTCCTCGAAATTCTCTGAATCATGCATTTAGTTTTCGACCTATTGCTGATTTATCTTATGAAAATGAATGGAGAATTAGCGAAGTCATTCATAATAGTGATTTGAAGGTTGATATTCTCTTCATCCTTTGGTATTGGTTATGTCAAATAATAATAGTTTCAATCCTCCAAGTACGTTCATATTTGAAGATGGGGGAAAACATAAATTAAAAAATTCTTCCACTGTTTTCTCATTTTCAAACCTCCAAGCATTACGATGATTTCATTATTCAAGAACCCACCCATATTTATGATTATTATGATGATGGAATTTCCTCTTCTTATCATAACTCTGAAATTGTTTCATGTCCACTAGTGGATGCTAATAATAATTTTAGTTTCATTGTTTTGGTTGACACTTGTGGAAGAGTAATTTTTGTTTAAAAAAACCTAGTTATTTGTACGACTACTTGTAACATTAGTGTAAAGTGTAATTTGGTTATTCTTTATTTTCTTCCATTTAAGTTAATTTTCTTTCAAATTTTATTTTTGAATTTCTAAATACATTACACTATAATTTTGAGCATTCAGGCACTTAGTACTCATCAAATGCATTAATGGGCTTATATGAAAATCGGTTTCATGGTCATAGGTAAAAGCATCAACAACTCCTTATTCTCCAATTTTATTTCATGTTTGTGTCAGGTCAATTGAAGCCTTATTTTCAAAAGAATTATTGACAAGTTCTCGCATATAAGAGTGCATCAATATCTACCCATCATTCAGATCCATTAGAAAATATTTGAAGATATTCATTGGAATTACATTCGCACTCATTGATTCATTTTGAAAATTATTTGGAAAGCTCAATCTCACAAAAGAATTTTGGTGATGTTTCTTATGTTGTACATAACACATAATTTTTTTATAGCCTGTGCATTTAAAAATACAATATTTGATGATGGCTCGATATCTTTTTCTCCTTTGAATCTATTCCACTTTTTAGCACATGTTCATCTTGATTTTTATAATCTCGTAGGCTTATGGTTGGAAATATTTCACGGGAATAATTTTGTAAATCAATTTATTTCATTGAAATTATTAAATGTACATAAAAGGCTGAAAGTTTGTTTTGATAATCTAGCTACACTTTTGTTTCTATTACTGATATTTGATATGTACATTTCTACAAAACTAAAATGAGAGAATAGTTAGATTGGAAGTATGATTTCACTTAGTTTTAGTATATTCTTTAGAATAGGATTAGGAATTTGTTAGTTTAAATTTAGATTGTTTTTACTTTTTATTTCCTTTTTTAATAATTCATGTAGAAGAATAAAGCAAGAAGATATATTTTCCAGGTCACAAACATGCTCATGAAAGTATTCATTTCCTCATCATAATTATTATTCATGTGCTCTGTACATGGGTTTTTCTCTTTATATTTCCTTTCCTTTGAAAATATGCAAGATGATTCATGATCATTTTTTGCTTCTTATTGATTTAGTTGAAAGAAAATGATTGGCTCCTTCTTGGTTAAACTTGTCATGGGCTTGTAGCTTCTCACATTTTAAATGAAAAATTAAAAAAGGTCCTAAAATCAACGGAAAATCATAAAGAATATGGGAGAAGTTGTAAAAATACTTTTGTCCATTGCTTTACCTCTTCTCTCTCTAGAATTTTACATTTTCTTTGACTAAGATAAATTAACCCTTTTCCCATATTGTCCACCCTGTGTATTCTTTTTAGGTTCAATATTTTTATAAATCTCAGGACGACTTAGAGCCCACAGGGTCATGTAGCCCACATATTGAATATTCATGGGTCGTTATTATTGGGTTTTCATTAGGCCTTCATTCCTTGAGCTTCAAATCATGGTTGTTACTTACCTTCATTTCCTTCAGGGTGACATGTATAGATGAGCTCCACTATCTTCACATCATGTTTCACGCTACCCTGGGTACCAGTAAGCCTGTAACCTATGAAAATATAATTCCAAAACTTTCCAGGAATGTGAGCATATAGGCTCTACATTATCATAGATTCCAATTTTCGCATACAAAAGGTTTCCCCTAACTCCCACATATCAGCACACTATCTTATGAGTAGCGGCCCCACTCTTCTTTAATACCCACGAACCTAGAAGCTCATAATGTTTTCCAAATTCCAATTCATAATATCTTTTGGGAATCCAAGCCTCTAAGTACTCCTCTCTCTCCTCTAATGAGTCCACTCCTCTTATATCTAGAGCTTTATCTTAATTATATCTTGGCTCTCACTCCAAACTAATACGCTCATTCTCTCTTCTACTACTTGCAAGCCCAAAAGCCCGACTAATTAAAAAATTTCATTTCAAGTTTATTATGAGCGTATATTCCTCTGCGAAAGCTTAGTTGGGTCTCACTACTATCGTGCTTACTATTAAAACACCTGAGCAATTTCCTATGGGAAATTTCATACTCCTCTCGGGCTCCACTGATTCATACTTCTCTTCTGCATTTAAATGTTTTAATCATCATTCTATAGAAACTACCATGTGATACATTAAATTTGTGAGAATAGAAAAATAATTTCAAAGTTAATTCTTATTATAGGAATTTTTGGAAATTATCTCGTGATTTGATTATATTCACATGTTTCATCACTCTAATTTTTGTCATTATAGGAAACCAATTCCTATTTTTATATATATACCCATAAACCATTGTTGCATTGGTTGGGACTCTCGTATTGATTCCATGGGATTTTATGGATATTTTTTAGGCAGGTATAAAATAAAATGGGAGAAGAGGAATAATTGATCTTGGAATTCATAATGAAACATTTTTTTTATTGTTTATAATGGTCTCTTAGTTAGTTCTGGTTCCTTGGACATGAGCCATTATTTTTCTAGCTTAATGCTCACTATAGTTTAGATTCAATAAGTGATGATCTCGAGAAAATGAAATATTCATTAAATTGTAACTTCTACATGTTGTTAATGTCAATTAAAAGAAGAAATTATTGTTTTGAAGAAATTCAACACATTTAAGGTAAACCTTAACAAATTTCTTCAAGATAAATCTCATATTCTCATTTGCATCTGTTGTCATCTTCTTTATGTTTTTTATTTTTAGTTTTTATTAATCTAAAGCTCTATTTTATAGGTCTTCAAGGATCTTCATGGAAATCATGTACCTGTGGTTGCTCATATTTTGAATTCGTTCTTCTTGTTTTACTTGTATTTGAGATTGCAAAAGTAGTTATGATGTTGATCAAATTGCAATGTAGCTAAATCATGTAGTCTTTGAACCACTAGTTTGTTTCACCAACATTAGTTTTATTAGAAAATCGATACCATGATTCCATGCAAGCTTAGTTTCAAAACAGGAAGATTTTCCAAGAAAAGGTACACCTTATTTGGCATTCTCTCATAACTAGTATCTAGATTATGTTTGAATAAATGCCTAATTATCTATAACACTGTGAGATGTAATCAATTAAAATATCAACTTAAGTATAACATGTATTTTTCCCCTTCATACTTCTTATTTTGTTGAGACATTTTAAATAGTCTTGCTGATTTTTCCTTCATTATGGATTTTATTTTATCTTTCCTCTATGGTTTGTATTTTTATTTTCTTTTTGAAATTTTTGGGGTGTTGATTTCACCTTTGCTTTGGATTGGTTTTGGTAATATTACCAAAATGTATATGGAAGAATTTTTCGTATCCAACATTGGTCGACATGCATAGAAAATTTTTACTTTGTCGATTTCATGGGTTTTCATTTACCTTAACGAGACACCTTTGTTGGAAATATGATTCTTACAGTTGCATATGTATTCCTTGATGGAAAATATATTGCAAATAATAAAGTATATGTCTTCTGCATAAGCATAGTAGTTTGCAGAAGGTCTAATAGAAGAAATGTGTAAAGTCCAAAAAAATATGGTTAATATTCATAATTGAAGGTTCTATATGCAGGTTAGTAGAGGCAAAGTCGAGTATACACGTGGACTAAAATGATCCAAGTTGTGTATGCCTTTTATGCTCTAAAATTATAATACCAGGGGGCATTACCATGGTTTTATCCCACAATATTGAGCGCAGTGTCATCCATTTGATTACGTCCAAGAATACCATCGACACTTGTGTGGTTTTGGATCATGGTATTGATAAAAGCTAAACCTATATAAGCGGAAGATCATAGTGAAAATTGGTGTGCATAAGTAAGGGTTTAAACTGAATACTTCTCTCTAAAGTATATCTTCATGAAATGGGTTATACTTATTTGTAGATCTGAAATTATGATGCACTCATGGACATAATAATGGACCAGGATCTCTAGACCTGACATGACCATGTATTTACTTGATCTATTGGTGATATTTTGGGATCCGTGATCTGGTGCATGTATGTTGAAGTGAAGTGAAGAAATCTAGGTAAGTCTATAGATCTTAATCTTTCTTCAGAATCTATATTTACATATCTATAAGCTAGTTCGTCATGAGGAAAACAAGTATACACGTGGCTTTGATTCAGAGAAAGTGTGTACGGAACTCGGGGTTTTCTGAAGCTTGATAAATAGGTTATCTATTTATTGGGGTTATATTTTCTGCTGTCCGTCAATGAAGTCTTCATATAGATCAGGGTTGTTTGAATACTGGATATCCTGCTAAGTTTAATATGTACAAATCTAATCAATGAGTGATTCAATATAGTTAATGATGTTGACTAAATAGTGTTTATGCAAAGATATATGTCTGAAAGCCTCACATCTATTTCTGAGACTATTCAAATTCTGGAAGTTCAGTATTCACAAATCTATACGCAGGTTGGTGTGCAAGAAAGCGCATATACATGCAGGTTCATTAAAGTGAGGTAGCGTATACATTTAAGATAATGAATGATCAAGGTTGAAACTGTTTTTGCATGTTGATTATGAAATATGGGTTTATTACTGTGTTCTGGTTATAGTGATCTCATTGTTATGTTTGAAGTTTGGGTTAAAGTTATTGGTGTTGTTATTTATGATAAATTGAGTAGAAGTTGTTGGATCCAGTGTGAAAATTTGTGAAACGTGGTCTGCAATGGGTCTGAGGGTTGAAGCCTTCACTCTGGAAGTAGAAGCTTCTTGCTCGTAGAAGCAGGTGTTCTGATCATGGGGGTTGAAGCTCCCTTCCAGTAAGTGGTTGGTAAACGAGATCAAGGGGTTGGAGCTCCCTTCTAATAGCAGCTTGAGAACGAGAGAAGGTTGTAGCATTCTGCAGGTAGATGCCTACGTACTGATATAAGTCTGCATCAGTACAATATTGTAAGCAGATTTCCATATAATAAATATCAAAGACAGAGATGACAGTAGCAGTGGTTTTCTCCCGAATTGGGTCTCCACCTTAAATCATGGTGTTCATGTGTGATGCTCTTGTGGGATGATTTATTCTGTTATTACTGCGCATATTTAATACTTAACTATCTGATGCATAACTGATGGTCTGGGTTAAAGAATGTTTCAGAATGTTTACCTAAATAGTAAAGTTATCTGTGTATATGGTAGTTGGGCTAGTCAAAGTAGTGTATATAAATTAGTAGAGAGAAAAGTAAAATATTGTGATTATTGAAAATACTGATTCAACCCCCCCCCCCCCCCCCCCTCCCCCTCTCCACCTCCTCTCAATATTTTTCCCAACAACCATTATTGAATTCTAAAATTCCTTTTTCCTTAATTATTTTCCCAAGGAATAAAACTCATCTTTTCCAAAATGATATAGTTCATATTTTCAAGGAAAGAACTAGTTTGAGCCTAACTTAATGAATCTCTCCCATTTCCCCCACTTCACATAAAGAGCCTCTAGATTGATAGTTGTAGGGAATGATGAGGTAGTCAAACTTTTATGAGTATTATATCCATTTCATTTAAAATTTATTATACAACCCTCCCCTATTCACCCAATTGAAAAAGTAATTCTCCATTTTAAATTTGATCAAAAGGGTGTTCCAAAAGAGGGTTGATAACACAAATGTATGGGAAGAACAAGTAAAATCATAGGGGTACTAAACATGCTTGTTAGCAGCAAGGCTATGCTTGTGTGGTACTAAGACAACTTCATCAATTCTATGGATGCTCACTGGAGGCGAAGAAATTTTGGGTAAAGGAGATTATTTATATTGATGGATATGTACTTACTTTAAAACTTTCAATGTGTACCTATATTGTCACTCATAGGAGGTAAATTAAAATTATATAGTTTCCTAAAAACCATGGACTCATGATATTAGACTCACTTTATTTCAATTACTTATCTTTTAGAACTTATATCACTTGATCTATTAATGTGGGACCTGTGGGAAGTGTTTTATTTTTTGAGCGAGTGAAAGGATTCATCATTTCAACCTTTTGGTAAATTTCAGCTCACTATATTCTAACTAGAGATAATTGTTTCACCGAGTGTGTCACAAATTGTTGTGGCAAACATCATCCCCCCATTTTTTACCTTATCATCTTCATAATAATAGTGGGGACCCTCTATGTGAATTTTGGTCATATCGCCTCTTAAATTTTTTCACTTGGTTAGTTTTACGGAATTTTTTTTTTTTCTCATTTTTTCTCTTTCATTATTTCATCAAGTGTAGTTTCTCATTAGCTTCTTAATGAATCTAATTCCCTTGAATTTGGGTGTTTGGTATAAAAATGGTGCTTATTCAAAGTTTAAGTGATTTCACTGTTTGGGTTTAATTTTGTACCAGATGTATTTTACTTCTAATTTGTAAATTTAACCAATTTTTAATATGCAAACATAATTAGTATGTTTTAATTAATTATTTTTTATTTTTTAAATAATTGTTTAATTAATTATTCTATAAAAACCATTGGGCTCATCATTTGAATGTATATATAAATTATATTATAAGAACATTATAATACATATATAGTAAAATAGAATATTAATAAAAAAAACATGCCTGAAGCCTGTAACTAACATTGTTTCAATTTCTCAAATCGTTTCAGTTTCCAGGCTCCTAAGCCGCTCCTCTTTTCCGCTTATTTAACAAAGAAAATTTTAAGGGTGATATTTTATCTTAACGTTTAGAAACTTTCACGAATCTTACTAGTCTTTAGAAGAAAAATAATAAAAGGTTTGATGATATTTTCTAAAAATATCTAGATTAGTAATTATTTTATACTAGTATATATAATATCCTACCAATTTTTAAGGTAAAATAATTTTATACTATAAAACTTGGGTGAATATTTTTTAGAAAAAGATACAAACTCGTAATTTTTTTTTGCAAAAAGTATGGAAAATTAGCCCATCTACGAATGTTAGCCCCTATTTGAGAGCTTAATTTCCCAAATTTTGGAATATTAATTTTGATGTGAAAATGAAATTATTTGATTTCATTGTTGATTGGTTTTAGTAGGATAAATGTTGCAAATTTATGAATCCAAAAGGATTTGGGGAAATATAATGAGATAAAAAATGAAGAAAATGGAGGATTTGTAGCTCCAAATGAGTATTTAAAAAATCACCTTCAACAACTCTCTATTTGTAAATTATGTTTGTAAACTATAAATAATAATTTAAAGAATGAGGAAAATGTTCCTCTCCTCTAGAACATAGGATCTCTAAGAAATTTTGTAATGAAACTTTGAGGTTCATATAGGGAGGAAAGTTGGGATTTGTGTTTTTGGGGGTTTTCTTTTCGAAATCTGGACTTGATATTGGACACTGAGCCTATACTTTTGTAGTTATTTCCCCTTAGTGGTAGATATTATGATTGTGGAAAAGTTATTTGATATAGAATCCAGGAACATAGAAAATATACAATTTTTCATTCATTTGTATTTAAATACTTTTATTTAAAATGTAAATTTCATCTTTTGATAGCAGATCGACCTAAATTTCTTCATAATGTCCACTCTTGTTCGATATGAACATGATTTGTTTTTGGATTATATATCTAATTAATTACTATCATGGATATATTGTTAATTTTCACTTTTATTTTGTGCTTAAAATCATATTTCTAAGTAATTATTTACTCAGAAATCTGTCATTTAAATTGATTTAATAGTTGTTAAAATTAAGTGAACTATTTCCTATTTTTACTAACCAATAATTCATTGTTTTATATCTCCAAACAAGGCATGTGTTACACCTAGAATATCAATTGTTGGAACTTTTTCTACATTATGATATTCATTATTGAAAAACATGTTAAATCCCCATGTTGATTAAGTCTTGCACTTGATATTTGGGACCTATCTCCTAAGTATCAGGTTAGGTTAGTTGCTTTTACTTTTCTACAGTAGAATTAGAGTTATATTCATAGTTATATTAATTAATTTCATCCTTGGAAGTCTCCTTTTAGAGGAGTAACCTTAGGTGTGGTTTGGCTAAGCCCTCAAATCAACTTAAGGGTTCCTTTCCTGCATGAGCTCTACAAGAAGGTAGATCTAACATCTCTCTCTCTTTTATATAGTTAATTAGTAACATCACATGTCAAGAAGGGTAAAGAGGGTGTAATTGGACCCAATAGAACCAGTTGAAACTATAATTTAAACGGATAAGAGTTTGATTTGGGACTTTGACACGATGACCTTCCCAAATGTTGTTGAGGTCATTTTTTGCTATCAAATAAACCCAAGACAAGGACATATGTAATAGAAATGTGTAGAAGAAATGGTGTACACCATCAATTTGTGTGGGGGGGGATGTGTGCCAAGATGTGAAAAGTGTTGCGTAAAGGTTCTTCCACACATAACCCTTTTTTCTACATTGATTATTCCACACACTAAAAACATTTGAAATTTTAAATTTAATACGAAAACAGATATTTTTTACTGTTAAAATAAAATTAATAAAAAAAAAATCATTTTACTAAATAAATTAGAATATCAAAAATTAAAACAGTAATTTGTTTAGTGTAAAAGAATGTCCAGTGAATTACTATTTTGTAGTGTAACTATATAACAAAATAATTTAGCATACTATGGATTTCAATACATATATAAATAATTAGTGTCATGATTTCATTTTGTGGAGTGTGAATGTGCAAAAGAAGCTCTCTTTGTGTGGAGTACAGAAGAAGCACAATAAAGGGGTCATCCACATTTACACACTCCACACAGTAGAATTAACTCAATTAAAACAAATTATTTAAATTTATAACATTTCTCAAAATTTTAAAAATTAAAACATATAACTAAAAGGTTTATATAGTAAAAATAATAAAAACAATAAAAATTATCCTAAATTATATGTTTTCTGTTATCACTCCAATAATTCTTAAAGTTGTGAGATTTTTGGTTTAAAGAATATTAGAGGTAACCACAAACCTATTTTTAAGCCTTAGGATCTAGCCTTCCTAATGCTCTGTTAACCACCATATTGTTATTATTGTGCCTTTACATTATTATTGTTAGGTCGGATAGGATTACATTGTGCCCCCACTATGATTATATTGTGGCCCCATGGACTCCTATATATAGAAAGAAGGTTTTGTCATTTGTATCATCCAAGAATTGTTCATTCATGTAATGGAGGTTGTCCCCTCGAAGTGGCTTATTTATAAGGCATTGATATCTCTTTTATTCTCTTTTTGGAGCTGGTTTCACAACATTTGGTATCAGAGCTTTGAGATTCTATGGTTTCGCTGCTCCAAATAGGTTATCGTGGCATTTTCGCTATAAATTTTTTTCTACGAAGGTTCAGAATCTGAAATTTTGAGAGTGCGAAGTAAAAATCCTGAGGAGCAGCATTGCAAAACTTCAGAGCTTGGTTTGCAATATTTTTGAAGATATGATCTGTGCAAGTTAGGTCATTTTGAAAGCTCCTGAATTTAACCTAAACAGGTCATCGTGGTATTTTCGTAATAATTTTTTTTCTACGAAGGTTCAGAATCTGAAATTTCTAGAGTACGAAGCCACAATCCTAAGAAAAATCGTCGCAAAATTTCAGATATTGGTTCGCAATATTTTCGGAGATATTATTTGTGGAAGTTAGGGCTTTTTGAGACTTCTGAATTTCATCTCAAAGAGGTGATCGTGGGAAAATATTCATAGCTCTCTCTCTGAGCATCAGATTGGAATGCTGTAAAAGGTGGTCGTAAGTACACAGACTCTATTTTTTGTTCTATCAATTTCAAATTAAGAGGAGGAAACGGTGACATGTGGCAAGTCATACAAGTTCTCTCTACTAAACCAGTCCATAATTAGGTCATCGTATGAGATTGGGCACAACTTTGTCTTCAAGAATCCAAATAAAGTCAGACCTATGGCATTCAAAAGAGAATTAAGAGGGCTACCTCAGTGCCAAATTTCAGATATTGAAGATCCGAAATCACATATATAATTCAGTTCCAATATCGTGGTCCTCAAAAGAAAGAAAAAGGTGTGTATTTGGTTTTCAAAATTGCATAACGTTTGTTTGGAAAAGCAATTTGACGTGATTCCAAAAGCATATTTTAGAATTTTTATCAGTATTGGGTTCTATAATACCTCCAAAAAATACTTCCATACCCATTAAGCTCTCAAAAAGGTATACTATGACGCATAAAGAGGAAGAATTGCAGTATGAGATATCAAAATTACGGTACCAAGTGCAACAAATTGTGATCTTACGAAGAGCAACCGAACATGACATAGATGGTTTAAAAGAAAAGATGAAGGATAAGTTTTATGGTTTGAAGGATCAAATAATAGCTAATATGGATGATAAATTAATGGAAGATCACATAGAGCATCAACAACAAGTTCTCCAACTCTCAAAGGATAACCTAACTTTGGTGCAAAATCTAATGAAACAACAAGAGGATCAACATCACATCGAAAGAATTTCTGAAGAAGTCACAGAAACAAGAACTCGACAACTACGATCAATTTCAGAGTATCTCAGCAAGTGGAAGAACTTTCCTGTAGAAGATTCCACATGGGAGGATGAGAATTTTATACATAAGCATCAAGAAATAATCAAGCATTGAGGACAACACTTGTTTGAAGGAGAGGGGCATGTTAAGTCCCTATATTAATAGTGTAGTCCCTTATTATGTTAGTGTAGCCCCCTATATTGTTATTGTTGTACCCTGTAACCCCCATATTGTTATTATTGTGCCCTTACATTATTATTGTTAGGTCAGCTAAGATTACATTATGGCCACACTAGGACTATATTGTGGCCCCATGGGCTCCTATATATAGAAGGAGGTTTTGGTCATTTGTATCATCCAAGAATTGTTCATTCATGTAATGTGTTGGATGTTTCCCCCTCGAAGTGGCTTATTTCTAAGGCGTTGATATCTCTTTTCTTCTATTTTTGGAGCTGGTTTCACAACATGCTCAGAGAGGGCTCTCTCTATATGATTTAACTTTGTTGATTGTATTTGGTTTTAGGCTATTTATGTAGGGTAAATTGGTTTTGGATTTTGAGTTGATTTGGTGGTGAAATCACTTAGATGGATAGATGTAGATCTAGAATCCATTGCGAAAATGGATTCAATGTGTGAAACAGTCAGATCAGGATCAAGTTCTAAAGGGAAATGTTTACAGGGAAAGATAGCTGAGTCACTTCAGATCTTCAAGGCTGATGATATAAATGGTTTTAATCATGATAAAAGAGAAATTAAGGGTTCTTAAATCCGGATTATGAGTGAAAAAGGCAGAGGTAAATCAAAACTAGGGAGAAATTAAGGGTTCCCTAATCTGGATATTAATGGAAAACATATAAATGATAATTAGTCAAAACATAGTGCTTTTAACATATTCTGAAAAAAAAATTCATGATTTATCATTTGGATTTAGAATAACCTTCAAGTATTGATGAAAAACATAAAAAATTGACAAATAAACAAGTGAAAATACTTCACTATAGTAGCCCAACACATGAATCCTGTAATATGATGCTTTATTTCTTTAATCCAGTCTACTGACTTGTAATACAGAAGTGTCCTCGGACATGTAATTTTATTAATAATGGAAAGAAATTACATAACAAATTGCAAGAGTTTACAAACATAAACTTCCACTAATTTGCAATTAGGAAGCTAACCTATTTATAAGCTATATGTCCTTACTTAATTTAGTTATGGACTACTTGAAAAAATAACAAGTGCTCATTTACCATAAATGATATTCTATCCAATCTACTAACTTTATTCCTATTTTAGAGCCTAAGATACGACTAAATTCTAGAGTCCTATCTTTGCTAACAATATTCTATTTCTAAGTGTCTCTAATATTTATTAAATATTATAATTTATTAAATATTTTTATCCTAACTTTACAGTATTATATTTGGATCATCTAACATTCCCCCTTATGATCCAAAGATACGTTACAACATATACCAAGTTCATCTCTGAACTTAGTAAATTTTATTCTGCCAAGAGGTTTGGTGAAGATATCAGAGGTCTCATCTTCTGAAGGACTATAAATCAGCTTGATGACATCCTTTGCAATGAGTGATCTGATATGATGATACTCGGTGTCCACATTCTTTGTCTTTGAATGAAAAAGTTGTATTCTTGGCAAGCTTTATTGCTGACTGGTTGTCGATGAATAATGAAGTCGCTTCTGCTGGAGGAATAACCAAGTCCTGTAAAACTCTACGCAACCAAAAAATCTCACATGTTGCTTCCCATGTTGATATGTATTCTGATTCTGCTGGAGAAGTGGCCACTGTAGCTTGCTTCTTGAAACTCAAGGATACTATAGCTGACCCCATGTTCATTAAATAACCTGAGGTTTATGCCCTATCATCAATACTGCCAGCAAAGTCGACATCTGAAAATCCACCAAGTACAAATTTTTTAGTATTTTTGTGAAGAAGACCAAAATCTTTTGTTCTTTGGATATAACGAAGAACTATTTTAGATGCATTCCAGTGGCTATCTCATGGTTCCTACATAAAGAGGGAAATAATACTGATGGCATAAGAAAGATTTGGTTGAGTATTTTTCAGATAAATCGAGCTACCAATCAACTATCGATAAGTAGTGTTATCCACCATTTCCCCCCTTCAAATTTTGAAAGTTTCAAGTTTTGTTCCATAGGGGTCAAAACAGGCTTGTAATCCTGCATTCCAAATTGCTAAAGAATTTCTGCTACATACTTACTCGTAGAAATGAAGATATGATGTGGACATTACAATACTTCAACTCCAAGATAGTAGTGAAGTAGTCCCAAATCTGTCATCTGAAAACTTGCATGTAACTCCTTTTTCACCTGTGCAATGTGATCATCATTATTTCCAATGATAATCAAATCATCTACATACATAACCAAAATCACCAGATTTTTACCTTGTTGGCGTACCTACAAGGTATCATCAGATTCACTTCGTTTAAAACCAACTTTCCAAAGGTATTCATCCATTTTGGCATACCAAGCCCACGGAGCTCATTTTAACCCATATAAAGCCTTTATCAGTTTGCAGACTTTATGTTGTTGTCCTTCAATTTCAAAACCTGGTGGTTGTGTCATGTACACTTCTTCCTGTAACTCACCATTGAGGAAAGCACTTTTTACATCCATCTGATGAAATTTCCATCGTTGTTGAGCTGCTAAGGCAAGTGTGAGTTGGATGGTGATCCATTTAGCTATAGAAGCAAACGTTTCCTCATAATCTATCCCTTCCTGCCACACAAAACCCTTAGCAAAAAGTCTTGCTTTATACTTGTCAATTTCACCATTTTTCTTGTACTTAATTCAGTAAACCCATTTGCATCTGATGGGTTTAAAATTATGAGGAAAATCAAAAAGTTTCCAACTGTTATTTTCTTGAACTGCCTGATATTCATCAACCATATCCTGTTGCCATTCTTTATGTTTTAATACCTCTTGATAAGTAGAAGGTTCAGTAAAATAATTTGCTATCAAGGAAAAATTTCCTTCATTTCTTTGTGATCCCCTTGTTACTATTTTATTCTTTTCATTAGGCCTTACATCTTTCAAAAGTTGAACTGATCATTTTGGAAATTGATGTTCACTGGTTTGAGATTGTGAAAAATTACCATCATTGAAAAGAGGGTTGATGTAAATTGATTTTTGTTGATCAACCGCAGGTTCCGAGGGTGCAGAGTCATTTTCAGAAGAGCTATTGTTGCTAGGAGAGTTGGATGAACTTCTAGAAGACATAGATGGCACTGGTGAAGAAGATGGACTGGATGAATCATTTTCAAATGAAGGAAACTCAAGTTCATACCAATTTTGTGAATTTGGTTGACTTTTTAGAGTTTTGTTTCTTTTATCACTTTTTTTTCTAACTTTTGAAGAAGACTTTCAACTTCTTCAGCACTCTTACTCTCATTTTCTTCAAAAATCACATCTCTTCTTACAATAAATTTCCCATTCGACAAAAGTCGGTACCATTTCTTCTCATCAGAATACCCAATCATTGTGCACTTAAAGCTTCGTGCATCAAGATTAGTTCTTTTTTCCTTCAGAACTAAGGCATAACATACTGATCCAAAAAATTTGAGATGTTTAACCCGAGGTTTGAAGCCAAACCATGCTTCATAAGGTGTGATTCTATCTAAATAAGCAGTGGGAGATCTGTGTCTCAAGTAGAAAAAAATATGAATTGCTTCGGCCCAATATAAATGACTTCACTTTTTGAAAATTAACATAGATCTCGCCGTTCCTAATAAGGTACGGTTCATTTTTTATACTACTCCATTTTGTTGTGGAGTGTAGACATTGGTAAAATTTCGTTTTATTCCATTATCCATGCAATAAATTTTGAATTCATTTGAAGTGAATTCTCTGCCATTATCAATTCTAAGAGTGCCAATATTCTCCTTTAATTCATTTTCAATAAGCTGACGAAAAATTTTGAACTTTTCAAATGCTTCTGACTTTTGCTTTAAGAAATATACCCAAGTCATCCTGCTAAAATGATCAATAAAGAGTAAGAAATATCTTCATCCTCCGAGAAAAGTTGGTAAGGGTCCACAAATATCACTGTGAACCAACTAAAAATGCTTGTTTGCACGCCATGAACTTGTAGGAAAAATCTCTCGATGTTGTTTTCCAAAAATGCAAGATTCACACTTTGCGTTTCCATTTTTGAATGTTGGAAGTCCCTTAACCATTCCCTGTTTTTGTAACTGAGAGAGACTGTCAAAGTTGAGATGGACATATCTTACATGCCATAATATAATTAGTGAAATGCCTATACTTTCTACTCCTGCAAAGTCATAATTTCTTGGAATAACTGTCCCTTTCATCCTTAATAGTTTTCCATCTTCATAACCTATCATTATTGTTCTCATGTTCTGTTTGACTGAGTTAATTTTAACTAAGACATCTTCCATAATTGTGACTAAAGATAACAATTTTTTCTTAAATTTTGGGACATACCATACATTTGAAATCATTCTTTCTCCAATGCTAGGTAAAAAAAATTTAACTACACCTTTTCCAGAAGGAGTATGCTTTGTTTTATTAGCAAGATAGATTGAATTTAGACGACATTGTTTGAAACTCCAAAAGAAGTCACGTCGAAAATTCATGTGTAGAGTTGTGCATGTATTCATAATCCAGGCATCTTCATAATCACTTCTAAGAAAGCCTGAAACCTGTAAAGTTGTTGCTTATATATTGGTGAAGACATATTCGGAACCATCAGGATCATCTTCATCATTTGCAAACTGTGCAGAGTTTCGATGAAACTTGGGATTTTTCTCAATAGAAGTTCTACAATCTTCTGCATAATGGCCAACTTTGTTACATCTCTTGCAAATAATTTGACTAAAATATCTGCCTCTGCCTTGATACTGTCCTCTGCCTTGATACTATCTTCTACCTCTGCTTTGGCCTCTGTTCTAAGTTTGTCCTCTGCCTGGACTTTCTCCTCTTCCTTGACCATATCATCTGCTTTGATTGTTGCCTCTTCCTTGAAAATTACTCCTGCCTGAATTGTAGCCTCTGTTGAAAATTTTTCCTCTACTTTGACTGCGACCATGACCTTGGGCTACTTGACTTTGATTGAAATTTCCTCTTCCTTGGTTTCTTGAACTATCAGATGAGGAGTTACTTGAGCTAGCTTCAGTGAAGAAGAAATCTTCCCTAGTCTATTTATTCTTCCCAAAGGTTTCATCATGTTGGGCTAACATGTCACTCAATTCATTAAATTTTATCTTATGTAACTTTCCAGTGACCTGCAAAGTTTCCAAAGAATGTGTGTAAGATGATGGAAATCCAGCAATTAAAATCGTGGTCAAGAAACTTTCATTGACAACTTGAAGAACAACATTTATTATTTCTTGCTTGATGTTCTTAAGCCGTGAAATATACTCAAGGACATCACCACCTTTAGTTAATTTCTGTTGAAGAAATTTTAGTTGAAGATCAGCCTTATTTGATTCAGGTTGTGTATAAAAGAGATCTTTGAATTTATGTAAAGCAGTCCATGCATCTGAGGAATTTTCAATATGTATGTACATTTCATTATCAACTGAAGCTCTTATAAGAGCTAATGCCTTGGAATTTTATACTTCCCATTTTGCAAGTGAAGCTACATCTGTTGGTTTATTAGGCTTAATGTTGCCATCTCATATTTCATGCCACAATTCATTATAAATGAGAGTGCTTTCAATTAGATGTTTCCATGTCTTATAAGATTTCACCCCATCTATCTTATCATATTCAGATAATAGATTAATTAATTTTGACATGATAGTGTTGAAGCAATGCACCAAAAGAATCAAGCACAAGAAAAAAAAGAGCAAATCGTCACACAAAACATGCCACGCCAAAAATGACACACACCACGCAAGGAAAAAATGATTTACTGGGGCTTTGCCTTGACCCTCATATAGTCATTCAAAAAAGGAGAAAAATGACTGAGCTTTGCACTTGGCTCTAGTAAATTTATCATTGAGTGTTTACAATGAAATCTTTGCAAAATTTGACCGCTTGACAAGGCCCGTACAAATTTCTTTAAAAAAAAAAAAAGATATCCCCCCTCAAAGTGAAATGTACTTTGAGTTACACATAATAACCCTTATTTCTCCAAAATAAAAGTTACAATTAATGACCCTTATTCCTCCAAAAATAATGACAACATTTTCTACTTCACCTTATTGCTCCAAATGAAAAAAATAAATTTCATTTTTTTTTTCTTATAACTCCAATTACAAAACATTACAATGCTCCTTTTCCTAAAAAAAAAATAATAATAAAAAATAACATGAAATATATCCCTTACTCCACTTATACCTTGAAAGCCACACTTTGTCCCGTCATCATTTATCATTCAATCAAGGTCGACTAGGTTCAGAATAGTACAACTATAGAAACATTCAGCAATTTATCCACACTCAATATTTCCAAATGAGAAGTATTTATACAAAAACTCATACAAAATATCCTAGAATAAACTTAGGAATTATTCATGGAAAGGAAATATCTTCATGCAAGAAGATAGTGATAGCTTTCTAACTAATGCTAGTTGTCCCTCTTTTATTGAAATAAATGTGTTGTTGTCTTGATTTTGTTATTTCTTTCTCTCTTTTCTATTCAATGAAGCTGTAGCTAGACAATGAGGTGTTTTTCATGCTGCCAGATTCATTTTTTCTCTGCAATTTGTTGATTTAATTTAAACTTTGACCTGGAGATGATACTCTTTATCCTGATACTCTTTTACTACAAAATTGTAAATATTGATGTAAAAACAGAAAGCATTGTTTTTACTTTCACTACAATCTGATTTCACAGTAAATCGGTTAATTTTTCCCAGAAGTCTGCCTCTCACAGTTTTATCTTCATCATCCTTCTGAAGTTTTCATCAGCTTTAGTATAATTTGAGAATGTTGGCTTGTTCACGAATAAGTGTTTTACTTCATGTTGTAAGTAAAACAAATTCTCAAAATTCTTGTAGAGCACCTTCCCTGTTGGGATTCCATACAAGGCTGAATTGTTCACTTGCTCCTTGCAAAACTCTCTTATATTTTTATCATAATCATCATGTTTCATTAATTTATCATTAATAACTAGAGGATTGGGAGGGCCTTTTTTCCTTAGAACATCAAACTTGGTGATGAACCTTGTGATTGCAATCTCCATGTTCTAGCATTTCTCTTCTAATCGTATCATTAGATTCTTCTTAGAGATTTCCTTCCTAACTTCTAGGATGGTCTCTGTTCTTTCATTAATTTTAATCATGTCTTCTAACTCTTTTCTATTTTTAGAATTAAGAAACTTGATGATTTCAAGACCTTCTTCGGGTTTCTTACCAAGATCTTATTTTATCTTTTGAATTGCTTCTCTTTCTCATTTCACTAAGTCTTTCTGCTCATATATGACCTGTATGGATGGCCAAATATCATTGACTGCTTCAATGATATTGGACCATAATTGCTGCTTGATTTGTGCCATTGGTTCCTTCAGTGTTATTTCATTTTCCAATTTTTTCAGTTTCTCATTCAATATGTTGGCTTTTTGTTCTTCATCCTTAATATTTATTTGAGCATGTTTCTTAGCATCTTCAATATTTTTTTTCTTTTTTTTTATTCTGTTTATCTCATTGGTCTGAATAGACATATCTTGCATAGCCTTTACTAGCTTGCTTCCTTCATCTAAATCTTGTGCTACTGTTGTTGAATATTTTGTGGTTAAAGTTGTAGATGAAGTAACTGGAAGTTCTGTGGCCATTGGTACATTAGGAGCCAATGATTCTGCCAAAGTAGAAGGTACAACTGTTGTGACTATAGGGATGATAGTGGGAGGAACCTCCTCTGCTTTTTTGGCTTCTTTATCCTCGACCAACTTGCCCATTTCAATTTCCATTTCCTTTATCTGAGCTGTTAACTATAAAATGAGATTCATCATCTCATATTTCTTATTGGTATCCTGTAAGACCTCCTTGGCTTGAGGATGTTCTGTAGGGGGCAGCTTTAGTTATTTCTTTAATGCAACAATGTCTGCATTTTTCTTCTTGATCAATTCTTTTGCAACTTTTACATTTTGTGGCTCATATCCTACTTTAGTTACTAGCTCTTCCAAGGACTTGATTCTAGTGTCCTTTTCCTATGAAGATGCTTTGTCCAATTTCAGTTGATCTCTGACATTTACCAGAGTGTTTTGTAATTTATGTGCACTCATAGCCTTGGTGGTCATTGTAGAATAAATCATCTCCCGTGCCTATTTATGATATTAAATTTGATCCAAAGGATGAATATCCTCGACTGGGACTTCACACTCTATATTTTTGTAATCTGAGGATGACTTAGGAGTCTGAACTATAGGTTGAAGAAAGGACATCTGCATCTTTTTACTTTTATAGTCAAAGGCTGAAAGTAGCCTATTCTGGATGCCTGGAGTTTGTTTCAGATACTAAGAATATATTTCTGTCTTAATTTATTCATTTCTAGCTTTGATTTCTTTGTATCTTTCTTTGATATCCATGTCCTTTTCTACTGTTTTCTTAGATGAAGAAACTTCAATACTGTGTTGTTTCTAAATTAGTTGTGTCTTTAAAGTTGTGGGTTCTTCTTCTTCTTCAATTATTGTAGGAGGTGTTTTGGTTTTTTCTACTATTGTTGTATCAATCACCTCTATTGTTTGCTTTTATTTATTAGCATGATTTAGCTTTGGATTTTTACTATATCTCAATTTGAATTTAGTCTATGTTGTAGTCTCTGCTGTATAGGATCATTCCTCTTTGTTTCTCTTCACATTTATGTCTTCTTGGGCTGGAGTTTGCAAATTTTGACTAGTATCACTTTGCTTGCCTACCTGTATCAATGTATTCTATAACCATTTAGATTGGTTTGAGAAATTTTCAATCTCTGGCTTCTTTTCATGTACATATGGAGTTAATTTTCATTTGACTCTTATTTTACTAATAACACCAAGGGGATCATAATACCATAGGAAACTGGGACTGAACTTGAACTCCTGCAAGTGTTTTTCTACTTCAGGATCTGCTTCTCTATTATTACAAATAAAAGGGCCAACCTGGTCCTTCAACTTGATCTTTGTTTTCTTCTTTGCTATTAAGAATTTAACAACATATGAATTAAGAATCTGCCTTATGTACTCCAGGGAAAATAACCTCATAGGGAGGTATTTGGGTAGTTTATAAGAGATAAGACTTGATCCATAAACTATTATTTCTATATGGTTTTGCTACAGGTACCAATCATCTATCCTATTGTGCTCAGAAAATTATAGGACCTTCTTGATTTCATTCCTAATTTTTGGTTGTACACTGCTATTTAGCAAATTGAATATGGGATGAATGAAGGAATCTGTAAAATCTGTATAGGTGAACTCATTTAAATCTTTCATTATCAATGAAGTTCAAAATATGACTTATTGTGGATTTCCTTCCACATCAAGGTTCTGAAGGCTTATATTAAACTTCTGAGACTAAAAATATAGGAACATGTGAAATAGGAATGAACAGTACTTAAAAAAACCTTCAAGAAATTTTTTTGACTAATTGGTCATGGATACTGTCAGCAAGGTATTGGTCAAAGTAAAAAATGGTAGCAGGAGGTTGACCAGGTGTAAAAGTAGGCAAGAAACCAAGCACTGCAGCATTAGCATGGTCATATGTAAAATAGCCAAGAATGGAAGACAACATGGAAATGATATGTCTTGTCCTTTCAAAGAATTTAGCAGAAGAGTATGGAGGATTCAACTTGGGAATTTCTACATAAGAAGGCATGAAGGTCTGAAAAATCTGGAACCTCTTGGGGAAGTCTAGATCCAAATATAACTGAGTGAGGGCTTCAATGGAAAAAGGAACTTCAGATGGTCCAGGTTGTATCTAAAGCATTTGTTTTATTGAATCTATTGTAATAATAAACAAGAATTATTTCTCGGGGTTTAATATGGCTCTTTAAGGAGGAGATTAGCATGATTGGCAGATTCTGATTACTTCTGGGCATTGGTAAGTAAGAGTAAAAACACATTTTGGTAATTTTGACTCCCAGATAAACACTTCATCAGCCTGATCTAGGGATTTTTCTTGGTTCCAATAGTGGAGCTCAAGAAGGTTGAATTCTGTCATTGTATCAGTAATCTTGAAGTCTATATCAGCTAGGGGAATGTGCTCTACATCTACAATAGGGGGTTGTAGAGGATTGACTGCTAGAATATTTTTGCAAGCCATTGCTTTGCTTGATCTATCAATTTTATACCCTTTTGATGTTAAAAACATTGTTTTAGGCCTGTAGGAGCAACTTTTGAAGGTTTAAACAATTTGTATAAGGGTTTAGATAAAAATAGGGGTTATCTATTGTCTGCAAAAATGTTTTAAACTCATTCAATTTAACAAAGTTGTAATATCTATATCAAAAGAACAACTTGAAGACCTTACAGCTTTTGCAAATAATATCTTGGGCTTATAATGCACTCTTTGTGATTAAAAATAATCTCAAGACATCAATTTTATGCAAAAAGGATGCCTAAGGTATGTAGGAAAGGGTTTGAAGGTCACATAAGGCTTTCTTAGGTCTGTAGATGGCTTAAACTTCTTCAGTTTACTCAATCTGTGATTTTTAATAGTCCAGGGTTTACGCAATAAAGTATTTAGTAACCAAATTGGCTTTCTTTATGTTCAAAGGGCTCCTAAATGATCCGATTAACTGTATTACTTCTTTAGATTGATGAATGGGTCTGTTCTTCTGAAGAATACGTGGGAAAAATGAAGTTTTACTGTGCAGGAGGGTTTCTGGGGTTGCAGAAGGTTTCCTAAGGTTTTGCTGGTATTTATAAGCACTTGAATGACTTCTTCACTATTTGTAGAAATAAAATTGGTGAATTTTGTTTCAATTAGCCTTGAAAACGGAGTTGGCAGCGTTTTTTTCGGTCTGCAATGCTTCTTTTGCATGAAAACGATAATAAAATAATAAGAAGAGTGAGAATGGTCAGTTTATAAACATTTTTATTAATAGTGAATGTATTAATTGCATGTTCATTTCAAACAGGAGGGTGGTTTGGGTGCAGGGGAAAGTAAACCACCAAGCCATTTTCACAGACTTCAAAGGTGGTAAGTTGTATTAGTTTGACTGGTGCGATCCAATACGATTAAGACACGTAGCAGGGAGGAGATCCCCACAAACCGCGCTTATCTCAAGCTTTGGGGTAGGTTAGATATTGCGCTAAGGAATGTGCGACAAGGGATAACGATGGTTGGATTTCGCAAATGCAGATCGGACAAATCGTATTGTGCGATAGAGTTGTAAGGTTTGATGGCATGGGGCCTAGGGTTTCAACATCGTGGGAGGTTTAATATGTATTAAAACTAAAGTTTAATACATAGTCGGGAGTGTATTATGATAGGCAGAGGTTAATATATTAACAAATGGGATGGGGGTAGGTGTAAGTTTATAGCTGGTAGGGACTATATGTAGTGGGACTGGTATATAAGCAGATTTTTAATAATTTTAACATATGGGATGAAGGGAATGGTTATATAACATGTGGGGGAATAGAACATAGGTTAAAATGAAAATATGGGTGGAGAATAATATCTGAAGGAATTAATTAATACGGGATAAAGGTATATAACGGAGTTAATACATTAGGTTAGTGTTAAAAATATAATGTAACTGCGGAATGTGAAAATACACTAAGTATAATGTAAAATATGATGTCGGAAATAGATTTATTCATAATGGGTCCCAACATAATATTTTAGCATTTATACTTAGGATAAAGTATTTTTTCGTTTTTTTGGTGCTTTTGAATATAAAGAGAATTAGTAAAGGGTTTTTTTACTTTTCTTAAGTAAATGTGTTTTAAACTTAGGAAAAGGGGATTTTTGTAAAGGAAAATGGATGATAATGGGAAAAAGGGAAAAATGAAGGGGAAAGAATGAAAATGAAGGGGATGAAGTATTTTTACAAGGGGATGATTTTTGAAGAAGTTAATAAATGAAATGACCAATTTTCTGCTTATCCATGATTGTAAAAACACCTTGTACCTACCCATATGCTACCCTAATATTTTTACTTCATTTTCATAGGTGCATTTGAGCTTGCAAACCCTTGTTCATTTTTCTTTTAAAACAACAAACTAACTATTTCTATCCTTATTTCTTCCAAGTTCTAAGATTAAGATGTTGAGCTCCTTATTATTCTCTACCTAACTAATGATCTGCCAATATTAAATTGTTTGGCTATAGCTTTATTCTCTATCTAACAATATGAAATTTAAAGCATGAGAGGTTAAGATTAATTTGTTTAACCTTATTGGATTGCAGAATTTTAACAAGCTGCACACAATGCTCATTTTGCAGTAAAAGTAAATAGTAGTGCCATTTGAATTTGCATCACTTTCATGTTTTATTTTTTATATTTTTTTGTTTGGGGTCCATTTTCTTATTCTTTTTTATATTTTTTCTTTCAAGTCCTTTGATTTTTCTTTTAGGAATTTTACCCTCTTTAAATTTTTTTTTTTGATATGGGAAAACAATTTGGAGAAAGCAAAGTATGTACATATTACAAGACTTAATCAAAGTCAATTCAAAATTATGAATCCTATTATTATAAGACCCTAACATTTTCAATTGAATTTTTATTGACAAGTGAGAGAACCTGCAATGATGTATAGTATGTGTAGTATAGAGGTCTTTGCACCTGGTATTAAAAAAATAATTATGGTTTACCCCACATACTCCAATAGAATATAAATATTTTCAAATATACTTATGCAAAAGGTGATTCGAGGTTAATCTCTCTCTATATTATTCTAACTACTCATATAGAAACATGGAATAAGAAACATGACATATAAACCTATTCAACAAGTGTGTGGAGACAAAATTGTTTATGAATAATTGTATTATGATTTCCAATGCCATTTACATATAAACAAAATGAAAATTGATGGTCTTGTTTATTTGTTAATCTATTACTAACCCAAGACAGAAACATATTTAATGGAAATATATAGACAAAATGTTGTACGACATCAATTTTTGGGGAGATGCACATAACCCTTTTTCACAAATTGATTATTCCACAAGCTAAAAACATATGACCTTTCTTATTTTATAAGAAAACACATATTTTTTACCATTAAAATGCAAATAATAAAAATGGTTTTCATTTTCTTAAATATATTACAATATAAAAAATTATAATGGTAATTCGCTCCATATAATTACTATTTGTAATTTAACTGTATAAAAAAATACTTTAACTTACATTGGATTTCAATGTACATAAAAATAATTAGTGTTACACTTTTTGTTGAGAATAATACTTAAATATTTCCATGTAATTGTTGGCATTAGCCAATAGATTTTATGATTCTCTGTCATTAAAAATTAGTGCAACAAATTATTAGGATGGCGAGTGCTCAGAATCATTGGGAAATGGTCAGAATGAATAATTAGTAGTTAATAAATAATAGAATTAGTAATAGGTTTATTATATAAGAATGCATAAACATACATGATTCAATGTGAGACTTACAAGTTGAGCAGTGATCCGATCTCTGTTTTTTTTTAATTGTCTTTCATTATTTTTTTATATGTCATAATTATTCTGGTTTATTAGTTGGCTTCAAGAGTAGTGGCCATTTCAGATTCTACAATTAGTATCAAAGCAGGTAAAATTGTTTTGGGTTTAATTTTTTATTGTTAGAATTTCACCAAAGTTAAAAATGTTGAATTCTAACATTCCTGTTCCAGAATTTGATGGGAATGATTATGATTATTGGTGCATTAAGATGCTGGCCTTTTTTATTGGAAAATATTTGTGCGAGATTTTTGAATCAGGTTATGATGAGCTAGATGATTGGAATGCCCTTACATCCAATGAAAAAGCAACAAGAAAGGAAGCAAGGAAGAAGAATGCTCAAGCTTTGTTTCAAATTTAAATAGCTCTTGATAAGAGCTTATTTCTGCGAATACTACCAAAGATGCCTAGAAGACTCTACAAGAAGCTTACCAAGGTAGTGATCAATTTAATGTGGTCAAGCTTTAGACATTGGAGAGAGAGTTCGAGAATCTGAAGATGCAAGAAGTTGAAAGTATAAGTGACTACTGTGTGAGAGTCAAAGATGTGGTCAATAAAATGGCTACACTTGGGGAAACGGTAAGTAATGAAGTTTTAATAAAAACGGTATTGAGATCTTTAACATCTAGATGGAATCATGTTTCCATAATATTAGAAGAAAGAAAGTATTTGACACAATTAAAGTTTGATCAATTGGTTGGATCTCTCATGTCTCATGAAGAAATATTGAAAGACACTTTTGAAGTTGTAGAGAAAGCTTTTTCCTCTAAATTACAAATTACAAAGAATGAAGATGCAAGCAGTAGTAGTGCCAAAACCAATCAAGATTGAGGTAAATGTCAAAGCCAAAAAATTTCTAGAGGTAGAGGCAGAGGTGGCTCAAGAGGAAGAGGTACTTCCAGAGGAAGAGGTAGAGGTATATTTGATAAGAGAAATGTTCAATGTTACTTTTGTAACAAGTATGGCCACTTTGAAAGAGAATGCAAATTGAAAGAAGGTAAAAATGCTAACTATGCTCAAGAAAGTAATGAGTATCCTCCAGATCACTTATTTTTATCTTATGCCAAAGCTGAAAATACTAGTAAAGATGTTTGGTACATAGATTTTGGATGCTCTAATCATATGACAGGGAATGAGAAATTATTTTCAGCCAAGGATGGAAGTTTTAAATCCAAGGTCAAGCTTGGTGATGATAAACCTTTGGAGGTTGCTGCCAAAGGAGCTACGTATATCCAAACAAAAGAAGGTATAAAGAGTATTCATGATACTTATTATACTCCACAATTGAAGCAAAATTTGTTAAGTGTTGGGCAGCTATGTGAGAAAAATTATAAAGTAGTCTTTGAAAATAAGACATGTACTATCTATGATAAAAATAAGGGAAATAGGGTGATCATTGTTGTGCCTATGACAAGAAATAGGATTTTTCCCTTGAGGTTTGATGAACATAGCAACAAACTTGCAAATATGGCTTATGAGGATTCAAGTTGGCTATGGCATCTCAGGTATGGGCATTTAAATTTTCACAGTTTGAAGTTTCTAACCTTAAATGCATTATTTTCTTGTTTTTTCAAGGTAGAGGAGCATAAGGCGGTTTGTGAAGGATGTGCTAAAGGCAATAATGCAAGGGAAATGTTCCCAAAGCGAAATGCATGGAGGGCTCATCACCCACTTCAGCTTGTTCATTCAGACATATGTGGTCTTATGCAGACTAATAGTTTGGGTAAGTCATGATATTTCATCACTTTTATTGATGATTACTCAAGAAATTTTTGGGTATATTTTTTGAAGGCCAAAAGTGAGGCCCTAGATACATTCAAGAAGTTCAAAGCACTTGTAAAAAATGAGAAATGCTACAAGATAAAATGTTTGCGGACTGACTGTGGAGGAGAATTTTGCTCAAAATATTTCCAGATTTTTTGTGATATGAATGGAATTAAGAGGAAACATAATACAACATACACACCCCAAAAAAATGGCGTAGCTAAAAGGAATAATCGCACTGTGGTTGAAATGGCAAGGTGCATGTTACAAACTAAGGGATTGAGAAATTCTTATTGGGGAGATGCAGTTGCTACAGAAGTGTACATCCTCAATCGTAGCCCCACAAGTGCACTAGAGAAGATGACTCCTTATGAAGCTTGGTATGAAAAAAAGCCTAATGTTAATCATTTCAAAGTTTTTGGTTGTTTGGCTTATGTGAAAGTACGTGAACAAAATAGAAAAAAGTTAGATGCAAAGAGTGAGTTATGCATTTTCATTGGGTATAGTGAGATTAGAAAGGCTTATAAATTGTATAATACCCTCACTAACAAGCTTATTGTATCAGGATATGTAATTTTTTATGAAGGGGGAGTTTATGGTCATCAAAAAGGCCATGTTGAGAAGACAAAATCTATTTTGAATGATGATATAATTGCTGATATTGAGTAACCAACTAATGCTTCTGTATCTAGTGGTTTAACTCCACCAAGCAGCCCTTCATCAATTTCTTCAACATCAATTTCAAGTCTAACTTCTTCTCGAAGTTCTACAAGGAAGGTAAGGAGATTGATTGATATAATATCAGAGGACCGCAAATCAAGCAAATGAAGAAAACACAATAGGTGAGACAATGAATTTTGCTTTATTAGCCAAGGCTGATTTTCCACCATCATGTTTTGAAGATGCATGTACTAATGAGGTTTGGGTGCAAGCTATGCAATAAGAGATGGATTCCATTCACAGGAATGACACTTGGGAATTAACAGAGCTACTGCATGACAAGAAAAATATTGGCACCATATGGGTCTACAAGACCAAATTTAACAGTGATGGGAGTGTTGAAAGACACAAGGCAAGATTAGTTGCCGAAGGATTCACACAAAAGTATGGAATTTATTATGTAGAGACATTTGCACCAGTAGCAAGGCACGAGACCATTAGAATGTTGATTTCATTAGCAGCTCAGAAAAGGTGGAGCATACATCATATGGATGTGAAAAGTGTCTTCTTGAATGGGTACTTAGAAGAGGAAGTGTATGTGGAGCAACCACAGGGTTTTGAAGTGGAAGGAAAAGAGAACAATGTCTACAAGTGAAAGAAGGCTTTATATGGTCTCAAGCAAGCAGCAAGAGCATGGTATGCTAGGATTGATCGATACTTTCAGGAAAAAGGTTTCCAAAGAAGTAAGAATGATCCTACCCTTTACTACAAACAAGAACGTATTGATATTTTCATCATAATTTTGTATGTTGATGATCTATTGTATATGGGTAGTATTTCCAAAATGAATCACGAGTTCAAAGTTGCTATGATGAATGAATTTGAGATGAAAGATCTAGATCTCATGAAATATTTTCTAGGAATGGAGGTTTATCAAACTAAGGATGAAATTTTCATTTGCGATACAAAATATGAACATGATATTTTGAAGAAATTTGATATGCTTGATTGTAATGGATCCCCTACTCCAAGTGCTCATGGATTTGTATTATGTAGAGATGATGGTGCTGATTTAGTTGATGATACAACTTACAGAAGTATTGTGGGGAGCTTGATGTTTCTAACCCACACAAGACCTGATATTGCATTTTCAGTTTCACTTGTTTTAGGGTATATGAAAAATCCATCTAAAATACATATGAAGGCAACCAAGAGAATTTTAAGGTATGTGAAAGACACTCTAAATATTGGTATTCATTACTACTCTGTTGAAAAGTTCAATCTTGTTGGATTTAGTGATTCAGATTGGGGAGGTAGTGTGGATGACCATAAGTCCACATCTAGAAATTGTTTCTCTTCTGATTTTGGTTTGATTACTTAGAGCTCAAGAAAACAAAGAATTGTTTCCCTCTCATCCACATAAGCAGAGTATGTTGCAATTACTTCAGTAGGTACAAAAGCTCTTTGGCTCAGAAAAATTTGGAAGAAATTGGGGAGAAGCAAATTCAGCCTACAGTGATTTATTGTGATAATGTAAGTGCCATCAAGTTAGCAAAGAATCCAGTTCATCACAGCAGGACAAAGAATTTTAACATGAAATATCACTTCCTTCAGGATTTGGTGTAGAAGAATGATGTTGAATTAAAGCACATAAATACTAAGCATCATCTAGCATATATCTTCACCAAAGTAGTTGCAAAATATCAGTTTTTGACACTAAGAAATAAGCTAGGAATCCCTCATTAAGAATTAAGGGGGAGTGTAGAGAATAATTCTTAAATCTTTCCATGTAATTGCTGACATTAGCCAACAGATTTTATGATTCTCTGTTATTAAAAATTAGTGCAGCAAATTGTTAGGATGGTGAGTGCTCAGAATCATTGAGTAGTGGTCAGAATGAATAATTAGTAGTTGATAAATAATAGAATTAGTAATAGGTTTATTATATAAGAATGCATAAACATACCTGATTCAATGTGATATTTACAAGTTGACGAGTGATCTGAGCTATGTTTTTTTTATTGTCTTTCATTGTTTTTTTATATGTCATAATTATTCTGGTTTATTAATTAGCTTAAAGAGTAGTGGCCATTTCAGATTCTACACTTTCAATGTGAGGAGTATATAATAAGCACAATGAAAGTTTCCTCTGCACTTTGCACAATGAAATTTAACTCAATTAAAAAATAATATTTAAATATATAAAATTTATTGAATTTAAAAAAAGTAAAACATATAAATACAAGGTTTTGATAATAAAAGTAACAAAACTCACCCTAAATTATATGTTTTCATTGGATTTTTTATTGACTAGTGTGAGAACAACGAGGGATACTAAGTCTAGTACAAAGTATTCTACACCTAGTATTAAAAAATAAATTTTAGCTTATCGTGCATACTTGCATATATTAGAATAATTTTCAAATCCACTTATGTGTAAAGTAATTGGAGGTTAACTTCTCTATATTATTCTTCTTACTATTCATATATAAACCATGTAAAATAAAACATAACTTACAAACCTGTCTGGAGGAAAAATGTTTATGAATAATTGTATTTAGATTTCCATTTCCATTTACAAATAAATAAAAAGAACATTATTATTTCTCATTTTCTAATGTCTATGGATCTATTTTTAAGTTCCTTGGCTCGAAAAAATCTTACTAGCATTAACATTGGCAAAAGTAAGGGATTTGAACAAAAATACATGTGCAAAGCTAGTGCATATATGAGTTAAAAAATGTGCATAAAGGAAATTGTGCATCAATGTTCTTTTCTGGAATTCGAGTAAATATTTTACAAAAATGTATTTTATTATTGACCCAACTGCCTAGAGTCTCTTACAGGCTACAAGATGGAAATATTATTACAGAGATTTCTCAAATATACGAGTGAGAAACTAAGGAATATATGAATTAAATAATATCAAACCAAGATGTGTGCAAAGCTAAAGAAGATATGTGAACAACACATATTTCATTTTAGAAGGGAAAAATGCATGTTTAACATATTTTTAAAAGTTAGAATCAATATGGAGATGATCAATTTATTATTGATTCCCTATTTATTCTTGGCCTTGTTATTTTTTCAATCTTTCATCATTCAAGTAATTGGTCTTGAATATGGATCCCTGTTGGGATTCGAAATTTCGACATGATTCATCTTACACTGTAGATAATCCGAGAATGTTTGTTACAAATATTTAATTTTTCACTTTTCAAATTTTTACTGCTCCTTTCAAGTTTGCATTTTCAAATGTGACAGGTTGAAATTAGTGGTTTCTTCAACAATTTGCTCCATGTATGCTAAATAGGCCTTCTTTACCAAAGGATTTAAAGGCTCCAACTTCACTTAAGTTAAAATAATATAAAGTCCCTGTGAGATTTGCAATGTCTGCCATATTATTTATTCTAATCTCTCCAACAGTGAAAGAAAAAGAAATAAATTGGCTTTTCCTTTTTCTTTCAAATATAGCTAGGAAGTCAAAGTATTACCTACATACTTTAGCCAAACACCTATCTATCACAAAGTTTGGTTGGATAAATTGCTTTCCTTCAAAGCCATAAATTTTAATTAGGGTATTACTTTCTCGTTCTCCATGCATACCTTGTCCCCATAGGAAAAATTAGGCTTGCAAAGATATTTGAGGAGGCTCTTGCCCAGTTATCATGTAATTGAGTTTCTTTACAAAGATGTATTGAATTAGATAAAAAAATTAAAGAAGCATTATGCTTCCACATTATGGGACAACTAAACCTAAAATTCATTGGTTCTTGATTGTCATTGAATTTAGGATTATAGGAAAAGTCACTAAAAACATGGTTGGAAACAAGGGTTGTTATTATATAAACCAGCATGAATAATCTATTACTCCGACAAATTGACTTACTTAAATGCTAATTCATTGGAAATGATATTTGCCGAGTTCGAATACACAATATTCTTGTGTGAGTAATATAGCATATAGATAATTATGAAACCTTAGTTGTAAATATACACACACAAATTTGTACATAGACAAGGTGCATATAAATAATCATCATGGAGTATGAACCCTTACCGATAGTTCATACCATTTTAAATAAGTATAAACCATAGAATATCCAAGGAAAATATTTGAATATAAATACTATAACAAAAATCTTATTAAATACATTATGTTACAAATTTAATATATGTCTATATGCATTTACAAAATATTACTTTCTTATTGTGATTAATTTAAATTACAGAGGTAAATTGTGTGTGCCTATAATGGAAAAAATCCCAACAAATATTGACCAAGGAGAGAATATAACTTCAGGAAAATTAAATCAATTTAAAGTTAAGGCAAAGCTAATACAAATGAAGGAAAAAAAAATCCTTTAACTTCTATTAAATTTAGAACAAGAGATTTGTATTATGCAAAAAAATCAATTGGAAGAGAAGAACCCATGTTCTAGCATTAAAGGAAAAATATTTTGGTCAATTACTTACAACAACTCCAAATATGTATATATTAAAACTCTCACTAGAGTAGCATTGAAAAATATATATAATAATAGTAAAGCACAACTGTGTAAGAGAAATATGAATGTAACATTTATAAATTGAGGATTGAAATTCAATATCACAATAGACGATTGATATATAGTCTTTCCAGAAATCCATACATCAAATCTACAATAAAATAATTTTAGGTAATAATTAATTGAACACGCGGGCTTTGAATCCTGGAGAAATTTTTTATACTATGTAAAGGCTTTGAAAAAAGCATAACCCTTATAAGGTTAGAAAATATAATCTAGAATAACCTAGTATTAGGGCTATAGAAAAAGACATTTAATCATTGCCAATAATCCATTCAAAGTAGCATCACAAGCAGATACTGAAAAAGTGGATGCGGCCGACCTGTGATAATAGGGACATGATTTTAGTCATTATCGTCAAGGGTTAGCTTGCAGAAAGAACATAACATGAAAATGAACTCCATCGAACCCATAGCTATATTAGGGTCAACACATGGAATTAAAACCAAGAATCAAAGAGCATGGGTATAATTATGAAAATGATCGGTTATTTAATTAGAGAACAAAAGACAGAGCATATACCTGAAAGGTTTCATGTGTTTCATCCAACATGAGTACCCTATAAAGTGCTCTAAGAGATCATAGTATAATATCTTGAAGAAAAATGCAATTACAGTTTAAGAGTAAAGAACCCTATTCTAAATTAACAAAGCGTGCAATAAACTTAAAGGTCATAATATTTTCCATAGAAATTTGAAATGAATGAACAAAACAATGATGGAAATAAGGTTAAATATTTTTAAAATCCTAGGTTCAACGTGACGTCCCTAAAGAGACGGTAAAAATTTTCTTCGAACAGTACCAAGATTGAACCATCTACTCAATGGAGGTGATTAAAAGGAATTAAGACGTGCTTTCAATCCTATAAAGGCCATGACCAAAATATGTACAAATTTAAATAAACAACACTTGGGGTTTTAGGGATAAAAGCTAGGTTGATATGCAACCTAAACCCTGTAATGAAAATAGGCCAAATAAAAAGTTGAAGATAATAAATAACTTATCGAGGAAATGGTGGGTTGAATTTCTAGCCATGCCAAATCTTGTACATAGTAAAAATTGTGAGTGAAAGAAAAAAACCCACAACTCCAAATATATAGATATATAAGTAAAATTAATGAGTATTAGAGCTAATTCGGATGATAGAATGTCATAAGAGGATGAAATTCCTATGGAGAATTAGCATAATGTAAGACTCATCCCTATTGTGAGCTAAATTGACTTTAACTTCTGCATTTTTCTAAGATAAATAAGTGAATGAGTTAGAAGAGAAAACGTGAGAGAAGAGAATGGAAAGTAAATGAATACAATGTGAATCCTAATTTTATAACCTTCACCTTTTACCACAAGTTGACAATGTGCCTCTCTTCTATGTAGATATGTCATCACAAGAAGGAATAAGCATAACAATTGGGAAACAGAGGCATGGTGACACGAAAATCCATCAAAACACATAGCAAAGCCCTAGCAAAGCCCTATTGGGTTCTGGTCACATTGGCCAAAAGAAAATGAACAAATTAAAAATGAATTAGGGTTTATTGACTCTATTGAAAAATCTCCATGATTAGATCTCCAGAATAAAACCAATTTGTTGATATGAGATATCTTCTAACAACAAAACCATGTTAAGGGAAAATGTGTTGATACATACGTGATTCATTCGTGGCCTATCCAAACTAACCATGTGTATAATGGAGGGTCCAAAAACTTACTCACTAGCCATATGGAGTAAAGTGATTATCTCATATATATATATATATATATGGAAAATTTTAAGGATGGATTTTTTTTTAAGTTTAGAAACTTTGGTGAATCTAACTAGTACATAATATGCAATTTGTAAAATGCTTGGCAATATTTTGTAAAAATATTCCAATTTATAATAATTTAATGTAGTCTCTATATAACATTTTGGTCATTTTTAAGGTAAAACAATTTTATACTATAAAATTTAGGCAGATTATTTTTAGAAAAATAGAAATTAGCTAATTTTTTTATAGAAAAAATATGAAAAATCAGTCAACTTTCGAATATTAACCCCTAAAATTTTCATATATATATAATCAATTAATGATTGAGGAAACATAGCTCTAACGCCATTGTATTTACATAAAGACCAATGTAACCTATTTATATAGGACTAGTGTAACAAGGACGATGTTATTAAACTAAATGATTTATTTTACATGGCTTTGAGTGAGCTATAATATACATTGACAAGGATTGATGAATGAGATATATAGTTTAATCATGAAGTCTAACTCGTAAAATAATATTTGCATTGTATATGTATATGAGCGAATGAATGTGTAAAGCAATACTTGTGGTTCATCCATATTTTATGTCTCCTATACTAAATATATTATACTACCATTGGAGTGAGTATATTTTATATCACTCTTGGAAGGACAAGTTAAATAAATTTTGAATGGGATAAAGTATATATAATATATTGAGAGTCAAACAGTCGAACTTATACCATATTGGGAGGAAGTATTGAAGTTATTGCAAGGTGAGTTTCACACACAATATTTTTGTTATAAGTAAAGTGATTGACAAAGTAATGGATGTATTTTTTATAATTCAATGAAGAGAATGGAGTGATTATATATAAAGTATTCAAAAAAAATATTCCTCATTTTTATTTATAGAATAAAATATTTTTTTAGTATGTGTATGAGCCATGTTAAAAAGGGCTTCTAGTGAAAATGAATTTCCACTCCCTAAATCAAGGCTCTAATGTTTTTTTGGTCTCTTAAGAGAGTTTATCTCACCAAATGTTCTAAGGATCTAATCTTAAACTATTATTGGCACATGTGCTAACAGAAAAAGTAAAAAAATTCAAATAAATTTTATTAATCATTGATTTTAGCGATTGTTATTTACTCAAGGGTAATGGCATGCAAATAAGATGATGTGTAATGACTCAAGACACATTATTAAATAAAGTTACATGAAATGCAACTTTTCACTTTTTATTTTGATGAAATCTACCTAAAGAATTAAAGAGTGTTTTTCCTTTTTACAGATGACAAAAATGATACACTCTCAATATTGTGACTTCAAATTCACTAAATTAAAAAATATATATATGATTCAAAAAATAACCTAGAAATAAACACAAAAAAAAAAAAATATCTCAAACAAAAACCTAAAAAAGAGCACCAAGCACTGAAAATCTCAAAACATGGATTTTCAAAGGAGAATAATAAAAAAAGAAGTAGTTTAGCTCATCCATACAAAGAAAATAGGAGTGAAAAGTAAGTTTTTGATATATATTTCAATCTAAAAAGTGAAAATCACATAGCCACAATGATATACAAAGGAACAAAACAAACGTAAATGAAGGACATGACTAGAGAGGTTTGAAAGAAATGAAAATTATTTATAACCCAAATAGTCAAACAAATCAAAAATAAGAGTTTGGATATTTATGTGGTGTTGAATTTGACGTTGAGTAGAAAATAGCTCCACGTTAGTCATTTTTTCATCGATGTTTCGACTCTAAATCAAGACTAGTCATGAGTAAAAAATTCCAAAAGAAGATACAATAATAAGCGATAAATAAATATGTAAGATAGTTCAAAGAAATGACCAACATGATGAATGATGGAGGTTGACGAAGGTTGAAAGTGGCACAATGATATAATGAGGAAATTAAAAAATGTTAAAGGAGATGAGTAAAAAATTATTAATTAATAAATATTTATATTATTTTTTCTATTTAGTTAATATATAATTTTTTTTCCTAATGTTATTGGTTATTAAAACTATTTATATTAATAATATTAATATAATTTTAACATATAACATTAATAATATTAATGTAACAAAAATAATATTAATATTAACTATTATTAATATTAATATTAGATTTTTTAGTATCACAATAATTATCATAATATGATGTTCTCGATGGCTTCTGCTAGGGTTTCTGCGCAAACCCTGAAACTCTGATCTTCGTCGCACATCGCTTCGTTTCTCGACGCCTCGGGTTCTTCTGCTGAATCTCTCTCCATGCACCCAGCTACTGGAGGGGAGGGCACGTCCCCCCCTCCCCCAAAAGGAGCTTCCACTGACAATTCTGCTAGAACAGACTACTCTGCCAGGCCTCGCAATATTCCCCCGGCTGCAAATGACTCCGTCCCTAATGGTAGCAACACGGCCGCTACAGACAAAGTTGGTAATCCGATTGACATTACCATGGCAGCTACAGACAAAGTAGATAATCCAGTTGATAGCACCACGACCGCCACAGACAAAGATACTGACCAGAATGCCTCGACGTCCAGGCCAAAAGCTTCCTCTACAACATGTATACCAAAAACCTCTGAAAGAACCAAAATCGATCTGCCTAGCCACCGAATCAACGGCCAAGTCCAATACATGAGGGATCACACCCTCATCGGAAATTTTTTAGGCCTCTGGCCTACTGAAAAGGCTTTGCAAGGGTGGATCGTCTCCAAATGGAAGCCTAAAGGACAAGTCACCCTGCAGCTTGGTCCCAAAGGCTTCTTCACGGCTATCTTCAGCTGTCTGGAAGACAGAAATCGAATCTTCGAGGGAGGCCCGTATTTCTTGAACTCTGCAAGCCTGTACCTTCGTGAATGGGTTGAAAGATTCAATCCAGACAAAGAAGATTTCAACTGGGCTCCAGTATGGATCCAAAGGTACTCTTTGCCTCTGGAGTACTGGGACGAGGAGACTTTGAAGGACATAGGTAATGGCCTGGGGGTCTTTATCAAAGCTGCAGAGGAAACCAAAAATCGTCGATACACCTCCTATGCCAGAATTTGCGTACACATGCACTTGACCAAAGCTCTAACGGACTCGGTAAGTCTATTTCATGACGATTTTGAATGGGTCCAAACAATAGACTACGAGCACATTCCTTTTCGTTGCAGGAAATGCCATGAACATGGCCATCTATTCAGGGATTGCCCCCTAAATCAACAAGCTAAAGCCCCTGTCACGAATCCCAGCAAAGATGAGGAAGGCTTCACCAAGGTCACAAGTCGTAGAAAGCACGCCAAGAAATCTCCAGTTGTGTCAAAAAATCTCAAAAAACCAGAAACACGAAATAGCTTTGAAATTCTGACCTCTCAAAACACCCTAGAAAGTTCATCCATTAACCCTTCATCTTCAGATCCTCCCCCTAATTCTTTCATCCCCCTTCCTATTTCCTCAGATCTGCCTTCAGCCTTTGTCCAGACCCAAATCCCTGTCTCTACTTCCACTGTCAATACAAATCCAGATCCAGGTCTTAAAGAATCCATCATGGAGACAGATTCAGCCCTTGCTCTCATGGTTTACCAAAAGCTAAATAATGAAGAACAGAATCTACCTATACACATGGAGGAGGAACCAGAAAGTATAGATCTGGGGGATCTGGACATTCTCAGCCTAGCAACAGCTTGTCGCCAGAAAGAATACAGTACAGTTCCCCCCAGGCAAATCGAATGTCTTGAAGTGGTCTTAGCCAGAGCCCAGCAACACAAATGTCTTGGTATTCAAGCAGGCAGCCCTTGGGATGGGAAAAAAATACTGAAATAATCAAAAAAGAGAGGGCGCAAAATGGATCTGCAGAGAACCATAATCATTGGAGAAATGCCAGTAGATTCGGGAAGATTCCCTAAGCTGACCAAGTTTTTCAAAGCCCTCCCCCATGTTTCCTCATGAAGCTCATCTCTTGGAATGTGCGGGGGCTCAATAGCCCTGAAAAACAAAGACTCTTAAAAAATATGATTCAGCAAGATAAGCCTACTCTGGTCTACCTTTAAGAAACAAAATGCAACAGTACTGTATTGGAAAAGATCCTAAATAAAATCTGGTCAGGCAGTCAATCAGTTTTTGTGGATGCTTCTGGGGCATCAGGAGGGCTAGCCATCATATGGAACCCTCAAGTCCTCACCCTACAGGATTTTCATGCTTCACATTTCGTCATTCAGGCTACCTTCCACCTAATAGGGACCAATATCCATGGTCACCTTTCAAATGTGTATTTCCCACAAGAGCTCCAAGATAAGTTGGATCTTCTGGATACTCTAACAGCTCTCAACTCAGTTAGAAGGTTCCCCTTATGGATTTGCAGTGGGGACTTCAATATGATCATCACTTTGGAGGAAAAAATAGGAGGGAGAATGAGGCTTGATGGAGATAGTATAGGCTTGAGAGACTTTATCCAAAGAAATTAGTTAATGGACCTTCATACTTCTAATGGGATATATAATTGGACCAATAAAAGGAGGGGACCACAGCATATAGCTTCTAGGATGGATCGTTTCCTTATGTCGGATAATGCCATTCATCTGGGTGGGGACTTTCATGCTTCTATCATGCCCCAGGTGGGCTCCGACCACTGGCCCATTATGCTACAGTGGACGCGTCCAGGTTCTAGATGCAAAAGACCTTTTTGGTTCGAATCATTTTGGTTCTCTCATCCAAATTTCAAAGAAGTAGTAAAGCATGTTTGGAATTCTTTCACTCCCCCTGCGGGAGCCAAAATGTTCCAATTCCAAAAAAAACTAAAATACCTCAAACAAGCTCTCAAATCCTGGAATCGCACTCAGTTTGGCAACATTTTTGAACATCAGAGAGTGTTGGAGCAGCAAATGAAAACACTGCAACAAAGTATCATCTCTGAGGGGAGATATGAAGATAAGGCGCAACAGGAGCAGGTCCTCACAGCCAAGCTCGAAGAACGGAGGCTACAAGAAGAGATCCTGTGGTGTCAAAAATCAAGAGTCAGATGGCTCAAGGAGGGGGAGAAGAATACCAATTTTTTTCATAGATCCACTATTCAAAGGCGAATTCACAACAACATCGCCTTTATCAAAAATCGGCAAGGGGAAAGATTGGAGCTGCACGAAGAAATGGAACAGGAATTCAAAGAATACTTTCAGGATATTCTTCGGGAGCCTCAGGGTTGCAGAGATCAGGCCATACGTTCAATCACACAACACATACCAAAAATCATCACGGAGGATCACAATAGCAAACTACTTCAACCAGTTTCTATGCAGGAAGTGGAAGATGCCATGGTCCAACTCAAGGATGGAAAAGCAGCTGGCCCTGATGGCTTTACAGCCAACTTCTTTCATAATTTCTGGGATCTAACCAAAACCGAGGTCTGGGAGCTTGTGGAAGAATCGAGATCGATGCATTGGATTCTTCCTTCTTTGAACACTACCTTCATAGCGCTAATACCCAAAGTGGAAGAATCTAGCACTCCAGATAAATATAGGCCCATTGAGCTTTGCAATGTCATATATAAGCTCATCTCTAAAGTCCTAGCGAACAGGCTGAAACCTCTTCTACCTCTCCTCATCTCGCTGGAGCAGACAGGTTATGTAGAAGGTCGCCAGATTCTGGATGGTATAATTCTCTCCCATGAAGTGATCCACTCTCTCAAGATTCTAAAAAAACCAGGTATGATTCTCAGGTTATATCTCTCTAAGGCTTTCGACAAACTCAGTTGGAATTATATCAATCAAGTTTTATTAGCATTTGGCTTCTGTGCTACTTGGACCCGCTGGCTAATGAACCTTATTTCCTCACCCAGTTTCTCCATCCTCCTCAATGGTTCTCCTTCTTCACCCTTTCGTCCCTCCCGCGGCCTTCGTCAAGGCGATCCTCTTTCCCCGTTCCTCTTTGTTCTTATGGCTCAAGTTCTGAGTCGCCTTCTTCATGACGCTATCTCTTCTCATGCCCTTAAGGGCCTCTCCCTTCATGGTCAACCACCCATCTCTCATCAACAGTTTGTCGATGACAATATGCTCTTTGGCCATCCTTTGGTTCAAGAAGCCTCCACCTTCAAGTCCTTGCTTAATCTCTTTTCAGAAGCTTCTGGCACCTCCATCAACGCTTCCAAATCTCAGCTCTTCTTCTTCAATACTCCCATTTTCACTCAGAGAAGCATAGCCAGAATTTTGGGCTTCCCTATAGCGGTGCTTCCTTCGAAATATCTTGGAGCTCCCCTCCTTGATTCGGCTATCAAACATGCTTCCTGGCGAACCCTCCTTGATAACTTAGAAATCAGGCTTTCCTCTTGGACTTACCAATCGCTCAACATAGCTAGTAGGCTTATCCTAATCAAATCCGTTCTCCAAGCCATGCCTTTATACTTATTCTCCATATTGGAAGCCCCTAAATGGGTCCTCAAAAAAATTTGCAATCTTAAAAGAGACTTTCTCTGGGGCTCCTCTGGCCTCAACAAAAAATGGGCTCTTGTTAAATGGGTGGATGTATGTCTTCCGAAGTCTGCAGGGGGGCTTGGTCTAAGGGATCCCCTTCACAGCAACAACACCATGGGTGCCCGCATACGGTGGAACTGGATTTCCAAATCTCAAACCCCCTGGGCTCGTCTCTGGCATGCCAAATACGCTCCAGGTAGTCCACCGGAGGCTCTCATCCGTATCGGCACGACTACCCCTGGATCTCTGATTTGGAATGCGGCAAAGCAACACAGCGCATTCATCCAAGCACATAGTTTTTGGGAAATCCATTCGAGAACCTCGGCAAGATTCTAGGAGGACTCTTGGAAATAGTCTCCCAAACTCGCCTCTCTCTTTCACAAACCCAAATGGCAGGCTACAATGCAGGATTATGGTCAAATCCTCGTCCACCAATTCTGGCAGCAGCAGCCCTCTCAAGGCTTTCATTTTTGGAGATCTGCTATTACCTGGCAGGCAAATTGGCAGGAAGAAACTTATGAAGAAATAGATCAAGAGCTCAATCTCAGGAAAATTAAACTCTCTGATCAAAAGGATAAAGTTTGATGGGGCTACACTCCCAAAGGTATGTTCACTACCAAGGAAGCATACCAACTTCTCTATCAGCCCACGCAGATCATAAAGGACCAGTTTTGGGATCAGATTTGGCATCCGAGCATCTAGCTTAAGGTTTCTACCTTCCTCTAGCTACTAAGCAAACAACAGATCCTCACTTGGGACAATCTACAAAAGAGAGGATTTACTGGCCCTTCCATGTGTCCAAATTGCAACCTTCATACAGAAACCATCACACATCTCCTGGACACTTGCCCTTTTGCTGATCAACTTTGGGAGCATATCACTCAGTGCAATAGAAGAACAGGTCGACGTGTGGGAGACATTGTCAACACCATAAGGAACTAGCCTCGGAATCCCTTCCAAAGTATATTTCTTAATTCGCTCTGGCAGCTCCTACCAGGCTTTGTCTACTAGATCATTTGGAAGGAGCATAACAACAGGATCTTCAAAAAATACCAGCACACCTCTAGATATCCTGTGGCTTCATCTCAAACAGTATCTTCAAGAAACTTTGGCTCTAAGACAATGACAAGATTCAGAAATGCCTAATTCTCCCCAGGAACGCCATATTTTGGAATCTTGGCACCTGGACCTTACATTTATAGGTCAAGTCAATTCCAAACCCACCCCACATCAGGATTCACCCCAATCTTGGTCTCCTCTTGGCCCTCTCTCATTCAAATTGAATTTCGACGGAGCTGCCAAAGGTAATCCTGGCCCTGCTGGGTTTGGTGGAATTTTCAGAGATACCGAAGGTTCCACCTTGCACATTTACCATGGTTCGCTAGGTAGAGATTCTAATAACGCAGCCGAACTGGAAGGATTGTGGATTGGTATAAGCATAGCAGAAAACAAAATTTTTTTCCCTCTTGAGATAGAAGGAGACTCTCAAATTTTAATAGAAGCCGCGATCAGAATTCAATCTGGCACCTCAGCAGCAAAGATTGCATCCAGTTGGTGGCTTCTAAGCAGATTGGAACAAATTGAAGATTGGCTCAGGACCCCCCAAAGCATAAAATTCAAGCATATCCGGCGCACAGCTAATAAGGTAGCATAAAGATTGGCTAATCAGGGCGTCAATCAACTACTTCCATTCTTCTCAAGTCCTTTGAGTAGTTCTAATGACCTACAACTTCAACATGACTGCACTCTCCTGGCGCAACAAGATCTCTCTCACTCGAATGCAGGTGAGTATCGAGGCATTCGGTAATTTGGTGATCTGGAGGACAGGCGCGTGGTTTATCTCCACCGCCATTCCTCCTCGTTTGATGTGGGATTTTATTTCACCAGCTCAAAATTTAATTGCAGTGTTAATGCAGTCCGCTTCTCCAAGCTATCTCGATCATTCTTCTGCTATGGTGCCCATTCGGAACTTCCATTGTGTTCCTCCCCTGCGCACTTGCTGCTCCCTAGCTGATGCTGAGCCTTGCTCTCGCACCAACTCAGGGAAACGTTGTGCTTTGAGTTGCTATGTTGATCTCATGCCCGAAATTCACATAACCCACAGTCCCTACTACAATTACAGTCGCTCATCCTCTGCTTTCATTAGGATTCCTCAGCAAGCTGACACCAGGCTCCATTTTGCTGATAACTTCGCCCTCTCTGCTCTTCCAATCATGCCACGCCTGTGCCAAAGAATGCACTGTAGAAGAGGCTCCTCTCGTGGGCACGTAAATCGCCAGCCCTCTCCTCCCTCCTCTGCTTCCTCATCCGATACTTCTGACTTCGGTCTTGTTCGCTCTCCTGCTTCTAGGAGGGGTCGTGGACAGGGACGAGGTCACCCCATTCCTCCAGCGTTCTTCCGCCTTTCCTCCAGGGCCCAATCTTATACTGCCCATCTTCATTACCCCTGCACCCTCAATAATCACACTTTCCTCGCCTCTGTCACTATAAAACTTCGTGAAGTTTCTGACGGTCTTGTTATGGCTACTCCTGGCGTGGCTCTTGAGCCAAGGGAGGATATTATGTCCAGTTCCCCTCAGATTGACTTAAGGCAGAGTGAACCTGGTGGTCAAGTAACCCAGCAAGTGAGCCCGCAAGCTGGTCCCAGTGCCCCCCCTGGTGGTGGCTCTTCAAGCAAAGATGGCCCTCCTCCAGATGAAGCTGATCCATATCCGTATGTGTGCCTCATCATCGAGGAAGTGCCTTCACCTTCTAATGATGTCTAATCAGGTTTGCGCCCTCTGGTTTTTTATTACTGGTAGCAAGGAGGTGTTTATTTCCCTTCTTTTAAACATTCAACTGATGTGCTATCATTCTCCAGCTCAGATTCTTTCTCTTTCGTCTAACTGCCAGTTTCCCCTACGTGGGTGGCATACTACTCTTTTTGTCTATGATATTAGGCGAATGCTTCAGTATAACAATGGGTCTGTTTTTGGTTTTTTTATGGGCAGCATCTGTATATGCCCTGTCAACAATCTTGTGTCCATTTCTTCCCTCTGGAAAGTTCAAAGTCTTGTTACAGGTGTTTATGAGTTAGACAAGGTCCTGGTTTACATAGAATTATTGGTCAGTATCCAGCTGTTTTTGTCTGTCAACATGTAGCAATGTAATGTGCTAATGCCGCATCCTTGGGCTTGTTTTCTTGAGGCCACTGCCTCTCTGTAATTTTATTTTTGTATCAATATAGAAGTAGACTGATTCAGAAAAAAAAAAAAAAAAAAAATAATAATAATAATAATAATAATAATAATAATATTATCAATGTTTTTAATATTATTATTAAATTTATTAATGCTATTATTAATACTTATATTAACATTCTATGAGTTTTTAATTTAATTTCAATAATGTTTACTAAGTTATAGATATCAAATTTCAATGATTAATGTTATCTAATAATATTAATCATATATTAATATAATATTAATAATATTAGTATCAATTGTTATTAATACTAATAATATCTTATTAATATTATTAATGTATTTATTAAAGATTATATAAAAATTATTATAAGTTGTTAATAAGTGATGTTATTAATTTAACGATGGGAAGGGGAGTGAAAGAAATGATAAGGAGGAGATTATAGAAGGAGGAGGATTTGTTGTTAGGGGTCTGGTGCTATGAATGTAGTGGAATCCAACTTTTGCTAACCTTATTCCGTGTGTATTTATTGAAATTGTCTAGATGATTTATGGTTTCCAGGGCTTGAGGAATCTTCATTTTATAATAATGGTTTTATTTCGATATTATTTTCATGGCTTATAGGAAAACACGGTGACTAGTCTTAGAGTAATGTTCAAAAAGTGTTGAGGATTTGATCCTTGCATTCCTAATATCTCCTCCGTGTTCTTTAAGGCTGGTCTTAAAGGATCTTCATGTATCTCCAATATAACACTTTCCACATAGACATTTGACAGGCTTGTATAGCCCTTTTTATTGTGAGTGATATAGGCTCTCTTTGACTCATCTCATCTCCTGCTCGATAGTATTAAAGGGATTAAAATAAGTTTGTATGCCATTTTTCTGAGTACCATGGCTAATTTCGCAGTAGCACCCTAGATGCAAGGAAGATAATCTCTATCACATGGGGATTGGGAGCTAGAATTAAGGTTTTATTTGAGGATATGTATCCTTTTTCTTGTAGTATGTTTTCAATAAAAAATTTCTAAAATATTCCATTTCATTCTTAACACGCTCTTTGTCTAATATTCTTATTGCTCTTATGAAGAGAGTGTTGAGTACCCCCTTATTTTGGTCTAGATGGTGATGTGAATCGACATGAAGGTATCTATATATTTGCACCTTCTTTCTATATTATTTGTTCCCTAATAATCCATCACTCTTTCTTGTAATAATAATGTCAAGGAATGGAATGCAATTTTTTTCCTCGGTCTCCATAGTAAATTTAATCACCTACAATTGCAAAAAAAGAAATATTCCACTCAAACAAACCTTACCAGAATCATATCTAAAGTATTTCTAAACCATGATAGTTAATAAAATTTATATATGGACTATAAGATAGATTTATTAGAGAAAACCCCTATGAAAAACTTAACTTCACTAGATCGTCCCAACGAGAGTGTAGTAAGAAAAGGACGGGGAAAAATAAATAAATAATCTAAAAAACAGAGGAAAAGAATTAGAAACTATTAGAAAACCAAGTTCTAAGCCAAGGAATGAGAGGAAAAACATTAGGTTTAGACTCCCAATTGGAGTCACTAATTCTTTTGTATAAAAAAAATTTCCTCAACAAAGAGCTATTTCTCCATGGATTATTCCCAAATTCCATCACACGGTGTCTGGAGAAATATGCGAATTTCCTAGATACAAAACAAGCACATATATAAACACTCAAATAAAGAGCCAAAGAGCACATACATGGACCCTCGCAAACTAGTGAATTTCTTGAAACTAAATCTAATTATAGAGAAATTGCTTCTGCATGAAGATCTCGGTCCTAGCCACTTTGATCCAAATCCCTACACATAATCACTGCCAAGAAAAGAATTCATTTCATTTCATAAAACGAAAATGAACATGCCGAAAATGTAATGGCATCAACATACATATGATACTAATCAATAAAATAGGTACATTATCCCTCAAATGCTTTGTGTTAGGTCCCTATATTACTAGTTTAGTCCCTTATTGTTATTAGTGTAGCCCCCTTATTGTTATTGTTATACCCTTGTAACTCCAATATTGTTATTATTGTTCCCTAACATCATTATTATTAGGTTAGCTAGGATTATATTGTGGCCCCATGGACTCCTATATATAGAAGGAGGTTTTGGTCATTTGTATCATCCAAGAATTGTTCATTTCTGTAATGTATTGGAGGTTTCCCCCTCAAAGTGGCTAATTTATAAGGTGTTGATCTCTCTTTTCTTCTATTTTTGGAGTTGGTTTCATAACATTTGGTATGAGGGCTTTGGATTCTAGGGTTTCACTACTCCAAACAGGTCATCGTGGAATTTTGCTATAACTTTTTTTCTATGAAGGTTCAGAAGCTGAAATTTTTACAAAGAGAAGCTGAAATCCTAAAGAACATCGTGGAAAAATTTCAAATCTTGGTTCACAATATTTTTGGAGATATGATCTATGAAAGTTAGGGATTTTTGTAGCCTCTTGAATCTAACCTAAATAGGTCATCACGACATTTTCTCTATAAATTTTTTTCTACGAGTGTTTAGAAGCCGAAATTTTTACAAACAGAAGCCGCAATCCTAAGGAACGTTGTGGAAATATTTCAGAGCTTGATTCGCAATATTTTTGGATATAGGGTCTATGGAATTTAGGAATTTTTCATGCTCCTGAATTTCATCTCAAAGAGGTGACCATGGGAAATTCGTCATAACTCTCTCTCTCTCTCTGAGAAGTGGATTGGAATTCTGTAAAAAGTGGCTACAAGTAAACGAAATTTATTTTAATTTGTATCAATTTCATAGCCAAAGGAGGAAACAGTGACACATGGCACGTCGTACAAGGTCACTCTACTGAACCAGTCCATAATTAGGTCATTGTGGGAGATTTGGCATAACTTTGTCTTGAAGAATCCAAATCAGGTTAGACCTATGGAATTTAAAAGAATATTCAGAGGGCTACTACAGGGCCCAATTTCAAATATTGAAGACCTGACATCACAGAGATAATTTAGTTTTAATATCGAGATCCTCAAAAGCAAGAAAAAAGTGTGTATGATTTTCGAATTACATAAGCCTAGTTTGAAAAAATTAGTTTGAATTTATTCCAAACGCATATTGAAGAATAGATATCAGTATTGGGTTCTAAAATGACCCCTAAAAATAATTTAACACTCATTAAGCCTGCAGAAGGTTCTACTATGACTCATGAAGACAAAGAAATGCAATGTGAGATATCAAAATTACAAGATCAAGTGCACCAAATTTTGCTATCGCAAAGAGCAATGAAAAATTCAATGGAAGTTTTGAAGGAAGGCATGGAAAATAAGATGGATGGTTTGAAGAAAGGCATGGAAGCTTAGATGAATGGTTTGGAAGCTAAGAAGGACCATATTGAAGTTGTCATGGAAGCTAAGATGGATGACATGGAAGCTAATATCCATGAAAAAATGAAAGACAACATGGAAAACATGAGGAATGATCTAAAAGTAGACATCGAAGGTTTGGAAAATTTGATACAAGAAATTTTTCCTAATGGCGAAAAGATAGTAGAGGAAACTCATAATGAGAATAAAATAAATGTTAATTTTGATTTCATAAAATCTAATGTTGGATGGAAGAACCGCCATATTCCAAATATGGATATGAGGAAGTTTGATAGCAAGGATCCTGTAACATGGATACTATAGATAGATAAATATTTTGATCTCAATAATGTGAAAAACACACAAAAGGTACACATTGCAACTTTACATTCATAAAAAATTACATTTTATCGATGGCTTTGTTGTTGTAATTACAGAGGAAATGATAGCACATTATGAGGATACAAAAAATAGCACCTTCTTTAGCCATTTGATAAATCTCAAACAAAACAGTTCAGTGGTGAATCAAATTGAGGACTTCCAAAAATTCAATATAAGGGTAACTGATATTCCAAAGGAACACAAGATTGATGTCTTCATAGGGACTTTAAATGATAGAATCCAACGTCATGTTCACGTTTGGGAACCTGATTCGTTGAAAAGGCATTCAGGTTGGAAAGAAAAAATGAATGTAAAATTATGGTGACAAGGAAGCCTACCACTCACATATATAAAGATGTAAGTGTTGATACTCCTATACTTTCACAACCTACAAGATTGACACCACAACAATTGGAAGAAAAAAGAGTAAAATGGCTTTGCTACAGTTGTGATAGAAAATACAATAAAGGTCATAAGTGTGCTGAGAAGAAATTATTTTACATAGATTGTGAAGAGGATGAAGAAAATGAAGAAGAATCTTCAAAAGAAGAGGATATACACCAGGAACCAACCCTAGAAGAGGAATAAATGAGTCTGACCATATCGTGTAATACATTGGCTTGAATTACCACTCCTTAAACTCTCAAGATAGAAGGACCTATTAAGAAGAAAAAGATAATAGTGTTAATTGATTCAGGTAGTACCCATAATTTTATTCATTGTAAGGTATCCAAGGAATTAAATTGTTTCCTATATCAGCACCAGAATGTCAAGTGATGGTTGCAAATGCAGGAACTATAAATTGCTCTATAAAATGTGATAATATCAAGCTAACGATGGGGGAATATGTATTGAATACTCCAATGATTTCCATTCCAATGGGAGGAGCTGATGTTGTACTAGGAGTATAATGGTTACAATCTTTGGGGATGGTAGCTTTTAATTTTCAAGAACTTTTCTTGAAATTTTTTTCAGAAGGAAAGCAAGTCAAATTACGAGGTATTGCAGGGAAGCCAGGAAAGGTAATAAGCTCTAATGTCATGACAAATCTTCTGAATAAAGAACAACGAGGATTAATTCCACAATTATGCTCACTAGAAGTTCCAACATCAAAATCATCTATTTCTGCAGATCTCTAAAAATTTTTGGACAATCATTCCAAGGTGTTTGAAACTACCAAAGAATTCCCACCTATTTGTGATCATGATCATGATATTCATTTGATTCCAGGGAGTGTTCCTTCAAACATCAGGCCTTATATATATCCTTATGTCCAAAAGATTGAAATTGAATGTATGATTGCAGAAATGTTAGAGGCTGGTATAATTGAACCTAGTCAAAGTTCTTTCTCTGCTCTAGTAGTATTGGTCCAAAAGAAGGATGGATCATGGCACATGTGTCCGGATTATAGGGAGCTCAATAAGCTCACCATTAGAGATAAATTTACCATTCCTGTGATTGATGAATTATTGGATGAATTACATTGAGCACTTTATTTTACCAATTTGGAACTTCGTTCAGGATATCATCAAATTAGAATGAAGACTGAAGATATTCTAAAAACAGTATTTTGAACTCATGAGGGTCATTATGAATTTTTGGCCATGCCTTTTGGCCTTACCAATGCACCTTCTACATTTCAAGGGTTGATGAATTTCATTTTGAAACCCTTCCTTAGAAAATTTTTGCTAGTATTTTTTGATGATATACTAATCTAGAACAGGTCTTGGAAGGATCATGCTCAGCATGTTGACATGGTTCTCAAACTATTGCAAGAGAAACAATTATATGCAAAAACATCCCAATGTTTCTTTGGATTATAAGAGGTGGAATATCTGGGTGATATTTTATCTCATGAGGGTGTTAAGGTAGACCCTAACAAAATTAAATAAATTAAGGAATGGAGATTCCCCACAACCATAAAGAAATTGTGAGAATTTCTCGGGTTAACAGGGTATTATTGCAAGTTTGTTAAGAATTATGGGAGAATAGAAACACCTATAACAACATTATTGAAGAAATATGCATTTTCATGGACTCCTGACGCAACTAAGGCCTTTGAACATCTTAAAGAGTCAATGTTCCTAGAAACGGTCTTAGCTATGCCAGACTTTACAAAAACCTTTATATTTCCAGAATGTGATGCGCAGAAATGGAATTGGTTGTATGTTTGCTTACAATATACAAGAAGAATTGTTACTTTTAAAAATCAATAATCAAAGAGAGTATTTAGAAGAAAATCTGTTACTTGAGAAGGAAATGTTATCAATACTGCATGCATGAAAGAAATGGCGAACTTACCTAATGGGAAGACACTTCAAGGTAAAAATTGATCATGATAGTCTCAAACACTTTTTGGAACAAATACTATCTTCAGAAGAGCAACAAAAATGGGTCACAAAGATGTTGGGTTATGACTTTGAAATAACCTACAAGAAAGGGAAGCTAAATGTTGTTGCAAATGCACTCTCAAGAAAGAATGAAGAGGTGGAAGCATTGCTTTGTGCCATTTCTATTATCCAGCCTGGAGTTGAATCTAACGTGAAGCAAGGATGAAGATGAAGAAGGATGAAGAAGTGTGGACACTCATTCAAAATTTGCAGCAAGATCCTAGTACATATGATACATTTAGTTGGAAAAATGATTCCTTATGGTACAAATATCGCTTATATATTTGTAAGAATTCCCAAATAAAACAAAATATTGTTTTGAAATTGCACACTTCTCCTTTAGGAGGACACTCAGGATTTTTAAAAACTTACCACAGGGTGAAGAATGATTTTTTTTGGGATTTCCTTAAATCTTATATTCAAAATTTTGTAGTGGAATGTTTGGTTTGCCAGCAAAACAAAGTTGAGACTATTAAGGCCCCAGGTCTTCTACAACCTTTATCCATTCCAATTCAACGTTGGGAGGACATTTCAATGGATTGTATCATAGTTTTACCTAAGTCTAAAGGAAAGAGTCTCATCATGGTGGTAGTTGATAGAGTTACCAAGTATGCACACTTTTGTGCATTATCTCATCCATTTAAAAAAAACTATATTTGCTACTACATTTATAGACACAATTCAAAATCTACATGGAAACCAAAATATTATTGTGAGTGACAGAGATCCCATTTTTACTAGAAATTTTTGGACGAAGTTATTTTCTTGTTTGGGTACTCACTTAGCTCATAGCTCATCTTATCATCCTCAATCTGATGGTCAAACTGAGATAGTGAATAATTTTTTGTTGTTTTGTATCTGATAAACAAACACAATGGGTCAAGTGGTTGCCTCTCACTGAATGGTGGTATAACACTTCCTTCCATAATGTAGCAAAAATGACGTCGTTTATGGCACTTTATGGATATCATCCACCGTCCATCACATCATCTTTAAGAGAAAACTCTAAGGTTCAAGAAGTGGAAGATCACATCGAGCATCAACAAGAGGTTATCCAACTTTTAAATGATAACCTTAATTTGGCACAAAATCGAAGGAAACAACAAGAAGATCAACATCATTATTATTGTGCCCTTACATTATTATTGTTAGGTCGGCTAGGATTATATTGTGGCCCAATGGACTCCTATATATAGAAGGAGGTTTTGGTCATTTGTATCATCCAAGAATTGTTCATTTATGTATTCTATTGGAGGTTTCCTCCTTGAATTGGCTGATTTCTAAGGCGTTGATCTCTCTTTTCTTCTATTTTTGGAGATAGTTTCATAACACTTTGTTTCTCCTCCTTAGCTTTCAATATTCTCCACCTCCTAGACAACTAGATAATCGTACGTCAAATAGAAGTCTAGTTGAGCTCTCTCTCTCTTTCTCTCTCTCTCTCTTGATAGGTTTGGTTTATATAGGAATTTTCCATCCTATAGGAGCATGTATCATGACACCTAGGGGCTTAATAAATTAGGAAATGTTTATTTCTTTAGCTCGAGCAAGTAATTCTACCTTTCTGTCTTTATTAGAATGACCTGGTCTTTTCTCTTTAAGAGCTCGCATGAAACATGTAATGCATGCATGTGATTTGCATGTGACATGCCAATGTTGTATATTTATTGTATCCGACATGCAAGAAATGCATGTGAGTTTCATGTGACATGCAGATTTCACATGTTGATTACATGCGACATGTAAGGTATTAATGTGAGTTGCATGCAACATGAAAAGTTTGCATGTTGATTGCACACAAGATGCATATGACATCTGAATTTTGCATTAAATATGTAGAGTTTTCAAGTGAGTTTCATTTGACATGCATGTAATAAAAGATAAATTTATGACCAATACATGAGATAGAGTAAATAAACCTAAGGATAATAAATTTAGCTAAATTTATGTAACTTATCTTTATTTAACTAGATGAACTAATTTTGGTTGTCAATATTAGCTTAGAAAAATTATAAATTGAGCCTAAGAGTTGAGAAATAGACACAAAAATGGCACTAGCCTCCAGAGGAGGATGAATGTAATACTCTAATTAGAATTCCCAGGAATGTGCAAGGATCAGCCAGGGAGATAGATACATCCAAGGAATACTGAAGTGAATATCTCTATTATAATTTACCTAAACCTAGCACCTAATATTTAATTCCCAAAAATTAATTACTGAAGAAATATATGGATAAGTTCCCAACACATGAAATTCATTGATATCAAATAATGATTAGTTCCATATAATCACAAACATATTTTTTCCCAAAAAAATAGTTCTTCATTAATAAAAAAATATAACTTAATAAGACTCTCATATGAGAAAATACATATTCCAAAACTTTGGATCAGATCCAACATATCCACTCTCTCCTACAAATTTAGATCCCCATCCCTTTTACACTCGTTCAAGCATAGCACACACTCATTTAGGTGTTGCTCTCAAAGTTGTGTTGTTTTTTTGTCTTAGCCTCAACAATTGGGGTCAATTTATAACATTTTTAAGCTACGATCGATAGCCAAAATTAGCTCAATAAGTTAACTAAACATAAGTTACTTAACTTTAATTAACTTTCTTATATTTAACTTTATTTACTTTAAATCAAGTAATATTCATGAATTTAGCTTGAAGTACATGCATGTTTCATGCAAGTCACATTCAACTCATTTTCGTGTGTACAACTCAAAGGCATACTCAACATATCACATGAAATCTCCTAAAGAGCCAAATCAAGGTCCTTCTAGTCAACACACAAGGCTAGAAAATATCTTCCTGAGCTACAAAAATAAACCCTCCCTCTTAGCGATGGAGGTACTTTTGGAAGAATCTCCCACACCTGGATCTACTTCAAACACCACCACGTCATATGTTGTTGTAGCTGCTCCCTATGAATAAGAATCCTTCTCCACAACCTACTTAATAATCTAATATAAATACATTTTGCTTCTAACCTTGCTCATAATATCCTTCTTCTAAGTATCCATCAATGTTAGCTCATACCAAATGGTCGTGAAAGAAGTGAAAGAGGTTTCCTTGGCCATATTCCATAATATAATGTTGATTCATTGGTATCAAATCAGTGTCTAGATATTCCTTCTCAATCTCTGTCACTAAAATTAATCCTATGTTGAGTTCTTCTAGCACTATTATGGGTCTGTCTCGGTCATTTGAGACACCTGCAAAATCTATTTCCAATCCCATGATTGGTACGGTCTCCCTCTCTCCCTGCAAGGGATAAAATTCTAAAATCCTACTAGATGTTGGTAATATCCTTCATACATGTTTCTGGTTACTACATACTCTACCAGCAACTACTAGCCCATGCCTATTGTGGCAGACCCTTTTCCCAATGACTTTACACCCTCTTGAAATTTCTTGATCATGCCCAAAAGTTAATTATTAAAAAATTAGATAGATAATTTCCTAACTATTGTAGCCACAACACTCCCCTTACTTTTAAAAAAACTATGCATCACTTCATTTAACATGGTTAATGCAATTTTTTTGGAGTAGTATTTAAGTGAAAATAGACATGTTTGTGAACATGCAGACTACTTGCACCTGGACAGAAAGACCCTATGAAGCTAAACTATTCCCTGGGATTGTCTTTGGGTTCTTCTTGCGCAACTTAGGTGGAGGGCGATGAAGCCCCCTTCATGCATGTAGGGTCTCTTATCTAGAAGATCACTATTCATTATGGTGATGAAACATATTTTTTCCTCTTCTATAAATAGGACCATAGCCAGGATCAAAAATTAATTTGGAATGCACTAATTGTACCCAAGATAGTGTTTATAAAAGATTCCCAGAGCAGTTTTCGACAAATTTCTAAAGGAATTCTGGCAAAAACAATTTTGGTCGAGTCTTAAATTGTATTGTTTAAAGTCATTTTTTAACTACAAATATGGATTTAACACCATCAAAAACCCCTTGGACACTTCTCTTGTGAATATTTGACCTGTTAAACTTGTTATTTCAATGAATCCCTACTAAATTCTAGAAAAAATAGATCAGAAAATAGACCATAAAACTTTTCAAAAAGTCATACTTCAAGGCTATATTTTTTTAGCTTTCTTTCCTTTTCCCTAAGTGATTTCTACTTTCTTCAATTTTGGTTACTTATGGCTTCATTATGCTTGTTTTCCTACTCGCTTTGAAACAAGCAAGGTTTCACACAAATCCGTTGCATGGTTTAAAAGTTTCAGTTGGTCCAAATTGATCTTTTTTTCCTCCTAGGCATGAAATTATGTCGACATGTATTTTACAATGTGTATAAATTTGTATACTTTAAATTAATCTTAATGTCTAAATAAAATTTAATTTTTTTCCTTATTTATTTAATTTTACTTAATTACGTTTTAATTAAATTGTAAATATAATTTTAATTATTTAATTTATTTTTAGATTGTAAAAATACTAACTAGTTATTTTAATTAATTAAAATATAAAATATTTCAAAACCACTAAATTCAAACATTATATGTATTATAATCAAAACATATACCAATTATACATATAAATTGTAATTAGTATAAAATACTATAAATATAATTTATTTATTCTAAATATCATTAAATAACATGTATAATATAATATAATTTGTATATATATAAATATAACACAAATATAACTCATTATTGTATATATCCCACAATTGTGTAACTTTACTGACCTATTCAAAATGGTGAATAAATCTCACATATAAAACAAAATTAGTGAATACAAAACTAGTATTGTGCATAACTAAATTTGATTATTTCCCTACTTTGTAAACAAATAACACTAGCAATTGCATCGAGAGGTGCAAAGGAACGTAGATGGGAGTATTCGGGGAATGTGGAAGGAAATAAACAAGTGAAATATATTGACAATGAAATACAATCAAGATTTTAGTTTATATGTACTCTAAGAGTTTTGCTTTCATGATGGTTGTAGATTCATCGTCTCTCTTATGTTTCTTCATCAAGTATATCAAACAATGATTGATCCAGATCATAGGATGACTTCATGAGCTAATACCCCTATATGAAATATGATATTCCAAAGCTATGAAATTTTGTGAGGAAGTAAACATTGTTGCAAACTACAACTTTCGTCACTTGTTGCACACAACGTTGGAAAATATCTGTCCTTTCCTTCCATACAATATGGATAATGATGAAATGGAAAGCATGGGCCATTTGTTGGGTTGCATGCATGTATATGTTCAAAAATTATGAATGTACAAACTAATGAGGGCCGCCACAATAGATGACTGTTGCAAACATTGGTAGACATTGTTTCATTTATATGGGTGTTCTCTTATTTTTCTTTGTCTTGTTGTCTCCCTTTTGTTGCAAAATTGGAGCATCAGTCAACATGTTGGTGCCATGAAACTTAAGGGAATGAGGCGAGGTAATGTTTGTAATGAATATTTTTAATTCATTTTCTTTTTTTAGTTTTTTCTTTCGATCCTTTAAATCTTAAATAGGGGCACCAATGACCAAGTCGACAACAACACAATTCTGGCACGGTCCAAGGGACCTCCTGCACCTTCTGATGAAATTTGTGTCATACAACGTATAGTTTCTTTAGTCCATGATGAAATTTATTCTCCTTTGTATTATGTAGAATGAATTCTGCCTTATTCATTTGTAAGTAAGTGTTTTCACAGTAACTACAAAAGACCAAAATAGATATTTTTTATGAACGTTCTCCATTTACATTAACTGCACTTTAATCTAGATTGATTATCAATGTCTACGATTGTTTCCTTTGGAGAAGATAGGAAATAAAATTATGAAGCTCAGGTACGATTTGTGTCTAAACATAAAGAACATAAAATATGATACGATTACCTAAATTTCACCGAAGTATTGAGAAGTTGGGCAGAAATTACACCACTGAAACTATTATCCTCCATATTCTTGTGGAAAAAATATTATTGTATAAACATTTCTCATTAATTTCATTTAACTGCGAGAAAATATTATAAATAAATATTACACATTATTTTAATTTAATTTTGAACCAGAGTTGCCCAAAAATAAATAGAAAGGGAAGAAATATGTTGACCTATAACTATTTTAGTTTTTCCAGTTCAGATAGCTAGAATGGAAAATTATCACTTAAAGAGTTTTTTTGTAGGTATCCACACGACAGAGAAAAGTAAATTTTGGCTATTAATGTTGGCATTATGATCGATGTGTTGTTCTTGAGGGAAACCCACTTGTAAAATACTAAGTATATAGTTTCTGGATAAGCTCAGAGGTGACAATGTGATGGAATAGAATAACAGAATGTTGGGACAAAAGTTTTGCAGATCAAAATTAGAAGATGGATAAAGATACATAATTGAAGAACTATATGTGAGTTAGTAAAGGTAAAGTTGGGTATACACGCGGGTACGAAGAAGAAAAGTCATGTATGTGCTAGCGCACTAAATTTATAATACTAGGGGTCTTTACTATGGTATTAGCCCACAATATTGAGCACAATGACGGTTATTTGATCTCTCCCAGGAATACCATCAACACTTGTGTCATTTTGGATCATGGTATTGACTATGGCTCAAACTATATAAGGAGGTGAAGTTCAAAGTGCTGAATGTGCATGAGTATGTGAATTGAATGAATACTTCAATCTGAGGTATATTTGCATGAAATGGTCTATAATTAGTAGTAATATTTGATATAATGATGCACTCATGAATATAATGATGCATTAGGATCTCTAGACCTGAAATGACTATGTATTTACATGATCTCTTTATGGATTGTTTAAATTTATGGTATAGAACATGCTTTTTGTTGTGAAGTGATCTGGATTTATGCAAGAACGCAATAGAATACACATATAACCATAAAAACAAATATGCAGTGGAAATAAAACTTCATTTCATCAATATCAAGGAACTAAAATTTTCTTACAGACAGAATGGAAATAAACTAGCTAGGGAAATGGTAGCTTATCTCAGAGAAGAGATATGACGGCTACAAGCCTCTGAATTGTGTTACAATGAAAAATTACTGAAATATTCTTACAGGAATAATAGAAATGAGCGGGCGAGGGCACTAGTAGCATATCCCTGAGAAGAGATGTTACAGCTAGAGGCTTCTCCACTGTGTTACAATGAGGCTCAAAGGCCTATTTATTGTTGAGAAACAATGTAAAACCCTAAACATCCAAAAACCTAACCCTAGGAGATGAGGCGCCAAAACTATGGGTCTCGTTTAGGTAAATTGGTGTTTCAACTTCCTGAGGACATATTTTTGGCATCTGATCTTTGTTTGACACACTCAATAGCTCGTTAGAAATATCTATCCGAGGGGTAAAACTTTGGTTGTGCAACATCAGTCCACGGACCCATGTTGCTCACAGTTTTTCCAAAAAATATCGTTTAGGGCCTTAAAACGGCTCCGGAAGTTCAGGACCCAAAAAACTGCTAAATATAGTAAGTTGTGCTGCAACATGAAAATGGAAAGAACTAATGGTGGGGGTTCAAATGGAATAGGTGGGTGGACACCAATATCCACCTGGATCATCAAGGCCCAAAAACTGCTCTGGGAGTGTAGCACTCGAAAACCTGCTAAAAATAGTAATCTTCTGGAAGTAAAGAACTGAAAGAGTTGATCGTGCGGGTTCAAACGGAATAGGTGGGTGGCCACCAGCATCCACCTAGATCATTCCTCCTTCCTTAGGAAGCAATGGTCTCCATTGTGTTAATTTCCTTAATGAGGGGGAGAAATTCTGCTGAACTTGGTATTGGATTTGTCCAGGATGTCGCGGACCTTTTGACGGACATGATGGATGTAGATGTGCTGTCGGTGGGCAGCCGTTGAAGGATCTGGGCAAATTTATCTGTCATAGCATTCCTCTATTTCTTGAGGGCCTCCTCGAGCAAAATTTTGATAGGATCTCCTGCTCCCTCATCTTTCTTTCCTTTCGCCATGGGGGGTCATCACGGTTTGCGAGGCTGATCTTGTAACCGTTCAACCACATCGAGCTTGAACTCCTTAAACCCTGACCACATTGGGGACATGCAAAGAAAAACAGAGAAAGAGCAGACTGTTATGATACCACTGATCTATATTTGTGCAAGAACGCAACAGAATACACATATAACCATACAAACAAAGATGCAATAGAAATAACACTTCATTTCATCAATATCAAGGAACTAAAAATTGCATAGAGACAAAATGGAAATAAACTAGCTAAGGCGTTGGTAGCTTATCTCTGAGAAGAGATGTGGCGACTACAGGCCTCTGAACTGTGTTACAATGACAAATGACTAAAACATGCTTACATGAATAACAAAAATGAGTGGGTGAGGGCACTAGTAGCGTATCCCTAAGAAGAGAAGTGATGGCTATAGTCAGTCGTCTCCACTCTGTTACAGTTAGGCTCGAAGGCCTATTTATTGTTGAGAAATAATGTAAATCCCAAAACATCCAAGAACCTAACCCTAGGAGATGAAGCACCAAAATTGTGGGTCTCGTTTGGGTAAATTGGTGTTTCAACTTCCCCGAGACATAACTTTGGCATCCAATCTCCATTTGACGCGCTCGATATCTTGTTAGAAAGGTCTATCCGAGGAGTACAAATTTTGGTGTGAAAAACATCGGTCCATGGACCCATGTAGCTCCCAGTTTTTCCAAAAAACCTCATTTAGGGCCTCAAAACAGCTCTAGGAGTTCAGGACTCGAAAAACTGCTAAATATAGTAAGTTGTGCTACAAATTGAAAATGGAAAGAACTGATGGTGGGGGTTAAAATGGAATAGGTAGGTGGCCACCAATATCCACCTAGATTATCAAGGCCCCAAAATGGCTCCAGGAGTGTAGGACTCGAAAACCTGCTAAAAATAGTGAGTTTCTAGAAGTGAAGAACTAAAAGAGTTGATGGTGTGGTTCCAAATGGAATAGGTGGGTGGCCACCGATATCCACCTTGACCATGAAGGGTATGATTTGAGTAACTTTTCAGTTTTGAAGTATTGCGCAGTCTTGAATTGTTTATAGATATATATGCGGGTTCGAAATGAGGAAGGCACACATACACGTGGGTTCAGTTCTGCAGAGGGACGTATATATTTAGTAAAAATACTGAGATCTATACACCAGTTGGTTACGAGATAAGTGTGTACATATGTTGATATGCCTTCTAGAAGGTGCATATGCAAGCTAGGCTTTTGCTGAAGAATGCTGAAGAAAATGTCTGATCAGTTTTGATGTGTTTCTGTTGTGTGTCAATGATGTCTTCATATAGATCTAGGTTATTTTAGTATTGTTTATGCTGCTAGTTGATTGTGATTAAAGATTAGTGATTGGTTGAATGAAAAATGATTGATGTTGCTAATTGTATGAGGGCTGTATAAAACTGACAAAATGTGTCTAACATCTCTAATCAATTTTGATTTTGAGACAGAATTCTAGACTTAATATATTGTGATCTATAGGCAGGTTTCTCCATAGAAAACCGCGTATACAGGCTGGTTGTCGTAAGAGAAGTAGTGTATACATTTTATCTTATGAATGATCAGGGTTTCAGTTGATTCATTATGTTGATGTAGAAGTATGGGTTCAGTTCTGTGTTTTGATTACAATGATTTCACTGTTCTCTTTGAATTGGATTAATGTTTACTTCAATTGATCTACAAGTTGTGATGTGTTAAAACTATTGGATCCAGTGTGAAAATTTATGAAACTTGGTCTGTGATGGTGCTGAGGGTTGGACCCTTCAGTCAAGAAGTGAAATCTTCTTACCAGTAGGATCTAGTGATGAGATCAGGTGATTGTAGCTCCCTTCTAGTGGTGGTTAGTAAAAAATATCATGGGGCTGGAGATGCCTTCAAGTAGCAGCTGGAGAATGAGTGAAGGTTGCAACCTTCTGTAGGTGGGTGCCTATGTACTGGTAACAGTCTGCACCGATACAAGATTTTAAACAGTTTTCTATATAATAAATATTGAAGACAAAGACAACAACTATAGTGGTTTTCTCTGACATTGGGTTTCCACCTTAAATCCTGGTGTTCATGTGTGTTTCTTATGTGTGATGATTTATTCTATTCTTACTTCACATGTTTAATACTTACTAAATGTCTGATTAATCATTAATGCATTGGTCTAAGTAAAGTTCTAAATATTTATCTGAATTATAAGTTCACTGGTCATACGGTAGTTTCCTGAATGAAATTCGCGTACATACCCTGGTTGGCTTAAGTACTATTAGGTATAGAATTCAGTAAGGAAAAGAAAAATGTTTTGTGAGTTTAAAATACTGATTCACAACCCACCCCCCTCCCTCTCAGTATTTTTCCAAACAATTGGTACCGGTGCATGTCCTTCTGAAGAAGCTTGATCGCGTCAAGGATGATATGCCAATATGGGAAATCAAGATGGATCAACATCTATCAAACCACCATTCTTGAACGGAAAAAAATTAATCTTCTAGAAGACAAGAACAAGATGTTATCTTCATACTCTTGGAGAAGATGTCTGGTAAATTGTTGAAGAATGTTACTAATATCCAGCCGCAGTTCCCACATATCCAACAACAAAGAAGACCTTGAAACCAATGAAAAATTTGTCAATGCGTTATTTGGAAACCTAGCTGAATTATAATTTGTCAAAGTTATGCAGTTAGATTCAACAAAGGAAATATGGGACAAAATCATTCTAAGCTATGAAGGTGATGCCAAGGTAAAATGTGTTAAACTCCAAACTCTCAGAATTCAATATGAAAATCTCAGAATGCATAATGATAAAAGAATTGGTAGTTTCTTTCTGCGTCTAGATGAGATCATAAATCGTATGAGAAATCTGGGTGAAGACATAAAATGCACAACTTTAGTAGAGAAAATATTAAGATCTCTAACTCTTATATTTGAGTTAAAAGTGTCTTCCATTGAAGAGAAGTAGGATCTATAGACTCTTACTTTTGTTCAACTTCATAGGATCCTGACTACTTTTGAAATTAGAAAAGGAGTTAAGTAGCACTTAAAACTACTACAAAAGGAACAAAAAAGTAAGAACAAAAATAATTGGGGTATGTATCAAAATAAGATGAGGTAAATTTTGTCAAGAAACTTCAACTTGGCACCAGAACGTTCAGAGGTAAGCTTCCCTTCAAATGTTTTTTTTGTGGAAGAGTGGGTCATTATGATGCTAAATGTATTCATAAATATAATCATGACAAGGGAAAGGACATAGAAAAAGGTAATATGAGATGATTTGATAATAGGAAAAATTGTTATACTCATGAATATAGTGAATGCGAAATTCAAAGTAATGTTATGGATCTAGAATAAAAAATTTCTAAACTCAAAAACGAAGTTGAAAATCAGAAAATTCTATTTAATTAAAGATAATTTATCTACAAATATTTGATTAATATATTGAATAATTAGTTACAATAAAGAAACTCAATTAAGCAGATGAACAAAGAACAGATAGACCAGTGTCAAAGGTTGCGGGATGAAGTAACCAATCATAGTGAAGGAATTGAAGCATAAATCATCTCTTACAAATCAGATCTGGAAAAATAAAATAAGAGGAATTAAGAACTTCTTCAAAAAATTGAATAACAAGAAAATGGGCTAAAATAAGAGATTATAAATTTAAATGACCAAGTAGAAGAAGGAAGTAGGATTGAAGAAGGTTTGAAGAAGCAGTTCCAAATATTGGAGGTTGAGGTAAACATTTCAAAAGGTAAATTAGAAGAAAAGTATAAACACTTGATATTTCAATATAGTACTAAGATTCTGGATAATATTCTTACTATTCAAAGGTCTCCTACCATTAAATTTGGTCTTGGTTTTCATGAAACTGTTAATGGAGAATCTAGTTCACAAGACAGTGAAAAAGATTCAAGGGATATCAATTCAAATCCTGAACTTTTTAAAGAGACAAAATGTCAATCGAAAATCATGAATTCTCGAAGTAAATCATTTGCTCCTAACTATAGAAGTATCAATTGATTGTCTCCTTCGATCAATAATGTTAAATGCTTTATATGTCAAAATTATGGACATGTTGAAGCCAATTGGAGAAGCAGATTGTTTCAGTCACAAACAAATAGACACTACATAGAAACACCATCAGCTCCCAGGTACTCAGGTTTCTTTAAGGGTTATTGTTTTTCATGCAAAAAAATTGGACATAAATCTTTTGATTGCAATAGAAAGACCATGAGGTAAACTTATTATGATCCTTATGCTCTCTTTTTTGGTCACATAAGATGTTATGCTTGTAACAAATTTTGGCATGTAGAAAAATAATGCAAGAACAGATCAATGAATCACCTAAGACAACATGGAAGACAAACAAATGATATCATAAGATCGAAGAAATATGAATCCACCAAAATTCATGTTAATATGGAGAAAGAAGAAGAGATAAGATGTGGTCATGTTCTCGGTGCATTTAAAAATGAGGATGAATGCTACATTGACAACGAATTTTCTCATCACATGACTAGTGATACGCGTAATATGGAGTCTCTCAAGAAAAATCAATATGGTAGGGTTATTCTTTCAAATGATGCTCTAGAAATATTTTTCAGAAAAGGTTGAGCCATAATTAACAAAAATAGAAAGATAGTTTATACTTTATTAGTTCAAGGCATAAAAGAAGACATATTAAGTGTAGGTCAAATGGAAGATAATGGAAATGTAATTGTGTTCACATCAACCAAATGCAAGGTCATGGACGAAGAAACTAGAAAGGTCATAGCAAGGGGATAAAGACTCTGCTGATAAATTATATGTGTTTAAAGATCTGGCCTCTTGTACATATAAGGAGGATTCAGACTCAAACTGAAAGATGAGATTTCCCTTTGCAGTTCATCATTATTGAATGAATATTGTTATAAGTAACTGCAATTTATGAAGATTGGTTCGTAAATTTTATTTAATTATATTTCTAACAATGCATTTGATGTTTCAAAAGAAGGTAGGTACATACTATACAACTTCATGGGGAGATGAAGCTCTGAAATTTTGAGTATTTCACTTTATGTATGTGGGTTTCATGAACTAAATCCATGTATATATGCGAGTTCCTTTGAAGAAAATCATATTTTTTTATCTGATAAGAAAAACAGGGGGACAGACTCAAGAATAGATTCTGACATGGTGCTGATAATTATGATTTAATTTTCTTAGTCTGACGTTGATGGGTACAGTCTGATGATATGGTATTGAGTTATGATTTTCACATTGATGATTATCCGATTTATGAAGATGCTTTGATGAATGATTTGATGTGTTCAGACTTGACAGTGAACATGTAGCATAGGTTTAGGGGGAGCATTAGCCTTACTGCTAACGATGTATTGTTTGCATTATGTTTTCTTATTATTAAATACTTGTGATGCTCTTGTAGTATTTCGAACGATGTTATAATATTTTCATTGCTTATAATGAGGTGATGGATGAGCCCTGATCATATTTTATAGAATATTATATTTATCTGCACATGTGGAGTTGATCCCTAAATAATTATTCAAATATATGGAAAGAACATGCAAATCTTGTTGCTAATGACTTATGTCATGAATGATGCCTATTGTGCTTGCTTCCTACACATGTTACATCGTGATTATGAAAATGGAATAAATATTAAACATGAAGACCTTGGTGATAAGAGATCACATGGATGAGTGGTTGATGCATATTGATTACTGATGAAGTGTCTGGTATTTCTTCTTGCATATTAGGGCAAGAATATGATGTTGCTACAAGGATCATGAAGCCTTGGTTATTGATATGCTAATGCTACAATTGTTGGATAATTATTCGATACATGGCTACATTGTATTATCTTATTGATTGGTTCTCACATATGTTGTCGATGCATGTCTATGGTTTTTACTCATGCTATATATATGATGCTTAGCTTCTCTATCTTATTCCCACATATGTTTCTACAAAGGAAAAATGGAAAGTTATCTTTGATGAATTCAAGAGATTGATTTAATAGTTGATATCTACATAAATATATTGTGGTGACGATATTGTACACTTTGTCACAGGTTGATGATATTGAAATTTACTCATGTTGTTGCTGACAGATACTTATGGTGTGGATCCTTTTTGGTATATGATGGTTGTGCATCATGGTCTTCATCTCTCACTCTTGAATACTTTTGGTCTTGGTTATTGAAGACATATCTGTAAATTGATGTAGAGGTCGTGTTGAGACCTATGATGTAATAATTGTCATATTCAGTCGTGTATGAACTTTGAGGTCATTCCAATTTGTTGGGTGGTTATGTAAAATATGTAATGCCACTTGGTTGGGTGGTTGTGTCACAAATGTAATCCCACTTGGTTGGGTGGTTGATGTAAGTATGAGTCCTTAGTGATAGGAAAGTTCATACTCAGTTGAGTTATAGATTCATGTACTTCATTGAAAATTTATCTAAAGATTTAGCATTGTCTTAGGGGGAGCATGGTCAGTATAGTGCAGACCAGATTTACAGAGCTCTTGTATCTACAAGAAAAGAGAAACCTTGTTTCATCATTGGTCCGCCCTTTGCCCTTAATTTAAAAGGGGGATAGAAATTTTTTGTTTGGATAATGCTTATGTTGATGTGTCTAACAGTTGTGGTGATGAAATACCAACATGGTTGCCATCAAGTCCAAAGGGGGAGATTGTTGGAATTATGATGCATGTGTTGTCCTTGATGGCAACACACTTGTAAAAGACTAAGTGTATTGCTTCTGGATAAGCTCAGAGGTGACAATGTGATAGAATAAAATGAAAGAATGTTGGGATAGAGGTTTTGCAGATTAGAATCAAAATATGGATAAAGATACATAATTGAGGAACTTGGAATGAGCTATAATCAATAGATATATTTGATATAATGATGCTCTCATGAATACAATGATGGATCAGGATCTCTAGACCTCAAATGACTATGCATTTGTATTATATGTTTATGATTTTCTTAGATCTATGGTCTAGCACATGTTTTTTGTACTGAAGGGTATGATCTGAGTAATTTTGGAGTTTTGAAGTATTGTGCCGTCCTGAATTATTTATAGATCTATATGTGGGTTCGATATGAGGAAGATGCGTATACCCATGGGCTCGGTTCTGGAGAGGCATGTATATATTCAGTAAAAATACGAAGATATATATGCGATTTGGTTGCAGGATAAGTGCATACATACGATGATATGCCTTCTGGAAGGAGTGTATGCAAATCAGGGTTTTGCAGAAGAATTCTTAAGAAAATGTCTTATCAGTTTTGTTGTGTTTTTGTTGTTTGTCAATGATGTCTTCATATATATCTAGGTTGTTTGAGTATTTTTTTATGTTTCTAGTTGATTGTGATTAAAGATCAGTTATTGGTCGATTGAAAAATGATTGATGTTGCTAACTGTATGAGGGCTCTATAAAAATGAAAAAATATGTCATATTATCTCTGATCAATTATGAGTCTGAGACATAATTATAAACTTAATATATTGAGAGCTATATGCAGGTTTCTCCACAGAAAAAGTGCATATACATGCAGGTTACCGTAAGTAAAGTAGCGTATGCACTTTGTCTTATGACTGATCAGGGTTGGAGTTGACTCAGTGTGTTGAAGCATAATTTTGGGTTCAGTTCTGTGTTATGATTACATTGATCTCATTGTTCTATTTGAATTGTTTTGATGTTTACTTCATTTCATCTACAACTTGTGATGTGTTAAACCTGTTGGATCCAGTGTGAAAATTTATGAAACGTGGTCTGCAGTGGTGCTGAGGGTTGGATCCTTTATTAACGAAGTCAAATTTTCCTGCCAATAGGAGCTAGTGATCAGATTAGGGGGTTTTAGCTCCCTTCCAGTGGTGACTAGTAAATGGGATCAGGGGGTTGGAGCTCCCTTCCAGTAGCAGCTCGAGAACGAGTGAAGGTTGAAGCCTTCTATAGGTGGGTGCCTGTGTACTGGTATGAGTTTTTTCCAGTACAAGATTGTAAGAAGTTTTTGATATAATAAATATTGAAGGCAGAGACGACAACAACAATGGTTTTCTCCCACATTGGGTTTCCACCTTAAATCCTGGTGTTCGTGTTCTTTGCTTATGTGTGATGATTTATTGTGTTCTTACTGCACATGTTTACTTCTTACTAAATGTGTGATGAAACATTAATGCACTTCTCTAAGTAAATTTCTGACTATTTATTTGAATTATAAGTTGACTAGTCATGCGCTAGTTTCCTAAATGAAATTTATGCACATCTGTTGGTTGGCTTAAGTACAGAGTTTTAAATACTGATTCACCCCCCATTATTTTTCCCAAAAATTGAAGATACATCGGCTCAAGAATAAAACCAGACAATCAAAAAATTAGTTGTTAAAAAGGAAATCATAGTCTTTCCAACATGGTTAGAGTGGAAAACATTGGTGATGGCCCCATGAAATGGTTATTTCCAAGAGAACTGCAAAATTTCACTATGAATGGGTAAATATGACACATATGATTATTTTCTGATATAAAATTCAAATACAAACTATGACCCCATTAATGAGCCTCATCGATATTTATTCGAAGTAAATTTCAGCTGAACGTATAACTAATGTTGTCAAATGTCCAATTTCGCTTGGCACCGATATTGTAAGATTTTTTCTTGAAAAAATAGTGGCAACAATACGGTTTTTTCAGCATGCAATTTCACCTATGAATCTCCTCATTTTTATTATTTCAACAGGAACACATGAAATAAACAAACATACATTTCCAAAATTCTTATTGGTGAAGTATTGATTTTACAGACAATTCCTTTCCATGGGATCAAAAATCAAGGATCGAAAATCCAATATTTTATGCCAAACCTCCTTAAGGGATTTAACTCCATTATAAAATATACTTTACTTAGAAATTTAATCATAATATCCATAATTGGAATGTCAAAACATCAGTGAGGTAACTTATGATTTCATGCATTTGTTGTCAGTTGGGTGTTAACTATAACATAAGTCTCAAAAGCGTTGAGTATGGGACTAATAGTAGCATCAATAGTTTTCTCAAAGCGAAAATATAAGCCATATATTCGATTGAATATGAACATTAACTCCAGGGTAAAATAATTCCTCAAATATGTGATGCCTTTAGATCAAAATTGAACTTTTATTATCACATAAAAATATCTCAATTGAGACATATTTAGATTCTCCATATCTAAAAAATATAATAGCAGTAGTACTTTTTGACCAGGGGGATATCAAGGGGTCAAAAAACCTTTGTTGGATATATGACCATTGTCTTTTGCATCACAACAGGTGTAGGAATTTCCTTGGCATCATTTATTGAAATCAAATCCTCAAATGCCAACAAACCATAAATCAAAAGAATTATAAGCCTCTAAAATTTGGTCTGAGATACGGTCGAACATGTTCTGAGGATACATTTTTTGTCAACCAAACAAAGCCATTCAACTCAATTACTACAAAAAAGATATCACAAACACTCAGCCATATTGCATCAATATTGGTTCTCATAGATAAAACTTCAATTAGTCATGTGTTATTTTTGGTACATATATACATTTTTTTATCACCATGGGATGATTTAAATTTATTAATTGGTCGTAGGAAGGTGGATTACAATGAATATCAACACGACTAGCTAGTTAATTGTGACTCTTATATTTCTATAAAAAAATATCATTACCACCAAATGGTGGATTATGACACTTATATTTCCAAAAGTAAATGCATGCAATCCAAAATATTCACCTAATAACAGAAAAATGTTTTCCACCAACATCTTTTCTGTGTGGTGACATTAACATTGTTCCTATCTTGTCCTGTTATGAAACTAGGTCCAAAAATAGAAGAAAAGAGAGATCAATGCCTTCGAATTTAGCCACTTCGAGGGGGAAATCTACTTTACATTACATAAATGAACAATTCTTGGATGATACAAATGACAAAACCTCCTTCTATATATAGGATTCCATGGGGTCACAACATAATCCTAGCTGACCTAACAATAATAATGTAAGGGCACAATAATAACAAGATTGGGGTTACAGGGGTACAACAATAACAACAAGGGGGCTACACTAATAAAAATAAGGGACTAAACTAGTAATATAGGGACCTAACATGCCCCTCTCCTTCAAAAAAGTGTTTTTCTCAACACTTGACTAGCTTTGGGTGCTTCTGTATAAAATTCCCATCCTCCCATGTAGAATATTCAGTGAGTAAGTTCTTCCACTTGATCAAATACTCTGAAATTGATCGATTTCGTAGCTGTTGAGTTCTTGTTTCTGTCACTGCTTCAAGTTACAATATGACTTTTCCTTCCTCATCAAGTTCTGGCAATATTGTTTGAATTGGAATTTTTTCACCTATAACCTTCTTTAAGCACGAAACATGGAAAACTAGATGCACTCGCAAAGAAGTAGGAAGCTCCAACTTGTATGTCATAGTACGAATTTTTTACAACACCTTGTAAGGACCATAATAATTTGGCGATAGTTTATTATCCTTCTTAGCTTGCTTGAGGGACATTTGTTTGTATGGTTGTAACTGTAAAAATACCCAGTCTCCTACATCAAAACTTCTCTCGTTGTGAATCTTGATTTTTGAATGCCTATTGTTTCATTCAATTTTGTGCCAAATTTAGGTTATCTTAAGAGTTGGAGAACTTCTTGTTGATGCTCGATGTGATCTTCAAATTCTTGAACCTTATAATTTTCTCTTAAATATGATGTGATGGATAGTGGATGATATCCATAAAGTGCCATAAATGGGATCATTTTTGCTGTAGTATGGAAGGAAGTGTTATAACGCCTTTCAGCGAGAGGTAACCACTTGAACCATTGTGTTTGTTTATCAGAAACAAAAAAATGAAGATATCCTTCCAAACATTTATTCACTATCTCATTTTGACCATCAAATTGAGGATGATAAGATGAGCTATGAGCTAGTTGAGTACCCAAGTAAGAAACTAGCTCCGTCCAAAAATTTCCAGGAAAAATGGCATCTCTGTCGCTCACAATAATCTTTGGGTTTCCATGTAGCTTTTGAATTTTTTCCATAGATGTAGTAGCAACTGTACTTGCTTTAAATGGATGAGATAATGCACAAAAATGTGCATACTTGGTAAGTCTATCAACTATCACCATGATGACACTCTTTCCTTCGGACTTAGGTAAACCTATGATAAAATACATTGAAATCTCTTCCCAACGTTGACGTGGAATGGATAAAGGTTGTAGAAGACCCAGGGTCTTAATTGTCTGAATTTTATTTTACTGGAAAACCAAACATTCTACCACAAAATTTTGAATATCAAATTTAAGGCCATCCCAAAAAAATTCTTTCTTCACCCTGTTGTAAGTTTTTAAAAATCCTAAGTTTCCTCCTAAAGGAGAAGTGTGCAATTCCAAAATAATATTTTGTTTTAGTTGGGAATTCTTACAAAGATATAAGAGATCTTCGTACCATCAGGAATCATTTTTCCAACTAAATGTATCAGATGTACTAGGATCTTGCTGGAAATTTTGAATGAGTGTCCACACTTCTTCATCCTTCTTTAATAGTGAGCTTATTGTGCTCCCTATAATCCAAAAACATGTGCCATGATCCATCCTTATTGTGCATGAATACTACTGGAGTAGAGAAAGAACTTTGACTAGGTTGAATTATACTAGCCTCTAACATTTCTGCAATCATATGTTCAATTTCGCTCTTTTAGACATAAGTATTTCTATAAGGCTTGATTTTTGGAGGAACACTTCCTGGAATCAAATGAATAGCATGATCATGATCATGAATAGCATGATCATGATCATGATCATGAATAGCATGATCATGATCATGAATAGGTGGGAGTATTTTCAGAGTTTCAAACACCTTGGAATGATTGTCCAAGACTTTTTGGAGATCTGGAGAAATAGATGATTTTGATGTTGAAACTTCTAGTGAGAATAATTGTGTAATTACGCCTCGCTATTCTTTCTTCAAAATATTTGTCATGACATTAGAGCTTATTATATTTACTAGCTTCCCTACGATACCCCGTAATTCGACTTCCTTTTGTTTTGAAAAAAAAAATCAACAAAAGTTCTTGAAAATTAAAAGTTGTCGTCTCCAAATATTGTAACCATTGTACTCCTAGTACAACATCAACACCTCCCATTGTTATATAAAGAATTGGACTATTCAATACATGTTCTCCCATGGTTAGCTTGATATTATGGCATTTTATAGATCAATTTATAGTTCCTCCATTTGCAACCATCACTTGACATTCTAGTGTTGGGTACAGGAAACAATTCAATTCCTTGGCTACCTTACAATGAATAAAATTATGGGTACTACCCAAATCAATCAACACTATTAACTTTTTCTTCTTGATATGTCCTTCTATATTGAGAGTTTGATGAGTGCTAATTTCTGCCAATGCATTACACGATATGGTCAGACTCATTTATCCTTCTTATAGGGTCGGTTCCTAGTGTATATCCTCTTATTTTGAAGATTCTTGTTCATTTTCTTCCTCCTCTTCACAATCTATGTAAAATAATTTCTTCTCATCACACTTATGACCTTTAGTGTATTTTTTATCACAACTATAGAAAATCCCTTTTTCTCCTTTTTCTTCCAATTGTTTTGGTGTCAACCTTGTAGGTTGTGGAAGACTAGGAGTAGAAACACTTTCAAAATTATAGATGTGAGTGGTGGGCTTCCTTGTCACCATAATTTTACATTCAATTTTTCTTGCCAGCCTGAATGTCTTCTCCAATGAATCAAGTTCCCAAACGCAAATGTCGTGTTGGATGTTATCCTTTAAAGTCCCTATGAAGACATCAATCTCGTGTTCCTCTGGAATATCAGTTACCTTTATTTTCAATTATTGGAAGTCCTTAATGTGCTCCACCACTAAACACTTTTGTTTGAGATTTATCAATTGGCTAAAAAAAGGTGTTCTCTTTGTATCTGTAGTATTCCAAAATAGGAAAAATCTACACTATTGGGAATATCTTAAGATATTCCAAAAGTGGAGTTACAGAAATACATGAACACAATATTGTAAACACAACAAATATGATCATGTCATTAGAGAGAAAAATATTCATCCATCATTCTATTAATGGATCAGCAAAAATGTACAAAATATCATGAGGGACATGCCACTCAAGCCATAAGAACAAGTCTCCAATGCTCAAAGCAATAGATACATGAGATGCTGCAACTATATAGAATGCCGGAGAGTAGTGACTGCGCAGTCTATGTTAGTGTAGTTGCTGCTGAAAATGTATATACATGAAATATTGCTGAAGGAAACAAAATAAATGCCCAATAATGAAGATATGGGCTCCAATACAATAATTCTATCCAACCCGAAAAGGATTGCTAGAAATGCCAGAAAACATACAATGTGACAAATAACCCTGGGGTTAATGTGTCACTGCAAACTGGATCATATATAAAATGAGGCTATGACAGATCTGAAATACTGATTTCCTCCTCCAATGGTATTTCTAATTATAAGTTTGATCCCTCTACTCAGAAATAGACCCTCCTGATGAGCTCAATGAACCCTCCCAGCAACTGCCTCTGAAAATAACGCAGATCTAGACTGAAATTGCGCTGTGATGGATGGTAGATGGTTGGCCTAATGCCAAAGATATGAAAATATTCCCGGGAGTCTTTCTTACTGATCCTCCAATGGATAGACAAACTCTCCACTGAAAAACAAGCCCGGAAATGACTCTAAGAGATCCTCCTTTGCTGCACCCTCCAACACAATCCAGCTCTAAACAGAAACTGCGTTGTGGCTGAAGGAGGTAGCTTGGAAAAAATTCTAGAATGAGGAAATGTAGCTCAAGAACCTCTCTTTCCCTGAGTATGAGGTAGGGATTCCTGACTGGGAACACCCTTGTGCTAAACAGCACTGCGACCCTGCTAAAGAGCAAGAGGAAGCAAAGTCTCAGGAGACCAAAGAAAATAATAATCCAAGCATGAATACAATGGTTGTCCTCTTCTCCATATATAGCAAGTGCTCCTCTCCACAATGGGTCCCATCCATATGTGCCACCTATCCCATGCAATTTTTCCTCCATAAAAATTACGCAGTCCATCGTGGAGATATAATGTATCTAGACAGTGCATGTGGACTTGGTCAAATATGACTGAATCAACCTGATCCAATCTGGTTCACACCTATAGGTGCTCAATCCAGCTACTTATTCTTCCCCTTTTCACATGAGGAATTTTATTTTCCCTTCTAAAGAGGTTAATGGACCTCCCTACCCATTTCATTCATCTAATGCTAACTATAATGTTCCTTTTAGATTGAGGCTAAAATTTGGGAACATTACAGTGTCCTCATAATGTGCTATCATTTCCTCCGTAAAAATTCACAAAGTGAAATTTTTTTATGGGAGAAAAGCCATCACCATAAAAATGTATTCTTTTATAAATATAAAGTTGCAATGTGTACATTTTGCGCATTTTGCACGTTATTGACATCAAAATATTGCTCCATCTGTAGTATCCATGTTACAAGATCCTTACCATCAAACTTCCTCATATCGATCTTTGGAATATGGTGGGTCTTCCATGAAACATTAGAGTTTATGAAATCATGATTAACATTTTTTTTTTCTTTTCATGAGTTTCCTCTACTATCTTTTCACAATTAGGAAACATTTCTTGTATCAACTTTGTCAAACCTTTCATGTTTGCTTTTAGATCATTCTTCATGTTTTCCATTTTTTCATCGATCTTACCTTCCATGTCATCCATATTATCTTCCATTCCAACTTCCATGCCATCCATATTATTTTTCATGCGTTTCTTCAAACCATCCATCTTAGCTTCCACACCTTTCTTCAAAACTGCCATTTCATTTTTTGTTTCTCTTTGCGAGAGCGAAATTTGGTGCATTTTCTCTTGTATTTTTGATATGTCATGTTGCACTTCTTCATCTTCATGAGTCATAATAGAGCCTTTTGAAGGCTTAATGGGTGTTGAATTATTTTTAGGGGGCATTTTAGAACCCAATACTGATATCTATTCTACAATATACCCTTGGAATCAATTCAAATTGATTCTTCAAACAAGACTTATGAAATTCGGGAAAAAATACACACCCTTTTCTTGATTTTTAGGAGCTCCATATTGAAACTAAATTATCTCTGTGATCTAGGATCTTCAATCTCTTAACTTTGGTCCTGTATTAGCCCTCTAAATCATCTTTAGAATGCCACAGGTCTGACCTGATTTGGATTCTTCAAAGGAAAACTTATGCCCAATCTCTCACAATGGCCTAAGTATGGACTAGTTCACTAGAGCGAAATTGTAAGGTGTGCCACGTGTCACTGTTTCCTCCTTCATCTTTTAAATTGATATACAAGAAACTAAAGTGTGTGTACTTGCAGCCACTTTTTACATAATTCCAATCTGATGCTCCGAGAGAGAGTTATGATGATTTTCCCACGGTCACCTCTTTGAGATGAAATTTGGGAGCCTAAAAATACCCTAACTTGCATAGATCATATCTCTGAAAATATTGCAAACCAAGATCTAACATGATGTTCCTCAGGATTTCAGCTTCACTCTGTAACAATTTCAGCTTATGAACCTTCGTATAAAAATTTTTATAGTGAAAATTCCATGATGACATGTTTAGGTGACATTCGAGAGCCTGAAAAAACACTAACTTCCACAGATCATATCTCCTAAAATATTATGAACCAATATCTCAAAATTTTACATGACGTTCCTCAAGATTTCGGCTTTTCTCTGTAACAATTTTATCTTCTTAACCTTCATAAAAAATATTATATCAAAAATTCCATGGTGACCTGTTTGGAGCAGTGAAACCATAGAATCCAAAGCTCTGATACAAAATGTTATGAAACCAACTCCAAAAATAGAATAAAAGAGAGATCAACGCCTTATAATTTAGCCACTTCGAGGGGGAAACCTCCTTTACATTACATAAATGAAAAATTCTTGGATGATACAAATGAAAAAACCTCCTTCTATATATATAGGAGTCCATGGAGTCACAATATAATCCTAGCCGACCTAACAATAATAATGTAAGGGCATAATAATAAGAATATTTGGGTTACTGGGGTACAACAATACCAATAAGGGACTAAACTAGTACTATAGGGACATAACATATCTTGTCTGTAGATGCCTGGTGTGAGCATCCTCGATTGGAAAGAAGCGATAAAGGGATCATCAAGCTGTGAGGTTCTAATCAAGAAAATATACAACACTCAGCCTTAACTAAGAAATGTTATTTCATTATAAATTTCATTTTATTGATATGAGATCATTTTATTTTCCATATCTAACATACCTAATATCTCAATATAGAAAGAGAAGCTTTGTAATCATTTAAATCCATTGTAATTTCCAATCACAAACAATAATATTAAGATGTAAGGCACATGAGGGACCATAGGCAATTGATAATCGTGGCGAAAAACAACTCATGGATGCTTGAGAATTGTTTGTGCTTGCAAGTAATAAGAAATTTGCGGAAAGAAATTTGAAAGAGAAATAAAATTCAGTCACGTGTCAAACTTAGATAGGTGTGAGGAGGACAAAATTCAAATTTTCTGATCTGTCAGAGTGAACAATATTTGTGCACTGAATCCCCGCAGAGAAAAATGAATTTCAGAGTCATAATAAAGTAAGTAAAAAAAATTAAAGTGAATCTTAAAGATATTTTCGTGACATTTTGTGCCATCCACGTTCATACAAGATTAAAGTATACACTTGACATAATCTACACCAACATTATTTGATGCATATATATATATATATATATATATATATATATATATATATATATATATATATATATATATATATATATATATATATATATATGTATATATGTATATATGTATATATGTAGATATGTATATATGTATATATATATATATATATATATATATATATATATATATATATATATATATATATAGATATATATATATGTAATGTTATTTGGAGCATAGTGTTCACCTGTTCAACAAAACAAAAAAATATTGATCCTGATTTATGCAAGAACACAATAAAATAAATAAATAAACATAAACACTGAGATGGATTAGAAAATATATTATTTCATTTATCTCAAATAACTGAAATAAGCTTACAAACAGAATGGAAATAAACTAGTTCGAATGATGGTAGCTTATCTCTAAGAAGAGATGTGGCGGATATGTGCCACTGAACTATGTTACAATGAGGCTCAAGGGCCTTTTTATTATTCAACAACATGGGAAAATTCTAAACAAAAAAAACCTTCACCCCAGGAGATGGAAGTTTCAGATTTTGTGGGCCGCTTTGGGGTTAGTTAGGCACCTAACTTCTAGGGGTCGTAACTTGGTCATATTATCTTTGTTTTACACATACGATATATCGTCAGAAATATATCTCTGATTACCATAGGATTTTCCATAATTCCCTCTCGCTACTATGGGCCTACTGTGGACCTCAACAAAAACGCCATTTGTGGGGTCAAAACTTCTCCAAAATTTTAGGACCCGAAAACCTACTAAAAGTAGTAAATGGTACTATAAACAAGGAAATTGATGAATATTAATAGAGGTCTAGGTGGAATAGGTGGATGGCCACCAATATCCACCTGGATCATTCCTCCCCCCTTACGAAGAAATAGTCCCCATTGCATGCAGAGCTTCCATGATGTGAGGAAATTTCTGTTGAATATGGTTCCTGGTGAAGGAGTTGGCCTTCTTTGACAACTTGATATAGTTGGATCCTCTACTAGCGAGTGTTCTTGATCTATGTGTCCATGATTATATTAGTTATAGCCTATTCCATTCATTTTGATTTTAACTCTATTGGTGTGAGTTTTTCTGTAATGTCGGATGTGTCTAGCAATTGGGAAAGTAAAGGCGAAGGCGATCCACATTGGAAACTAGGTGGAGACCAAGGAATGTTGGAATTATGAGCTTGAATGCATTGTCCCCTATAGCCTTAGTGATGGTATAGGTCTCATATCATAGCTCGCAAATCTTGAAGTGGATCCAAACGAGGCGCTCCTTCTACAAACATAACCAAACTTTTTTGCCCACTCGGAACTTGTGTGGCACCCGATGTTGATCGTGTCACTACTTGAAATTAGCATTGGATTTTTCTAGTATGTCATGGACCTATTGGTGAATGTATTAAATGCACTCAATGAAGTTTTTCACCTTTCCATATTTAGACTGGACATGAGCTGAATCTGCCTAAGTAGCTGCAAATGGTATCACCACATCAATGGGACATCGTGCCTACAATTGCAAGACCACCTGAAAGGGGTTGTGTCCAATTGAGTTTTGGAGAGCCCAGTTATAATTATGCTAGACATAGGGGATGATTTCATCCCATTTGCATGAATGCTTCTAGTTGTACATGTGCAGAATGTGTACGATCATCTTGTTGAAGACCTATGTTTGGCAATCCATTTGGGGGTGGAAAGTTGTGGACTTAGTGAGCTTGGTTCCCAGCATCAACCAGAGACTTGACCAAAATGTACTTGGTAACCTATTTTCTTGATCTAGGATAATGGATTGTGGGATGCCAAAGTGTACCCACACTTGCTCAAATAAGATTTTAGCAGTGGCTTTTGTTGTGATATTTGATGGGCCTCAAAATTAGACACAAATTAAGTCCCATCTAACCTTTCTTAGGTACATGAATGATCTATTAAACCTCTCCTTATACACTTAATAATGTTTTTTTAGTTTTAATATGTTCTTAGTAAATTTTAGATATGATTTCATATTTGTGCCTAATATTATTTATTTTTTAAGAATATTGTGAGAATATTGGGCAGATTATGAAGATTTGGAGAAGGAGATAATCTAGGGACTTGCTCCCTACTAGAGGAGTATCAATATTAGAGAATAAATGAACCAAATATCATGATATTATTTAGAAATTATAGAACTCCAATTATTGAGAAAATCTAGGAATGTGTTCCCTATCATTTAATGTGTATTCCTATGTTGGGAAATGATGACCACTATTTGAGGGATTTTGTAGGGGTAAACTTCCTCCTTTGAAGGATAATTCTTCCTCATCATTTTGTATAAGTATCAATTCAAATTTTCATCTAGGGGCATGCATTTCTTAGTCTTATTATGGAGAAAACTTGTTTTTTTGCAACTCCACTTTCATTTCTAGAATGGATGTAATAAATAATCAACCCACTCTTATAGCATGGCAATTCGGTCACCACTCTAAGAACTTTTTTTATTGAAGGGAGAGTGTTTCTCTTGTAATTTTTTTATCTTTTTGTAGTCTCTTCTTGATGATTCTGAAGAATCGATTTGAACAAATTCAAATATTTTCCATATTGAATCATCTTCAATCACTCCTAGCAGTTGTTGGGCTCTTCAAGTTTAGCAGGAGTACTATGATAGAGAAAATTTTTGTAGGGCTTGGAAAATGAATGAATGTGCTAAGATGTTTTCTTCAGCCTATGAATCAAAACATGCCACTGCCAATGACATTTTTCTCACTCCATCTTTCCTCGATGTAAAATTTCTTAAAGGTTTTTGGACTCTTTGCAAGATAGTGTATGGATATAGCCATTGCACTAAAGTCTATTTCTATCGATGAAGGTGAGGTGGTTTAGCCTACAGAATACTTATTTATTATGGTTATGAGTCCCACATTAATGCTTCAAATATCGCACGGGGGTGATTGGCTGAAAGAAATATTTGGTTTAGGCAGTCTATAGTCAAGTGGTATGTGGAAGTCCCCAACTTGGTTGGATTTGCATTCATTAATATGAGCTCCTTCCCTTGTTATTTTATGTGAAAATGTAATGTTTCATATGTGGTATTTATGGTTGTTGTATCCTTGTTATTTTTGTTGGTTTTATGCTAGTTATGAGTATGTTTTATGGCAATGGTGATGCATGAATATCATCATGTTTTGATTTGTAAATGAATAAAAAATGAATATATGACCTAATAGATGATAATTCATCTAAGGTGGTAAGGTGTCAATTCTTCTTAGCGATTCTTAGACAAGTATGTGACCCCTATGCTAAAATATGTTGTTATCACCTGTAGAATGCATGTTTCTAACTTGTTTGAAGAAATTATTGTCATGGATAGTAGGGATCTAGTCAAGTCATTAATCAAATATTTGTATTAGTACTTTGTCTTAGTGTTATTTTTCATTAATAAAGTTTTCATGATGTTTTGGGCAGTGGCCTGAGCCTTGACCCTAAAAAATTCACATGGAATCCAAGGCCGTTGGCACAGAACTAGTTTTAAATGTCCATAGTAATTGGCTTTCCCTTGTTGATAGAGATATTGGAGGCCTAAAGTCGAATGCATGTCTTGTCAAGGGAGAATCTAGGGTGTTAGATAAGTGAAAATTTAATTTTCCTCACAGGTTGGTCACCTCTACAGGTTGGGTGGCTCTTGGAGGTTCTATAGCATGTGTGGAAAATTAGTTTGGCTTTGTTTCGTCAGTTATACTTCCTTAAATATAAATGGGTAATTGAGTCACATCATAGTAGCCTTTCGTAACATGTTTACCCCAGTGGACCGGATAGATTGGGTAAATGTGGAAGGAGGGTGTTACAAAGTGGTATAAGAGCATGGTTCACCCCTTGGACTGGATGAGCAGTGTGGTGGTCATGCATTCATGTTAGTTGCATATGTGTTCCTTATACTTATGGTATATGTGTTTGTTGCATATGCATGATGGTGGTCATGGTTACAGTGGTGTCACCATGTGAAAGTTGATGGTGTTTTTGTGGAATGTGTCATCATGAGTGTATGATTGGTTATGCCTTGTTTTTGCATGATGGTGTTGCATGTTGTTAAGCATACATTGATATGGTTGTATTTTTCATGCAAGAGGTCATGATGTCTAGTTGATATGGTCATGCATTGATGACTGGACTATGGTTACGATGATATCTATAAATTGTTATGATTATGTTTATACATGTATTTCACTAATCTGGTTAATATTGTAGATGAGATATCCTCCCCAAATTATACTGAGGTACATTGGTTTGCTTATGATTTCGTTTAACTAAAGTAGTATGCCTTGTAGGAAAGAGATCAAGATGAGTAGCAACATGGTAGACTACAGTTCATAGGATTCTCCTTATGGATCAGATGAGGATATATAAATTATAAAAACAATACGTATATCATGGATTCAATCCAATCTAACAATGTACTAAAGCTAGATACGGAATCACTTCTAAAAGTCAATTTCATAAATTAAACAGAATCGCCAATCACGTGAGGCAAAGAAAGAATCAATAAAACTAAAACACAGATGATTTCCTGGGGAAAGATTTCTACTCAAAACCCCTCTATATTATAATGTATATTAACCATGGAATCATGAAACAATTATAATTCACTCTTCTCACAAGAGTCTCTTGCACTCTGCTAAATGTCTCATATTGTCCTAGACAAATCTTACCAACATTTAGCCAATTCTCAGCGTCTAAAAAACCTGCCTTGCTTGCACAATTATTGATGAATGAAATCCCTATTCTTTAGGAATTTTTTCCTTCCTAAAATGCACAAGGATCATGGGCAATCCAATGGATGTTTGGTTGCATGAAAGCAACCTACTAATCACAAAACTAATAGTTAACCTCCCTTTCACCTTTGCCTCAACTGGGTCTCCACTGGAACTGACATGCATGAAACTAATAATAGTAAATCATTAGTTGCATGGTAGATCATTGATTGTGAATTAAATAATATTTAATTCACTTCGATCTCTCACTAGTGCAACAAATAGTTACAACTAGTTCAACTGACTCTAACTCACCTAATTGAGTTAACTCATTACACATGCATTAAACTAATGCACCAACTGCAATTCGAACTCCATAACTAATATAATTAATTTTCATGCCTCACCAACCACCCTCAACTCAAAATGCATGATCTAACTAAGTTTATCACACTCGGTTAACTATTACAATTGATCATGAGATAAGATTACATTTTATTGTCCATTTTAATTAAGGGAAAATTAATCTAGACACTGCACCAAATTTAGCACACACTAGTGTAGGTGCTGTTAGGACACATTGGTCCCACACTAGTGTAGGTGCTACAAATTATTGTTGGAATTCAACACTCCCTCTCAACAAGGCATTATCTTCCATCCCAATCCTACCTCTATGGTATTCGAATTTTCTCCTGGTGAATGCCTTCGTTAGAATATCTGCATCCTGATCTTCTGTGGGAATGTACTGAAGTAAAATTATGCACCTCTAAATACAATCTCTGAGATGGTGGTACCAGATGTCTATGTGCTTGGGCATATCATGAAACACAAGAATAACTGAGAGTTTAATGCAACTCTGGTTATCAAAATGTATCACTATCAGATCCATCTAAGAACCAAACAAACCAACTGAGATATGTCTCATCTAGATGGACTCACATGCAGCTTGACTTGCTTCCATGTATTTTGCCTCTGTTGAACTGAGTGCCACAGATCGTTGCTTCATGTTGTACCAAGAAACTTTTTTTGATCATATGCTAAAGATCCCTCCTGATGTTCTCTTTCTGTCTAATAGATTCCCTGCCCAATCTGCATCTGTGAAGCCTCAAAGCTTCACTCCCTTTGTCCGTGTGTACCATAATCCATACTCTGTAGTGCCCCTGAGATATCTAAAGACATGCTTCCACACCTTCCAAAAGAGCTTGGTTGGCTTAACCATAGCTTGACTCAGCTGGTTAACTGCGTAGAAAATGGCTAGTCCGGTGTTCACTAAGTACATCAGTGAGCCTACTAGCTTCTTGTAGATAGTAGCATCCACCACTTTCCCGGAAGTAGCATCCTCTTTCCTCCAATTTCCTAGAAGAGGAGTGTCCATGGGTTTACAGCTCTACATGTGAAACTTACCCAGTATATCTTTGGCATACTTTCCTTGAGAAACAAAAAATACACCATCCCACTGTCATATTTCCAAACCAAGGAAATAGTGAAGGAGTCTCATTTCCTTCATTTCAAACTCCCTTACAAGATCCTCCTTGCATGAGTGTATCAGCTGCTCATCACCTATCAAAATTAGATCATCAACATAAAGTATTATAATCAAGAGCTTACCATCAACCATAATCTAGTACAGGTCTGCATTCACTTCGCTTTTGGTGAAGCCCAACCCGATGAAATAGTTGTCAATCTGAGTGTACCAAGCATGGGGTGCTTGCTTCAGTCCATGGAATTCTCTCTTGATTTGACACACATGTGATTCACTATCAAAAATATCGAAAAATTCTGGCTGCTCTATGTACACTTCTTCCTTAATAACTCCATTGAAAAATGCATTTTTCACATCCATATGATGAATGTGCCACCCCATCTGCGTTGAGAGTGCAAGGATAGATCTAATGGAAGAGTACCTCACGATTGGTGCGAAAGTCTCATCATAGTCGATCCCCTCAACTTGTGAGAATCCCCGGGCCACAAATCTGGCCTTGTACTTCTCGACACTCCCATTAGCAGCTTGTTTTACCTTGTAGATCAATCTAGATCCAACCACTAATTTTCGAACCGATCTTGGGAAAATCTCCCATGCACTATTCTTGACAATGGAGTCATAATCCTCTACCATCATATCAACCCAAATTGGTTGTTGCACTGCCTCCTGAAAGGAAGATGGAATACACTTGCTCATAAGCATTAGGGGAATTTTGAGGTATAAAATGGACCTCCTAAGGAAATTATAAAATAATAATGGAAATAATAAAACAATATTTGATGACATCATCAAATTTTAGAGGGAAAAAAGAAAAAACTATTTTTTCAACTCGTATTTTCAATTGATCTTCCAAAGTTTTTACTCAAATTTCGAGTGGGAGTACTCGTTGGATGAAAAATTTAATTCCTTGTCCAAGGAGTACCCATGTTGCATACATTTTATGGACCCTTCTACATGAAAAATGAGAAATACATGAAAAACGTGATTGCAATAACACTTTTTCATGTATTTCTCATTTTTTGTGTAGCAGGGTCCATCGAAAGTATGCAACATGGGTACACCTTGGATGAGGAATTAAATTTTTCATCCTACGAGTACTCCCACTCAAAATTTGGGTAAAAAATTTGGGAGATAAGTTGAAAATACGAGTTGAAAATGTAGTTTTATTATTATTTTGTTATTTTATATTTTTAACCTTTTACTTAAAAATGGTGAATCATCCCCTATGGTTGACCTCATCATCTTGAATCCTATTGGTTCTTATAAAGTTTATTTTGGTTGTAAATTTTTCTTAGGAGGCCCATTTTAGAACTCAAAATTCCCCTAATGAGCCATGTATCAAGTAAACCTTTCTGGAGATTATCTTTGTCTGTGTAGTGAAGTAGGGGCTCCTACATTCTCTGTTGCATCAAGTCTCAATCTATCAACTTCTGTGGTGCGCCTTCTACCATTTTTGGTGGATGGATTTGCATGAGTGTTTTCTGAAACTACATGATCCTCCACATGTGGCTACTCCACATCTTGAGGTTCATTCTTTGTAACCAAGATTTCCTCCTCTGCATGCAAATCCAGCTCCCTCTCAAGGGACAATCTCACGATTTTCTCCTCATCAAATTTTATAGCCCGTCACACAACAGTCATTTAGCTGTTTGGAAAATATACCCAATATTTCTGGGGAGTTTGAGTGTACCCCAAAAATATCCCAATCTCATATGTTGGTTCCAGCTTCTTCCGGGTGCCTTTGGTCACATGCACATAAGCATATGAGCCAAAAATCTTAAAATGTGAAACATCATGTTTCTTACTAATAAAATCCTCTTATGGTGTACTCATGCCAATTATCCAATGAGGACAACGGTTCTTCACAAATACCGTTGTGTTGTATGCCTCCGCCCACATATGCAACGGTAGGCCCTGATCATGAAACATCGCTCTTGTTGCACCGACAATTGTTCTGCTCTTTCTTTCTGTGACCCCATTCTGGTGTAGGTTATGAGGCACAATCAGTTCTCTCTGAATTCCTTCTTTGCTGCATAATTTCTTGAATTCATTGGATATGTACTCACCACCATTTTTTCTCCTAAGAGCCTTCACATGCTTCCCCATGTCTTTCTCCATTAGTGCTTTGAACTCAAGAAAATTTTTGAACATCTAATCTTTCTTCTGCATGAAGTAGTTCCAACAATTTTGAGAAAATGCATCAGAAAATATCACATAGTACTTATGCTTTGATATTGAAGCAGTAGATAATGGTCCACACACATCTGAGTGAAATCTCTCAAGGATTTCTGAAGCTCGGTTCTCCTTCTCATGAAAATTGGCCTTTGCATACTTCCCCATAGTACATCCCTTGCATGTGTCTCACTACGCAAGTGTACCCTTGGGAAGACCCATAGAAATCTATTGCATGACCTTCAAGGCTCTGTGGTGAATATGGCCTAATCTCTTGTGCCATAACTCACCCTCATCCCGGCTCACCACTTTTTCCGCCTTACCCATCAATGTTACAGAGCCATCTACATCAAGTTTATAGCGATTCTTAGCTTGAATTCCAATATTCTTGGCTTGTCCTGTTGTCCTGTATCATAGGAAAGCTTTTCCTTCACCGAAAACAACATCATAACCTCTATCCTCCAACATTGCAACTGAGACTAAATTTTTCTTCAAGCCTAGTATATGCATTACATATTTTAATTGAAAGGGTTTACCTGATTATCTATGGAAGGTAATGGTACCAATCCTGGTAGCACTGTACTGCCCGTCATCACCCATTTCTATATGCATATGTAGGTCCTTCTCCTCCAAGCTACTGAAAATTTCTTTGTCTCCTGTCATGTGAAAGGATGCACCACTATCCAAATACCACACCGATCCCATTGTACTTGACACCATGCAAGAAATGAGAAAGAATTCAAGCTAAAATTGGGAGGCCAAAGTCTCACAAGCTGTAGATCCTGAAGCCTTATTGTTCTTATTCTTTTGTGGATAGTTAGTGGCATAATGTCCATGCTTGTGACAGTGAAAACACTTCACACTGGACATGTCACGCTTTTTTCCATATTACTAGACTCAAATTTGGAATGGAATTTATTTCCTTTCCCCTTCTTAACCTTGGCAGCCAATGAAAAATCTTCTTCATATTCATTCCTAGATAAATATCCATCTCTGGTATTCTGCTTAAATTCTTCTTGCACCAAATCCGACCAAAGTCATTCCCAACATGGTAGCTTTTCCCTTCAATTGACAGAGTCCTCATGGCTATGCCAACTCTTCGGAAGTCTTAGAAGATCTAGACTCACCAAATCATCATCAGCAACAGTAATGTCGATGCTCCCAAGATCATCCTGACATTGGACAAACTTTGTTAAATATTTCGACATGGTTTCGCCTTTCTCCATTTTGATCTTCCTGAGTTTATCCTTCAGTGCCAATTTTCTATGATCACTGTTGCTTTAAAATAGATATGTCAAAGCTTTCCACATTACATATGGTGTCGCTTTTCCATGGAGACTTGAGACAATGTGGTCTCGTACTCCCTCCAGTAAGATCCTCCTCGTCTTTGCAACCTTCTTTTGCCAGGAATCAAGATTTGCAACATCTGTCATAGTGGGTTTGGGAACATCATTGTCAATGAGTTATTTCAACCCATTGTCCTCCAGTACTACCTCCATTATGTCTTTCCAAGAAATATAGTTAGATTTTTCCTCGAGTGCATACTCCAATCTCAAGTCATTGAAATCCATTTCGATCATGAATCACCTATCGCACCAAGAAAGTTATTGAGGTATGTATCATATATTGAGGAGTAAAAGGCTAAAGCTCAAAGAATTGTCAGTGGATTTCCATTAGCTTTTTGAGATCGGATTGAGTATGATGAGCCTCAGTCACTTGAGTAAGTTATTTCGAAACTGAAGCATTGTATGAGTATTCAAAGCATAATAGTGAATCTCAACAAGGATGGAAAGAGAAAAATAAAGGTAAAAGTAAATGGTAGCTGAAAATAACAAGGCCTCATAATGCATAATAGAAAGAGAAAGTTGCACCATATGAGAATTTTAGCATAGCTAGATAGGTACATGGCTCACAACATCAGAATAAGAGAGATTTTTCATAGAAGCAGAGTGGTATGCCTCAGATCTATAGTGCACAGGAGGCGTAAACTGTTCAATATTTTGGGAAGAGAATTCCCCGTATCTATCCAGCACTGGATGACATGGAGGTATATCACCATGCATCTATCATTGATATGGAAGGTAAGCTTTGTGATCTAGTTGTTTTTGCAGGTACAAATAATCTTGGTTAGTGAAGTTGGCTACAGGTATAAAGAAGAAGGTGCATCATTGGTAATAGCTTGTGATTTTGAATTGAATTTTATGCCTACATCAGTACACTTGAATGTATTTCCTTTGGGATCATATAGTATGGATTGGTTGTATATTCATAGGACCAGATTGGATTGTTATAATAAAGACATTGAGTGCTTGGATGACAACGTGTAACAAAGAGTCTTACAGGGTAAGAAGAAAGCAACCTTAGCTAGGATGGTGACAATTATGTAGGAAAATCGCAGTCACAGAAAAGGGTGTGTGTTATTTGCAGCACACATTTCTAGTGATAAAGGTAAGGAGTATGAGGATGTGTAGAAATTGAGCAGGTACTTGGTTTTACAAAAAATTTAGGATGTGATGCCGACAGATATTTCAGAGTTTTTGCCTCATAGGTAAGTAGAAATTCCTGTTGAGTTGTTACTAGGGGAAACACCAGCATCAAGGAACCTTACATAATAATCAATCCAGAGTTAGTAGAGTTGCTGTCACAGTTGAAGGAAATGCTTTACAAGGGATACATTAGGCCAAGTGTATCACCGTGGGGTGCACTGGTATTGTTTGTGAAGAATAATGATGGTACTCTTAGGTTATGCATTTATTACAGATATTTGAACAAAGCATTCATTATGAATAGATATATGTTGTCGAGGATTGATGACTTATTTTATCAGTTGAAGGGAGAGACACTTTTCTCAAAGATTGATCTGAGATCAGGATACCATTAGTCACACATCAAAGAAGAGAACATTTACAAGACAACTTTCCAGACTAGGTATGGGCATTATGAGTTTGTTGTAGTTCCATTTGGTTTGACTAATGCTTCAGTTACTTTTATGTGCTTGGTGAATAGTGTGTTGTGTCCTCATCTGAACAATTTTGTTATTTTATTCATTGATGATACCTTTATATATTCTAAGAATGAGGAAGAACATGTTGAGCATTTAGCAGCAGTATTGAGATTTCCAAGAGAGTATCAGTTGTATTCCAAGATTATAAAATTTAGTTTCTTTCGGACATAGGTACATTACTTGGGACTCTTGTTTCCAAGGAAGGCATAGCAGTGGACCCAAAAAATATAAGGGCTATCATGGAGTGGGCAACTCCTAGAAATGTGGATAAGGTAAGATCATTCATGGGACTAGCAAGCTACTATAGGAGTATAATCAAGGACTTCTCTCTGATTGTATATCCTATCATGTCGCTGTAAAGGAAAGGTAAGAAATTTGAATGGGCATATGAATGCGCAACAAGTTCTGGACGGTTGAATAATTGTTGACAAATGCTCCAACATTAAATATTTCATATCAAGACAAAGAATTTGTGCTATGTACATATGCTTGCAAGAGAGGACTTGGTGGATTCCTTATGCAAGAAGGATAGGGAGTATGTTATGAATCACATAAAATGAATGAGCAAGAGAATAATTGTCTAAAACATGATCTTGAGTTGGTACTGATCTTCCATGCATTGAAGATATAGAGGAACTATCTTCTTGACAGGAGGTTTGTATTGATGAGTGATCACAATGGGTTGAGATAATTATTTGACATGTTGAATCTAAATGTTAGGAAAGCTATATGGTTGGCCATGATTAGTGAGTTTGAGTTTGAGATCAGGTACATCAAGGTTAAAGAGAATAGTGTTGCATATTCTCATAGCATGCAGATATAGGTGAATCATATAGAAGCTATGAGATATTTTTGGATAGACTAACAAGATCATGTCTTATAGTCAGGTCAGCCAGATGACAGGTACATGGAGCTTAGGCACAAGTTACATCAGAGTACAGGTATAGGTATAACTGGTGGTATAGGTACAAGTGCATGTACATGTGCACAAGTTGTGGACTATTGCCTTAGATCAGATGGTTTGATCAGATTTAAGGACAAGATATATGTGCTAGATAGTAGTGAGCTCAAGAAGACTATCTTGAGAGATTTTTATGAAAAATCATATTCAGGTCACCCAGGATATCAAAATACATTGACATTAGTGAATAATTTTATTATTGGCTGAATTTGGAAAAGGATGTGCAAGAGTTTATGGCTAGATTATTTGACTTTCAACGTGTGAAGGAAAAATGTAAGCATCTAAGTGGATTAATGCAACCAATTCTGATTATAGAGTGGAGGTGGGAGGTCATTTCCATGGATTTGTTTATAGTTTTTCTGAGGACATCTAGACATCATGATACCATCATGGTTGTAGAAAAAAATATGACAAACGTAGTGCACTTCATTCCAATGAATTTTACTTATTCAACTAGTAATGTAGCACAGGTCTTCATAAAAAATGTGGTTAGATTGCATGGTGTTTCTAAGTTCAATTCCAAATTTTGGAAGGATCTATTTATAGGATTGGGTACAAAGTTGGCCTTTAGCACAAATTATCATCTATGGATAGATGTACATACAAAGAGGTTCAATAGGATATTGGAGGACATTTTGAGGATGCATGTGATGTATCAGTAGAGGAGATGAGAGGAGTACCTTTCGCTATTTGAGTTCACCTACAATAATTGTTACCAGGAGTCATTGAGGATGAGTGTTTTTGAGGCACTATATAGTAGGAGTTTTAGTACTCCCATCAGTTGGAGTGATCTGATGAACATAATATTGGTTGGATCAGACATGTTGGTAGAAATGGAACAAGAAATGTAGGTAATAAAGAAGAATCTAAAGGAAGAACATGATAAGAAGAAAAGCTATGCAGATCAGAATAGGTTATTTATGGAGTTTCAGGTTGGGGAACAAGTGTACTTGTGCATCAAGCCCAAGAAGAGCTCCTTATGGATTGGATCATGTGCTAAAACGACATCTCGGTTTTGTGGACCTTTCAATATTCTTTGAAAGGATTAGACCAGTGCCCTATTGAATTGCAGTACCTCCAAAAGTGAAATTCCATTATGTTTTCCATGTGTCATTGCCTAGGAAGTATGTTAAAGATGTTGATCATATAAGGAGGATCCATAAGGAGAATTCTAGCTGGGACAACAGTGTATTTTGGAGAGAAATATGTTCATGCTCTGGAACCGGGAAATCGAGCAAGTTAAGGTGCAGTGGACGCACTTTGGGCTCGATGAAGCTACATGGGAGATGGTGAATCAAATGCGGACTATGTATCTTTCTTTATTCGTTGGTTGAGATAATTTCCTTGATATATGTTTTGGTATTTTCTTTGGTGTGATGTTTTGGTATATGTACATATGTATATGGATGTAAATACCGCCAAGATTTCTGTTATAAATCTCCAATAAGTGATATGGGTTTCGTGTCATTATGGTTGTCCTGCTGTTATGTGATCATTTTGGTTTGCTTTTGAGCAAGTTTATCATTATAAATGTTGCAACGAGCTAGGTTATAAATATCCATGGGAAGTTTTTTTTACTTTCAACAATCTTGTTTGTTGTAGGTGTCATTCAACACCGAGGACAGTGTTCCCCAAGGGGGAGAGTTCTGTAATATCCCTAGTGAAAATTCCATGTAATAAAAGTTAATAAAGGAAAAATAATAACCACATATATGGGAAACTTATTCCAAGCTAAAATAATCCTAGTGCAGGTGTTCATTTGGTTTATTATGGCTAAGGAAATTGGAAAACATAATTAAAAAGGATTTGGAAAGGAAAAATGGAATTTTTGGTTATTTTTTTATGAAAATAATGAAAATTATGAGAAAAGGAAGGTGAAAGGTCACAGGTTGCATGTGAGGAGGAAAATGAAGGAAAATAATGGAAAAATGAAGAAAATAAAGGCCTCATTAATAAAAAGGCTTATGAGGATCAGTTAGTACCTTTTTTCAGTGTAACCTTTTGTTAGTTCGGTTTTGGAGCTCTCTCTCTATTCACTCTCTCAGAATCTTGGACACTTAGAGTTTTCTTTAACAAGTTCACCATTGGATCATGAAAGGAAAAGAAGGAAAAGAGTAAGAAAAGATGAAGCAAGGAATATTAGGATCAAGTGGCTATAATGCGATTATTTGCAAGTATCAAGTTGCATGTGTGATTTCCTTGCTATGTTTGGCATGCATGATTTTTCATGTGTGTTCTTGGTTCTCTTGATGTCGTTGGCATGGTTTTTTCTACGTGTGTCAGTGTTCTTAAGCCTTTCCTTGCCATTTCCAAATATCCATGGTGTCATGGGTTTCTCATGTTTTGGTTGAGCTCGATTCCAAGATGGATTCAAAACTAAGTGGGGTAGTCCTCGAAAGAAGGAACACATCGCTTAGTGATTCTTGAATTGGAATATGGATTACTGTAAACACTTGGCCTAGTAACCCTTGAACCATATTGTGAGTTGTGGTAAAGCGGGATTTTGTGTTACTCGATGGACCTAAAAATCCTCGACCAGTGAGTGGAAGGATATACGGTAAAGCCTAGTAGTGGGTGTTGTCAATCAGGCCTACGAAATCTTGGTCGGTGATTGGCAAGATAGAGGATAAATATGGGAGGGTGGAGTCTTAGTTAGGTCTAGGAATTCTAACCAGTGAATCGTGGGACATACGGTAAACCCTAGAGACTAGGAGACAGGAAAATTCCTCACGATGTAGGTCGATAAATATCATGGTATCCATGCTTGTTTAAGGCCTAGTGATCTGCGGGGGATTACGGTAAAGCATGGTTCTATCAATGATGGTGAGGTTGTTTAGCATCAAGAAGCCCTTGTTTATTTTGGTTATGAGTCCCACATTCATGCTTGGAATATGGTATGACGGTGATTGGCTGAAAGAAATATTTGGATAGCAAATTTATGGTCAGGTGGTACACGACAATCCCAAACCTAGTTGGCTTTGCATTCATTAATAAGATTTCCTTCCCTTGGTATTTCATATGAAAATATGGTTCATATGTGGCATTTATGGTTGTTGTATCCTTGTTATTTATGTTTTTTATATGGTTGTTATGAGTATGTTTTATGACAGTAATTATGTATGGCTCTCTTTTTTTTCCTTTCTACCTTCGTCTTCTGGTCTGTGGCAACATAATTTTAAGGATTGGCATTTTTCTTTCCAGCAACACAACACGAATTCACAAGTTGACTCTTGATACTCTTTTGTGACCTCGATTGCAAATTCTTAAGCATTTATTCTATTTTTAATGTAACTCCATGTTTTTTTCTTTCTATATTTGTTATCGACTTGTTTTCCCATTTATTTATTTTTAGCTACAATTTTCCTCATTTAATGCCCTACACATTTTGTGCAAGGCATGCCCGTGGAAACATCTCTTGTGGTCAACTAACGAGGTAGAGACCCCAATTTCTCAGTATTTTTTTAACTTATGAACAACACAACTTATTAAAGTTTTATCAGCAAACCCTTTTCTTTCCTTATAATTTCAATTACGTGGGAAAATTTACATGCATTTCCATGCATTAGGGTTTTTCCGAACTTTTCGCTTATTCCTTCTTCAACTCAATGAATAATTTTAGATACCAACTTTTCCTTTTCTATTTTCTTCCATATTATTCGGCCACATAGCGAAGGGATTCCCCCTAGTGTAGCAAGGTGTATTGGTGGTTTTCCATGCTTGTGTTATTTTCTTATCCATCCGTAGTAAGGGTCTATGAGTATGGAACATTTGGAATATTGAATTTAAATGATTATGGCCCTTCATGGCCACATGCACATTTAAACTGGCCACAATGAGAAATATTTATCTTTTTATTATATAATATACTTGTTGGTTATAATTTTTCAGGGATTTTCATTTCGTAAAAGAAAAAGAAACAATCTTTCTTATTTTTCTTTCTTGAATTAAGTTTTAGAGACCCATTCATCGATACGAAACTATATGTTTATTCTTTGTTGCTTGATAATGGATTAGGTGAAGGGTTTTAATTCTTCCTTTTTTTCTTATGGAAATTTTAGTTAAAGAATTTTTGGAGTTAGCTCACTCCTTTCTAATACGTTCATACTATGGAAATCTATAGTATACTTTTGGGTTTTTCTATAATTTAATTATAGAGTTAAAAATTGTGTCTTATTTCAGCATATTTCCTTTGTCAAATATCTTTCTCACTCCTTTCTAATACGCTCATACTAAGGAAATCTAGAGTATACTTTTGGGTTTTTCTATAACTTAGTTATAGAGTTAAAAATTGTGTCTTATTTAACATATTGCCTTTGTCAAATATCTTTCTTGTTGTTATCACAAAATCTAACCCTGATAGGCTTCTCATCAAGTAGACTTTGAATAAATCCTTCAAACCAATATTTTGGCTGACGCTTAGCCTCCTCAACTTGAGAGGGCTCTCTCAATAGGATTAAGATTTTTGATTAATGATTAGATGGCTAACTCTAGGAATAAAAAGGATAAAAATGTATAACTGGTTGAATCAAATATTAGAAAACACTCATTGGGCCATGGAGTCAATATAGTCTTCAACAAAACATCATAATCTATCATACATGGAAGTCAAGGCACTTGGAGTCTAGGTTTATGAGAAAAACAGTAACACAGTGATAAAACACGGTCTATTTACATGTGAAGGAAGTTATAGCATTGTCAAATGAATTCTATGTAACACATACAAATACTACTGCAAGTAGGTAATTGAAAAAGAAATAGAAAAATGATACACTTAACTCCTTGTGAATCTTGAGTTGTCAAACAAATCTCTGTATTAAGTTGAGAAGAACACAGTGACATACAGTAACACAGTTTCTTTGCTAATGAAAATTGCCAACCTTGATGAATTTGACCTCATGCTTCATATAGAGCATTTACAATATTGGATTCCATGATCCATCATTATGATAATTCGAATTTCCATTCTTGACACTTATTTTATTCATAAAACAAACTATTAATTACAAACTGACAGCTAAACTGTCTTTTAAGAGTCCTAATACAAATAGGAGTGAAACTCCTAAACATGTTTGAAACAACCTTATCTAAACCTTTAATGATTTCTTGACAGCTGCAAATCCATGTTTTCGAACTTTGATGATGCCTCCAGCCTTGTTGTAAACCTGCTGATTCATGAACTAACTGTCCTAAAAACCAGGAGACAAAGTTCCTGCTTTTTAGCCTTTAACCTCCATGTTTATCTTCGAGCAGCTTTGTTAACATTGATGACTATTTCATATGTGTCACATGTGCTAATATTCCCTTGAAAACTTTAATCCTCCACCTGTGCAGAGGAAATCTTCGAAAAAGTAAAAAAGGCATGAAATATGACTGCGCTACGAAAATAGCCTATTTTTGTAGCGCAAATTTTACATTACTATAAAAAATTTCCTTTAACCATTATTTCCACTATTTCGCAATTTGATTCTTCACTTGTGATCTTCATCTTTCCACCAGAAAAATTAAAACTTGAAAATCATCAATCCTTATTTCCAAAATCTATATATAAAGTGCCAAAAAATCATCTTCAGCAGTTTCGTAGCGCGCTACGAAACTGCTGTGCAGGCTCTTTTTTTAACACAGCCTTCAAAAATTTAAATTTTGAGGATATTCAAAGCTTCTCTAGGATTGATATCAACATAAAAAAGCAAAAAAATTAACTTTAAAGGTGTTTTTCCTCAAAATGGTCTTCTTCTTAATGACAAAATGATTTAAGATTTATCATTTACTGCCCTGTTTCATTACCCTGTTTCACTATTGTTGTAGTTTCTCTTGAGATCTTGTCAACTCAATTTATAGGTCTTCAACCTGTCTCCTTAGATTTTTGTTGGTGGCTTTCAACTGAGTATTCATTACTCTGAAAAATCTAGCTTCTTTTATTGCTGGTATAGTCCAAGTGAAATATTGTGTTTCACTGCTAATGATTTCAGGTTTAGCAACCCTTTCAACTTCCTCGAGGGCTTTCATCCTCTTGAAATTTGTATTTTCCACAACATGCTTTCTTGCTCTCTTCCTTAGCCTGGAAATTTCAATATTGGCTGATTTCAACCTTTCCTCCATCTCTGCATAACTGATTTTTTCTATTTGAGTGGGGAATACTCTGTTTTTTACCTTTTCTAGTATAGGTGATGAAAGTTTTATAATTTCTTCATGAACAGTGGAAGCTTCCTCTATTTTCTCCAGCTCAACATGCTCTTGCATCTTTTTGGAATATCTGGTTACAGGCTTCCTTGCCTTGAATACAAATGTTGCAACTTCATCATTGAATACTAGTTTTTTGGATGACTTCATATTTTTTTGCTTTCCTTCATCAATTTTTATGAAATCATCTTGAACCAAAGGGGACTCTCCTATATCAATGGCTTGTAAGATATCATCCAAGTTTCCCTTTAAGCCTGGAGTATCACTTGCTCCTGAAATCACTGCTTTACCCTTTCCTTTTGCAATTTGACTCCTAGTCAATCTCTGTTGAACTTGTTTATTAGCAGATTGTTCCTGTGCAATCTCTTTAACTTCAGCTATCCTTTGTTTTACAGGTTGAGGAGTTTCAAAAATAACCACTGATGCTTTTACTACTCTCTCTTTCACCTGTTTCCTGGGTTTTAGCGTAACAAACCTTTTTGACCTTGTCACTACAGGCTTGCTGGATTCTATAGGTGGAGTTTCTTTTCCTTTAGGGTTACTGCCTGTAGTTTTTGCTTCCACTCCAAAACCACATAAAAACAAAAATTATGACCATTCTCGATTGATCCTTCAGATTTCATGTAATACCATCAACTTGATTAAACCATCGTGAATAAAGAGGTTTCACACCCTTTAGACTTCATTTGAACCTTGTCTTCCATCTTAGCTATACTTCTATACAGAAAAAATGGAAAATCTAAAGATATCATGTAAGTAAAGTGCAACAGAAATTTAAAATGATATGAATATACTTTATGATACCTTCCCTCACAAGTAAAATACCTCGGGATGTTGTATAGCAAATTGGCATATGAATATTTGATGCAGCTCCTGGGAATTGCGTTGTTTGAATCCATTTATGCAAACTCTGGCTTTAGAAACACTTTGCGTGACTCCATGTCAAATCTGAAACCTTTGAACCATCTCGCTTGCCCCATAGGAATATCTATTACTAAGGCAATAATTTTAGGAGTAGTTGACAAGTTTAAAATTCCAATTTTTGTGTTTGAGCTAGTAAAATGTAAAGCAAACTCCTTTGTCACCTGATTGTGTCCTCCCTGTAACTTTTTAGAGAATTTGAAACACCCTGCCTTCTTGAAAGCCTCCAATACTGACCTGTGTTTAGCTAGGGTTCAAATGCTTTCAGGCTCTATCCTTAAACAATGTCCCGACATGTGATTTTTATTCTCCTCGGTCATTTTTGTCTTTGAATTTATGAAAGTTTCCTGTGAACTCTGATTATCAGCCTCGCTTGAATTCAAAAAAGTCAGCCTCGCTTTATTAGAGTAATCATCCTCGCTTGATAATGGATAATATAAGCTTTGGTGTGAGATTACCACAAGCTTTACTCTGGAAACGGTCTGTTGGAGTGTTTTGCATGCAAACTTGAATAAGAAACCAGCCAGCCCTTTCAAATTTGAACTTAGATTTCATAAATGAAACCTCTATGAATGCAATGATGATTTTGAATGGTTGTTTGTCTTGGAAAGGACCTCTGACTAACACCTAATGATGAAAAACTAACAGAATTTGAATGATTTGCTAATTTGACATGACCCACTACAAATCCACACTTTCGTAGTGTGCTTAGTGTATTTTTGGAGAAATGCGCTACGAAAGTAGCAGCGCTTTCGTAGCGTAAAGAAAATTTTTTCCATTGACTACGCTACGAAAGTGTGGTTTCTTGGCTAATTTCAAAAAAAAAATCAAAGGGTTAAAGTATGACTTATAAACAGAATATGGGACCTTTAAACCATGGAATGAGGTTGTCAAAATTTATTTGGAATGAAAATGACACTTTTGAGACTCTAACCCTATCACTTACCCCTTAAAACATGAAATGACTCAACACCTATCTAAGACCATGACTAGGAACAAGGTAAATTGTAAAAGTTTAGAAAAAAAAACTTTTATGGTGATAACACTTGTTATATATATATATATATATATATATATATATATATATATATATATATATATATATATATATATATATATGTATATGTATATATATATATATATATATATATATATATATGTATATATATATATATATATATATATGTATATATATATATATCTCTCTATATATGTATATATATATCTATATATGTATATATATATATATATATATATATATATATATATATATATATATATATATGTATATATATATATATATATATATATATATATATATATATATATATGTATGTATGTATGTATATATATTCTAGTCCAATCTAGTCTAGTATATTCTAGGGCATCAATGGAACCTATAATTGCGAACCATTGTTATTCCTTGTGACCTAACATACTCAACTTAAGACCGAACTTGAAAGAAAACCTTAATGAAATATTCCTTCTCGGATTTGAAGGTTTTCAGCCTGGGTGCAACCCAAAAAATCACCCCGCAGTATTAATAATGTTATTATTATTTACGCATAGAGTTTAGAAGCATAACAACATTATTTCTTAGAAACAATTTCTACTATTGAACCAGATTCTAAATTCTTTTAACTTTTTCAGTCTCACCTGTAAACATGGATTCCTACAATCTAGATTCTTTATAGTAAATTCTCATTCTTAATAGAAATATTATTTTTTTATATAATTTAGCTACAACAATTCCATCTACTGAATATATATCTACAATATAGCTTTTATATTAACAATACCTCTCCCTTGAAAACTTGCAACCAAAATATTATTATAATAACATCCATTCTAGTTTTATTGTCATCAAATATGTGTAACCACATAGTTCAAAACTACTTATCTAATAATTCCTTCATGATTATGAGAGGCTTCCACATTCCTTCCAACCTTGAACTTTCCTCTGATACAAAATTTCCCTTCATCTTTATCTCTAACTGTGAGATAAACCAGGATGATTTATGGAGGTAATTATTCCCCTACGTAGCTTTCTACAAACCATTTTCTTGGTTTACCATTATTTCTCTCTCACTAGTAAGGGTTAGATAGATATCTTATTTCTCTACCATAATATCTATTCCAAAATCCACCACAAGGAATTTATGTCCCACCCTACCATTGTTCAAGTGGTTTAAGTGGTTTTTATTCTCTCTCTTTTTTTTCTTCAGTAAATTCACTATTCTTCTTTCCCAGTAGGATTCCTTTTTCCTTTTCTTTTTTTCCCTGATTTCCTTCTTTGCATAACCAAATTTGTTATCTGTTAATTGTTTACCATGACAGTTAGAGGTTAGTCTCTCCTATTAACCTCTAACATAATTCTAAGAGAATTTAAATATTCTAACATAATTCCATTAATTATTTTCTTTTTACCAGAAAACAAAACAAATATGCATCACATGTATTTTTCCATTTCCAAAAATAATAAAACATATAGGTTATCAAGTAAGTCTTTATGGGGTATTACAAGATTTATGTAGAAAAGGAGCCTGGAAGGTGACAGAGAATATCATTTACATGGTATTGGATCATATTGGCTCCTAAGTCTTTCTAGAAGGGAAATATGAGGTTGGAGTTAGGGTTAGTTTCTATAAAAGATGTCAATTCTATGTTATCCCACATGCCTAACCCTCTTATCTTCATCCCATCCAATAAGTCAGAGAAGGAGTATGACATTATTCTCTTTATCCCAACAAAGTATGACTTGAGTATGGAAAGGAAATATTATGAAAATACATATAGTTAGTTAAAACTTGGTTGTAGTCTTGTCACACTGTCAGATTGAACACATATAATTGACCCAACCTTATATATGATCCCACCTCCTATGGCTTCACCTCCAAAATTCCAAATATTCTCAAAACTTGAAACCAATTGAATAAATTAATTTGATTCAATGTAAAAAATACATGCAAAAACATACAAATGTAATATTCCAAAATGGAAAAGATAAGAATATAGAACCAAATACTGGAAATAGAAGTGAATAAAATTACAGCAAAATGTATGACAACCATGGAGCCATTTTATTGTGTAAATCAGCAGCAAATAGGTACAATAAAAATGGGCACAACTCAAATGATCAAGGCAATCAAGCCTCCCGTGAATACATATGCCAAATATGAAATGTTGCTAAATAGCAGAATGCCGGAGAACAATTACAGTGTAGTTTTAGAAGGTACACTTCTACTGGAAATGTAAAAAAAAATATATCTGCTAATGTATGGCTCATAAAGTGCCGATATTAGAGATCTAAACTCCCAAACATATTTCCAATATAACCCAGGAAGGGTTTCCTGAAATACACAAAATGAAGAAAATACAAATATGGCCCTAGGGCTGAGTAATATATGCAACTGGATAGATGATAGGAGTTTGGTGATATGATCTACAAATTTATGAAAAATCCTCCTATATATTCTCCAAATGAGAGGCTGATCCCCTCACTGAAATCTATCTCCCCCAACTAGGGCTCCAAACCCCCTTCTGCACCTGCACTCTGAAATAACGCAATCCCTTCAAGAAAATACGATGTAAGTAATAGAAGTACCTTAGCCTAATGTTTAATGATGAAATGAAGCTCAATAATCTCCCTTGCAAGCCTCCCGGATGAAGGGTTTCTCCCTCCACAGGAAAATAAGCTCAGAAGTTGGGTTTCCCAACCCTCCATTGTTGCATCTTGCAACTCAACACACCTCTCAACAGAAACTGCACTGTAGAAGTAAGATAGAGTTTGGCCTAATGTAGAAATGTGGAAATGTATGCAATACTCTTCCCAGAGGCTCCTCAAGGAAAGAGGTGGGATTCCTTCTCAGGAATACCCTGTGCTAAATAGCACTGCAGTATTAGCTAAGAAGTTGAAGAGAGCAACAAGTCTAAACAGACCATCAAGAAAATAATAATCCAATCATGACCACAATGGCTTTCATCCTCTTCCTTATATTCTTGGTGAAATTCCTCACCTTGGGCCCCACTCATTAAAGCCACTACTTCCATGCATGTAATCTCCCTCCAAAACTACGTTGTCCCTCAATGAATACCACTCCTTCCATACCAACATTGTTTGATTTGATCAAGGTTGACCCAGTCTTCATGCTCCAACCCCTTTTCACACATAAGGGTCTTCAATCCAGCCTTTAGATGACCTCATTTCACATTAGGAGTGTCTTTTATTCCTATTAAGGAGATTTATGGGTCTCCACACCCTCTTATTCCTCTATCTAAGAGAAAAAAACAAAATTTAAGATTCCAATTAGATGTGTGCTAATTTAGGAATATTACAGTCCTCCCCTCTCAAATGTTGTTTATCCTCAAGTAGCTGCAAGGATAGAATTGAAGAGCCTCTCCTCTTCCTCCTGTAGCATCCTCATATGATAAGTTCCTCCACTAAAGAGGATGCCCTCTCGTCATTATGTCCCCTAGTTGTTCCTCCCAAGTGTATAAGTAAGCCTTTGATGACAATTCCAAATGGCTCTAATCATGAAGTAGTGGGATATCCATAGAGGAAACTATATGTGGTCTAGAGGCCTTTTTTATGCATGGGATCATAAAATAATTGGGTACCTTCATTCCCATGTGAAGCTCCAAACCCTAAGCTATCATCCATACAAAGTGAGTCACCCTCCAAAATGGTAACTCATGATAAATTTCTTCCACCTTTAGCTCCTGCAATGTAGGTGGGTTGCATGAGTGAACATGATAGATCAAATGGCCTACCCCACTCTGTCTCTCTCTCCGCTTATGGAAAGTGTAGAGTTACTGCTGATATTGGGCTGCAATAATGTTGCCCTCAAGATACAAAAGGACAACTGGATCTCCAAAGACCCCTTCTCTAATTTCATGAGCCCAAATCATCCCATACAAAGTGAATGGTACATCATCACCATATGGTATCAAAATCAGAAATATATTGAATGATATGTGCAATGTTGGATGGTACCAATGGTTTCTCTAGTTGATACAATGCAATTTTACCAACTGTTCTTTTAGAACATCATGTGGCAAGTTGTCTCCCAACAAGTTTCTAGTTGTGCATGTTTTCTCATCTACTAGGAAGTAGTAAATTTCATTATATATCAGCTAATCATAACAATAATAACACCACATTTTCCCAAATCCATGCAAAGAAGGGCTATCTCCATCATAAGTTTTTGTCCTAGAATGAAACCCAAATATAATCTTGCCCTCTTGTGGAGAAATGCAATGTACATAGATGGTGAGAGAATGCAAATAATTTTTGAAATGATCAATAAGTACAAAAATAAATTTCTTACCATGCATTGTGAGTAGGCTGAAAGTGAGGTCCATGGATGAGCCCTCCCATGAGAATCTCCTCATAGAGGTCTGCAAAATGAATGGATGCATACTCTCCTTGGAACACTCCATCAATAGATACATACTCCCAATTGACAGCAATGTTGGCCTTGGTGATAAGGCTCTTGCCAATACATAAATCCATTATTTGACATGCCATATGCCAAAGTCATCCACCATCATGCTACTATCTGTGGGAGAATCCTTCTTATGTGGAGGTACCTCCTGATCCTTCAAGGCTAAAGGGTAGCCCCTTTTCACTTTGATTGTTCCATCCTCTTCTCCTGAAATATCATGCAAATTATAGGAGAAATTCAAACCATACTCTCCCAAGATTATCCAAAGAAACAATAGCTCTTGTTGCCCCCTCACACCTCCATCATACAAACCATGAGGTGAAAAAATGATGATTGGCATGAAGAATGCCATATCATCATAATGCACCCAAACTACTTGCTACCATATGATGCAAGTTCCATACCAACTCCCAACCACCAACATACCCCTTGAAGTAGGATATGTCACATGTTGACCAAACTCTTTCAAGAGTAGCCAGCGCAACCTTGCCTCATGTTATCTTGTGTCATATATCTACAAGAAGCTTTCAAGCCTCTTTCTCATCAACATCACCCATCCAACCAATGGTGAGTGTCTATCACCATGCTCAAAATTGGTATCCCTCTAGTGGAGAATACCACCCTCCCAATCCAAATCATTTTCTACACTTCATGGGATGTTGAAGTGTCACCTCCTGGAGATCTCTAAATTAAGACTACTCATCAATGACAAAATTGACCCCATAAGGATCCAAATATACTGAAGGAAAAATCTTCTCATTGAGCAATGATGTGCTCATCAAGAAAGATCCATCATAATAATGGGAGATAAGGTGTCACTCATCAACCATCTGCCTATCCCCTGCTACACATGTAGAATGGTCACTGGAATGCTCCAATAATGGTTGGGCCCCCAACTCATAACTGTTGCTCAATGACAGCACTACTGTTCTCCATGATGGTACATCTACACTCTCATGATCATGTTCAATGTTGAAAATATAGTTCTGCATTGGTTTGTTTAGGATAATACTCATCCTATCCTCCAAAAATCTACACTCCAACCCCAAAAGTTGTGTGCAACTCAAAAATGACATACTAGGATGAATATATATCTTCTCCTTGAACAAATCAAGGGTCCTCTGCACAGTGATAGTTTTCTGATCCAAATCAGAAATGTGCTTTGACCCTAGGTCATGCATTTTCCCTGATGGCATGTTCCCACAATCCTCTGTATGATGTGCTGAAATAATAAGAAGTGGAAATATGTGCATACCTTGGTAAATCTTGGGAACATATTGTACTGTTATAAGGGTTCCTTCCTCCAGTGTGATGATTTCCCCAACTATTGATGATGATATTTTCCCCTCTATAGCTGCACCAGCATTGGTTTAATTCTCTTCCTACTCATGCAACTCCTGAATAGTGCATGGGACTCTAAATGCAAAGAGATCAAGATCACCTTGCAAGGGTGCAAGTGTCCCTTCTCCTGATGCAAGTACTCCTGTAGCAGGTGGTGGTGAAGTTCTCTTTTCCTCTAATTTCTTCTTGTCAAAATTCTTGATCAACCTTTGAGTAAAATCTGCATATGCAATCACTCTTGTATGACTCAAATGGCTGAAACACCAGATGTTTGCTTCAACCTCAAGGTGCAGCATTGTAATCTCAACAGCTTCTCTCTCTACTACTAGATATAGCAGGAATAATGCATCCAACTTCATTCCCAAAGCCATTGTTGTGCATGTGGATGACCCATCAAATGTAGACAATAGAAATCTATTGTTGCAAGGTCTTCTTTCTTCCTTGAGCTGGATGAACTGTGGGAGATTTAGATTCTCCTTAAAATCCCTTGATTGAGATTTATATTCTGCAAGATTCTTAGAATCTCATGATTTAAGTGTCCTACATCTACATTCCTTTTGTCTTCTTCTTCAAAAGAAGAGGGCATAATATGTTTCTTTGGAGCTCTATGTAATACTGGTTCTTTCTTATGCTGATAGGAAGTACAAGGACCTTCCTCATATTGAAACCCTATTATGGTTTCATTTCTTTTCTCCAATTTTATTTTCTTGACCTCCTTGGTGAGGTCCCTCGTAGATCTGAAAAGAGATGAGATAAAACACATTCCTTCCATCATTCTGATATCTTTCCTGTTACACCATTTTTTGGTCATCTAACCTACTATCATTAGATGGACCCAAGTACACCATGTAAGACCAATTTTACCCTCAGTAAAATTGCTTTCACTATGTCAAATAACTTAATAAAACACATTTATTAGGTTGTTTATGGTCTAAACAAGAAACCCCAAAAGGAAATATTAAACAAACCTATATTTGTTTGATTTTCCTCAAGGAATAATTAATTAAACAATAATTTAATTATTATTCCTGGTCATGTTTAACCCAAAACAAGGAAATTAATTAGATAAATCTTTATTTATCTTATTATTTTCTAGGAATAATTATTTAAATCTTATTTAAATAATATTACTTGTTAAATATGACTAAATCACTTATAAATAATTAAATAAATCATCATTTATTTGATTAGCATTCAACCACTTCCTTAAAATGATAAATAAATCATTTATTTATTTATTATTTACAAATAAAGGGATTTGACCCAAGTCAAATACTTTTTCCCTCCAACAACTATAATAAAATATTCCATAAAAGGTGGATCTAGATTTGGTTAATGTTATTTTAATCATGCACCAAGATCTAGAATGACCCAATATTTTGTTATAAATAGGAGGGTTTCTCCTACCATTCTTCACCTTTTGTTGCCTATTAGATCACCCTAGATCTATACTCTTGGTCTGATTTTGAGCCATTATCATTGTCAAATTTTCCATTATTTTCTTTGTGAGCTCCCTTTGAGTTCTATCTTTGTCTGGGTTTTCTACACCAACAAGAGAGAGAAATACTAGATCTGAAGTGCTGAGGACTTCCAAGAACCCATCCCATTGAGGAGAATTGGAAACACCTTCTCATTTTCCTCCCAGGTGCCCTTAATACAAAAATTCTTTTCTCCAAAAATTGTTCTTTGCTCCCAGTTCTATTGGATATATGGAGCAAACCCTTCTTTTACCGTTTAATGTCTTTCTATGCATAGATCCGAAGCTACTGCTGTCTGATCAACCAATCTGTATCCGAAGATATTAAGTGTGCCCATATTTGACAGGGTCTATTAAAGCTCAGCTAGCCATGTATTCTTTTCTATCGACAAAAGGATTCATACTAACAATCGAAGTGACTCATGTCATGTTTTCGCGTATACACGCCTGTCGTTTTTCATATTCCCACAACCAACATTTGTGACCAGGGTTTCTTTTCAGCTTTTTGTTTTTCCTATTTTCATGTTGTTTTTCTCCTATAAAACCCTAAAACATTAAAATTTCTAACTTCCGTGTGTTTCTGGCCCTATTGCGCAGGTAAGCGACATCAGCCGCAACTGAGACGGCAACTTTTCCGGAAATCTGCCGCCGAGACACCCGGAGCTTCAGGTCGCACTTTTTCAAATGATAAACTCGCACCGGACTCGTGCCTGCATTTTCGGCCCCCGGCCGCGACTCCGTACGTGTCACGAACTCGTGGACCTCAATTTTTCTGCTGTTTTTCTGCAATTTTTCTGGGTTTTTCTAAAGCTTCTGTCAGGGTTTTCCAGCCTCTGTCTCAGCCCATTTCAACATGTTTCTGATCTGTTTTTCTCATCTAAGTGGGAACATATCCCCCTAGGGCTTCAGTACCCTCCAATTTTTGTGGAAGATTTTTTATCTGTTTCAGGTCTGTTTTTTCAGAGTTTCAGCCCCCCCTTTTCCAGATCTGATACCTCATTCTCAGATCCCTTTAAATCAGCTCTTCTCCCTTTCAAATCACCTCCTAAAGATTTGTTTGGGTCTTATTTTAGGGCCTCCTCCTTGCACCTTCTGCTTTTTGCTGATTTCCTCCTTTTTTCCAGCCACCTTGCCTCTGCCTCTTGGCTGTGATCTGCACCTCTTTTCAGCAGCTTTTCCCTTTAGATCCCTGTCCCTTTCGACCCTAGATCTATTGGCCTCTTTTTAGTGTGTTTTGACTATATTTTTTCCCTCTTTTAGATTAGTTTTGAGAGACCTGCCTTTTTGGGTTGAATCAATGCAATAGTAGCTGTTAATTTTCTGTTATTTCAGCATTATATACTGTTTTTGCAGCATTATTTTCAGTTACGCAGCACACTTTTTCTCTTGCTCTCAAAACAAAAAGGGTTTAAAAATTAAAATTAGCGCACGCCACACACTCACCCTAAGCGAAGAAGAGCCTGGTTTACACCGCCAGGCAAAGAATTTAAAATCAATTGACACTACACCTTTTTGCCCTTGTTTCGACATTGTAATCACTTGATTCTGCACCTCCCTGCCTTTGTCCGTCATTCTTCTTCCCCTCCTGCCGTGTTTGTGTTGTCACCATTGCGCCCCCAAGGCGCACCTCCCGGAGACTTCTTAGCCTTCACCCTTATTTTTCGGTCGATCGACCTGCTCCGTCTCACCGTCGTCGAACCAGTCCTCCCCCAAGTCCGCACTCCGACTCCTCTTCTGATTCTTTGGGTTCTCCTTTTCCTTGTGGTTCTCCCCCTATCACCTTCACTATGTCTGGTCTAGGGCCTAACGCTAGCAGTAATCCTGGCCCTAATGCGAGGACTACTACTAGCGGAACCACCACAGGAACTACCTCGGCTGCACCTTTGCTCCCGTACATCGCAGGCCTCAGCCTCCCCTATTTCAATCAGTTGATCAATGACCCTATCCGCCACGATGTTGGTTGGCCTGCTATGCCAACCAATCTCCCCTCCGACATCCCTAAGTTCGAAGGCCTTGCTGGAGAAGATCCAACCAACCATGTCCGATCTTTCCACATGTGGTGTTCCTCCAATTCCATTACCTATGACTCCATCCGTCTTCGGTTGTTCCAACGTACGCTTACCAGAGAAGCTTCTAAATGGTATGTTGACCAAGCCACCTCTTCCCATACCACCTTTGCGACCATTGCCCAAGCCTTTTTATCCTATTTCTAGCTCCCTCTCCGATACGATACTGGTACGGAGCTTTTGACCTCTTTCAAGCAAACCTCTTCAACCCGCCTTTCCACTCATGTTTAGGAATGGCGAAGAAGACGAAGCTTATGTTGAGCTCCCCCCTTCGAAGATCGGGTTTATATGGACTGGTTCCTTCGCACTCTCTTAGCTCCCATTGGCAAAGATGTCGCCTCCCACTTCCCTTAAACCGAAGAAGCTGCCCTTCAAATAGCCTTGAAATATGACCTGATCTACGCTCAGTCTGGTTATGTTTATACTGTCCTTCCTGACCTCCCCAGGCCCAGAGGCGCTTATGCCCCGGGGGCATCTCATTCCGCCGACGGTATCGTTGGAGCCCTTTCTCATTTGTATGATCAACCTCTTATGGGCTATGGTCTCCCTCAGGGAGGGGCCAGCACCTCTAGCACTCTTCCCCCTCCAGGTAGCATGTATCCAGGATACGGCATGCCTCATTATTTTTCCCAACCTCCTGCTTACCTCAATGTTTCCCAACCTAACCAATACCCTTATCCACAGCCTGGTGCGCCAGCTCCTCCAGCATATGCGCTTCCACCTCCCTTGCCTCGTCCAACCCCGCAACAACACCTACAGCCCCCTCCAGGGCAAGTATTTGCACATCAGGGTGCGACTAATCCCCCTTCTCAAAGAGGGCGGAGAGGCAATCCAAATCAATCCGCCCCTAGTATACGTGGACCCAATCCTCAAGGTACTGACCCTAACACTGCTAACCAACAACAAGGCACTCAGCCCAAGCCAGATAGGCCTCTCCGCACCAATAAGCCATGTTCATGTTGCGGTGTTTACGGTCATTACACCCACGATTGTCCCCTTTTACCACAAATGTGACAGATGTGGGAGTCTCAAGCCACATTGCGAGGACAACATGCCTCCCCTCGTGCTCCCCCTAATGTGGCCACTACTCAACCAGCTGTGTTTACTGATCCTTTCCCTCAACAAGGATTCATGGCTACACAGCCGCCTGCCAGCCAGGTCGCCACTCAACATTCCCCTTTTGGTTCCTCCGATTACCAGATCCTTATGATGAACTCTGATCCTTCCCCCACCATCGACCTTCACCTTCAAACTCGGTCTCACCAGTACCCCAAGCCTCCGGCTCAGTCTGCCCCCGAGTCCCCTTCTTCAGGTTCTACAGAGCCTCTTTCAACATCCAATGGCCCCTTACATATCCCTCAACCCAAAGTTGAGGTTCATACCAAGATTCCTAAGGGACCTTTATGTCGAAATGCTGCTTCTGGTCGAGCTGCTCATTCGTATAGCATAGTAGATGATTTGGCGCAATATCCTGCTGCCATTTCCACATTGGAACTCCTCCAGTCGTGCCCTTCCCAAAAGAAGGCTCTGCTATCTGCCGTGGGCGCTGTAGATCCTGCTGATGACCGAATGATTGTTTTCGACGCCACTCAATCGGACCACCCTCCTCTTCCTCCTTCCGTTGCTTTCCAAATCCCAGTCAAAATCCGGAACGCCACTGTATCCCGGTGCATAATTGATGAGGGGGCATCCACCTGTGTGATGTCCGCTTCGGTTTGGAAGCAACTCGGATCCCCTGAGCTGGCCCCTTCCACGATCACCCTTCGAGCGTGGGACGGCCACGCCTCCCAGCCCATTGGCCTTTTCCGTAATTGTCCTATCACCCTCGCCGGTAAGACTGTTTGCGTTGACGTCGAAGTCATCGACGCCCCGCTAGACTACAACATTCTATTGGGGCGAAGCTACACCTATGCTATGTCTGCTGTCCCATCCGCGATTTTCCGCAAGATGTCTTTCCCCCATAATGGAAAGATAGTCACCATTGACCAGTTGACATATCATGAGCCAAAAGTCTCGCACCTCCCCAAGACGGTGACATCTCTTCGTAGCCAATAAGAAACTGTCGATTCTTGACCGTGTTCTGCCGGCTTACAAAGATTCGTCCCCGCTTGGAACTTTTCCTGGTCTCCCCCCTCCTCATATCTTTGATCCCATCTTGTCGAATGTTTGCATGATGCAATCGTCTCGGGCTGCCCTTAAGCGACCCGCTTCGGCTAGTCAGCAACCTCAGACTCAACCTCGCCCACCGCAACCCGCTCCTAGCCCTTCATCTCCGCCAGCCGGACCTCCTCCTTCTGGCCCTTCTCCTACAGCTGGTATCCCTGAACCCCTTTATCCCCCTGGATCGGTTCTGCCAGGCCTTAACCATCTTAGAGCCGTTCCTCCTGGTCATTATCCCGCTGGTCAGATACCGTTCCTGGATCCCCCTCCTGGAGTCTATTCGGTCCCCGTCATGGCCACTCTCTCTCTCCCTAACCTGACCCTCGGTATACCCGTCTGGTACCTTGACCCTCCAGCCGCTACCCCTCCTGGTCACCCCAAACCCTATCTTGCTTTGACACCGGTTCAACCGGTCCCCCTCGCTTCCTCCGTTGCTACCATGCCCCCTGCACCTCCCCAGGACCCTACCCCTGTGGTGGCAGCTCCAAGAAAGAAAGGCAGAGCTCGCAAGGGGGCATCCAAAGACAAGGCCACCCCAATTGACCCAGCTCCTTCTCCGCCTGCAAAGCCTTGCGCCTTGTCTGATGTCGTCGGTCACGCCACCTATACTTTTCCTGAGTTGCCCCGCATTCAACCCATGGTTAAATTCGCGTTCCTTGAGTCTACGGTCTCCGACCCTTCTCTTCCGTCCTCGTCCGTAACCAAGAACCCAACAACTATTCGCACTAGCAAACCCTGTGCTTTGTGTGGTATCCATGGCCATTACTCCCACCATTGTCCTCACTTGACGCATTACCGTGCCTCTTTAGAAGTAGTCTGAGAGTATGAGGTTGAACAAAATCAATCTCCCTCTCCCATACTCGCGCAGTATGCTTCGGGTCAGGATCCCCCCGCTCCCATTGACATTCCCCACCTGATGTCCAGATGACGGAGTCTACTACGACCATTCTTTACCTATCATCCTCCATGGGACTCTTGGAGCACATTCCCCTTGAATCCTCCCCTGTTGTTTCCCCTTCAGCAACCACCCTGGGCTCCCCATCTTTTAACCCTTTGTTTCCCTGTTCTTCTATCATTCCCCGTGACAATCCGTATGCGAGCCTTTCTTCCCCCATGGATGATTTAGATAACTTTTCCGCGTCATGTGGTGTCCTTTCCCCCCTTTACCCCCTCTTTTCCGCCCATACATGAGATAACCCCACCCGTATCTCTGTTGACCCCCGCAGCCCGAGTCCCCGCCATACCTCCTATAGCCCTCATATACCACCCTCTAGTTTGTATATGAGTCATAGACATCCTGCTCATCGCACTCCCCCCTGCAGTTGCCGCTCGATGTCTTCTGTACACTCATGCTGCCGTCATTGTCCCTCCTCCCCCCATTGGTTGTCTTGTAACACTATTCCGCAGGACCTCCCATCCCCACCCTATATCGGTTACACCGATGGTGCATGTCATTACTCCCGGAATCTAGCCTTGGCAGGTTGGCCCATTTTCACCCCCTTGCATACCCTTGTGCTCTCAAACGGGGTCTGCATTGGTACTGTCACCAACAATGAAGCCGAATATGATGCAGTGTGTGGCCTCTTAGCCGATGCCCTCTTTCATCGCATCCTCCATCTGCATGTTCGTTTAGATTCCCTACTTCTTGTCATGCAACTAAATGGTGTCTATCGTGTGCGTAATCATGTGCTGTTTAGACAATATTTACGAGTGAAACTCTTGATACATGAATTTGAAACCATAACTTTCAACCATGTACCTCGCGAAGAGAATCACTATGTAGATAGTATTGCAAACCATGTTCTAGATTGGCATTTATCACACGCATTTCATACAAGACAATAACATTCATAATCATTAAAAAATATGCATATCCATAATATGTGTCGCAAAACATGTGTTTAGAGTCCATCTACTCTGATACATATGACATGCCCATAGCATGTTACAAAAAATTCAAAACTGGGGGCACCACCTACCCCTACATACACACTAGGGGGCACCACATGCCCCACACCTAATCACTATCTGGCGGATCCCGAGCCAATGGCTCTGCTCCTGCAGCCTGTAGATCACATATCCCCTGACCGGCCATCGCCATGCGCCGCATGACACCTCACCATTCAGAGGGTAGACCAATGCATGGCTCTATGTACTGGTCGTCTAAGTCTTGCCACCCGCACTCTATCACTCCGGTCAACAACCTCTCGCATCTACGGCGGATGTCCTCCAGAAGGGCGACCGCGTCCTCATTATGCGCTGCTCTTGACCCACTTGGCCCTGCAGCTCCCGAGGCTGCCGGTCGTCCCATATATCCGGCCGGTTTTACCGGAGCTATATCTGCATACCAAAAGTACATGAATTAGTACCCTATCCACTATTCAATAACTTTAACATGCCCATACAAGAATAGTAATTTGTCACTTACCATCGGGCCCCCATACTCGACCAGGCGGAAGTGGCAGGTTCGGATCTCCCCAATAATTCATCCCACTATAGGGATAGTCATCTATGTATAGCGGCATCTGATCCCAATGGGCAAAAAACTTAGGACGAAACACCCATCTGAGCACCCCTCCTCCTCCTCTGCACAGTAGGCGCCCCCACCGGCGCATCCTGGGCTCCCTCGGGCCCCCATCTGGGAGCTGTATACGAGGTCGTAGGGTCGGGATATTCTCAAAAAAGAAGGAACACAATAAAGTCCCATACGAGCAATCGTGGTTCACTTGCCGCTCGCAAGCGACAGTTGTCGTTTTAACGACACTAACATCATTTGGGCCCACCCATAGCAGGTCCCACTCAACACACTCTCCACGATCATCAACTGCCCCCTAGTGATGTGATGGAACGCCTGGCTGCCCAGGATCCGCAGCACCGCTGCGGCCACTGCCCGGGTCTCCAGTCTCTCTAGGTCCCCGATCGGTATCCGCGTCCCTTTGACTCGGAGACCCGGTCGACAATGTCGCTCTACAAACTCCATGATTTTCCGCCCCCGCGGTAACACTGGCTGCGTATTTCCCACCATCCCAAGTGGCGGGAGACCTGTCAGGAAATACACATCCTGGACTGTCAGTTCGATCCTGTGCCCCTGCACTGCAAAGAACTCATGCTCTGAATCCCAATAACTGATAATCCGGGCCAAGAAGGGCTCTGCAGCTCTCATCAAAGGGTTCTCCAAAAACTTCAGAACCCCAAACCTGGCCAACACACGATGGACACCCTGATCTGCCTGGATCTCTGCCCGTAATGTACCTAGGTCTCTCTCTCTCCAGTTCACTTGTATATCTGCCATATCTACACAAAAACATCATCTTTTTCAGCCTACAGATAGGGAATATTGTAACCAAACACAAAAAACCCAACTCTCAGCCATCAAACAGCACTAAAACCCCCTCATCTTCCAGGTCGCACTTTTTTGCCAAATCCTGGGATAGGTCACACCTTTTGGCTCAAAACCTGCGTCCCAGGTCGCAGATTTTGGCCCAAAAAGTGCGACTCGGCCGAAAATATGCAAGGGGGGCTATTCCTGAGATTCTGGGCCCTCATCTGAACTTTCAATCCATCAAAATGAAAGAGTAAGGTTATGCCTTCTCGCCGCAATATTTAAGGCCTTCTCTCCTCTCTACATTCACCACAGCAACACTAGCAAATGGGTGGATTTGGAGGGAAAACTGCCTTATTAAAAGAGAACCCTTGTTTCTTCTTTCGCCTGCTGCGACCATACCGTAGCTCCGTTTGAAAAACCATCTACACCGTTGGAAAGCTTTCACCGAGCCCTCAAATGGGTATCTGTTAGTTTTTTGTGATTTGATACTTCACCAGGACACATTTTGTCCAAGATGGGTCACTTCACCTCTCCTTAAAATCGCATTTCTTCACTTACAACACTTGTACTTGGGGCACCACTTTGCCTCCTTACTTGTCTTTGTTCGTGTTTATTTTCGTCGTGAGTTACCATCTTGTACTCATGTTTTCATGGTCCCCCATTGGACCTTTACTGTGTGGCAGCACCATCGAGTCGCCCTTGTTTAGAGCATCCAAGTGGAGTCATCATCGCATTCATGGAGTCTATCCCGAGTCCCTTTGTACCCCACTATAGTCCTCCATCCCTCATTGCTTGGTTTCTCTCTTGTGTCGCACATTATGGCCTTTAGTCCCACTGTCCCCTCTCCCTGATAATATTGTGTCAGTCGCTGCCATGTCATTCATGCCCTTTATGCTCTAGCAAGGGAAGTCGTCCATTCGCTACTCATTCCCCTCCATTCCACCATCATCATTGGTATTAGTATGTCCGTCGCTTTACTATTTTCTCTCGTGCCTTAGTTGAGAATCTCTCATTGCCTCACCTATGGCGGACCTCCTTCTGTCGACATCAGCTCCTCCATTTTAGAAGACAGGTCTAGAGGGCAGTGTACCTTGGTTCCAGCTTCCACTCTTGTTCGGTGCCTCGGATCAGGCAAAGGGATCTCTCATTTCCCTTCGACTTGATTGTTTCTCCACTCCAGCTCCTTTCAGCATGATCGAGATCCGTATACTTGATGGTTCAGTGATGTAGCAACATCTCTTGGTGATTCCCGAGTGTGTGTGAGATGTCTCAGCCCTCATGAGGGGGTGGCCCTATAGGTAGGCCCCCACATGCCCGGATGACCTCTTCATTGCAGCCCTTGATGTAGCTCCATATATTTGATGATGTCGGCATTAGCCACTTGCAACGCCTCTTTGATTTGCATGTATCAGTCAGATTTTGTGAGCCCTTCCCCGCTTATAGGGGGCATTTGGGTTGTATTTGTATCTCATGTACTCAGATATTATTGTATAAGTCCTGGCTGTTATCCCAGGCACAGCATGTATGTGGGATCCCTCATTGTATTTTTATCTGGCTCATGTTTATGCCGGCTGTACTTTATGGTTCGGTCCCTTGTTTACTAGACACACTATTCTTTTGTACTTTGTCTCGGCAGGCATAGGTATGCCTCCCCCGCCGCCTTTAGCACAGGTACCCTCTCATAAAAAGAGACTTGTTGCACCTGTAAGTCTCGTCTCCTCAGGGTCTAGTTCTTCAACACATTAGTCTACCTTACATTTCTCTCTCTGACTTCCCTTTTGATGTATGGTAATTGAGTTCTTACAACGTACTTCGGTCATACGATTTGCTCCTAACACTCGCACGTTGGGGGTTAATCTGTTACACCATTTTTTGGTCATCTAACCTACTATCATTAGATGGACCCAAGTACACCATGTAAGACCAATTTTACCCTAAGTAAAATTGCTTTCACTATGTGAAATAACTTAATAAAACACATTTATTAGGTTGTTTATGGTCTAAACAGGAAACCCCAAAAGGAAATATTAAACAAACCTATATTTGTTTGATTTTCCTCAATGAATAATTAATTAAACAATAATTTAATTATTATTCCTGGTCATGTTTAACCCAAAACAAAGAAATTAATTAGATAAATCTTTATTTATCTTATTATTTTCTAGGAATAATTATTTAAATCTTATTTAAATAATATTCCTTGTTAAATATGACTAAATCACTTATAAATAATTAAATAAATCATTATTTATTTTATTATCATTCAACCACTTCCTTAAAATGATAAATAAATCATTTATTTATTTATTATTTACAAATAAAGGGATTTGACCCAAGTCAAATACTTTTTTCCCTCCAAAAAATATAATAAAATATTCCATAAAAGGTGGATCTAGATTTGGTTAATGTTATTTTAATCATGCACCAAGATCTAGAATGACCCAATATTTTGTTATAAATAGGAGGGTTTTTCCTACTATTCTTCACCTTTTGTTGCCTATTAGATCACTCTGGATCTAAAATCTTGGTCTGACTTTGAGCCATTATCATTGTCATATTTTCCATTATTTGCTGTGTGAGCTCCCTTTGAGTTCTATCTTTGTCCGGGTTTTCTACACCAACAGGAGAGAGAAATGCTAGATCTGAAGTGCTGAGGACTTCCAAGAACCCATCCCATTGAGGAGAATTGGAAACATCTTCTTGTTTTCCTCCCAGGTGCCCTTAATAGAAAAAATTCTTTCAAAAATTGTTCTTGTCTTGTCTATTGGATATATGGAGCAAACCCTTCTTTTTACTGCTTAATGTCTTTCTATGCATAGATCTGGTTTTTTGCAGCTTTTGTCTTGATCAACTAACTGCAAATCTGAAGATATTGGCAGCCATATTTGATGTTAGGGCTATTAGTTATGCATAGCTAAAGTGGTCTTTTTTCGTACACTTCGACAAAGGATTCATACTAACATTTCCCCTTCTTATTCTCCTAATAGCATAATGGCTGAGATCCACAGCCTAAGCCATGATTATGCTCTAATACCACTGTAATATTCCAAAATGGAAAAGACAGGAATATAGAACAAAAAAATGGAAATAGCAGTGAATAACATTACATCAAAGTGTATGACAACCATGGAGCCATTTTATTATGTAAATCAGCAGCAAATAGGTACAATAAAAATGGGCACAACTCAATGAATTTGTATTGAAGACCCTTATGTGTGAAAAGGGGTTGGAGCATGGAGACTGGGTCAACGTTGACCAAATCAAATAGCACTGGTATTGAAGGAGTGGTATTCACTAAGGGACAACGCAGTTTTGGAGGGAGATTCCATGCATGGAAGTAGTGGCTTTAATGAGTAGGGCCCAAGGTGAGGAATCTCACCAAGAATATAAGGAAGTGGATGGCAGCCATTGTGGGCATGATTGGATTATTATTTTCTTAATGGCTTGTTTATACTTGTTTCTTTCTTCAGCTACTTAGCTAATATTGCTGCGATGTTTAGCACAGGGTGTTCCTGAGCGACAATCCCAACTCTTTCCTTAAGGAGCCTCTAGTAAGAGTATTGCACTACATTTCCACATTCCGTCATCTGGACAAGTTATATCTTACTTCTATAGTTCATTTTATGTTGAGAGGTGTGCTAAGTTGCAGGGTGCAATAGTGGAGGGTTGGGAAACCCAACTTCTGAGCTTGTTTTCCAGTGGAGGGAGTAGCCCTTCATCTGTGAGGCTTGCAAGGGAGATTATTGAACTTCATTTCATCATTCAGCATCATGCTAAGGTACTGCTATCAGTTACAGTGCATTTTCCTGAAGGGATTGCGTTATTTCATAGTGCAGTTGCAGTAGGGATTTTGGAGCCCTAGTTTGGGGAGATAGATTTCAGTTAGGGGATCAACCTCTCATTTGGAGAATCTATAAGAGGAGTTTTCATACATTTCCAAATCAGATCAGCCACCTCCTATCATCTATCCAGTTACAGAGATTATTTAGCCCTAGGTCCATATTTGTATTTTCTGCATTTTGTGTATTTCAGGAAAACCTTCCCAGGTTACCTTGGAAATCTGTTTGGGAGCTTAGATCTCTACTCTTGGCACTTTATGAGCCATACATTAGCATATCTATATTTTTTTACATTTCCTGTAGTAGTGTACCTTCTAAAACTACATGGTACTTATTCTCCGACATTCTTCTATGTAGCAGCATTTCATATTTGGCATATGTATTCATGGGAGGCTTGTTTACATTGGTCATTTGAGTTGTTCCCATTTTTATTGTACCTATTTTTTGTTGATTTAGTGCATAAAACTAGAATATTACCAAATGGGAAAAGAAAGAATATAGTGCATAAAACTGTAAATAATAGTGTAAATCAATACATCAACAAAGGAGATCAATATGGAGTCATAAAATTATGTATAAGAACAACAAATCAATACAAAATAGTGAGGCACAAGTCATATGATATGAGGAAACAAGCCTCCCATAACCAATCACTCCTAAAAGTGAGATGTTGGTACAATACAAATGTTGGAGAGCTGCTACAGTGCAGTCATAAAATGCATAAATATAGTTGGAGTTCATTAAATGATACAAATATAATTACATATGCCTCAATAGATGTTATATAAACATATCTAGGTCGTATATCACCTTTCCAAGATAACCCAAGAGGGTTTCCAGAAAATGCACATAATGTGCCAATGTAAGTTGCAGCCCTAGGGCTGAAGGTATGCTACAACAATAGAAATGAGAATATATGGTTGAAGCTGATGTAGAATCCTACAGCTCTTCTCTAATAGATCCTCTGGATGAAAAGATGGCCCCGTCATTGAATAAATCAACTCCCAAATCAGACACTGCAACCACCCCTGCAACTCCTTCCTAAAATAACATAGATCTAGACTGAAACTGTGTTGTAGGGGATAAATACCCCTTGGATTGATGTGAAATATGTCAATAAAGCCTGAGGGGCTTCTTTACTGGCCTCATAATGGAAGGAAACCTTCCTCCATTGCAAAACTAGCTCAGAAAACATCCAATGCAAACCTCCATTGTTGCACCCTGCAACAGAACACAACTCTAAGCAGAAAGTACGATGTTGAAGAAAGTTGAAGCTTGGCCTAATGCCTAAATGTGGAAATGTAATGAAATACTCTTCCTAGAGGCTTCTCAAGGAAAGAGGTGGGATTCCCATTTGGGAACACCTTGTGCTAAACAGCATTGCGATCTTAGCTAAACAACTGAAGAGATCAACAAGTCTAAATAGACCATCAAGAAAATAATAATCCAATCATGCCCACAATGGCTGCCATCCTATTCCTTATATTATTGGTGAGCTTCCTCACTTTCGGCCCCACTCATTAAAGCCACTACTTCCATGCATGGAATCTCCCTCCAAAATTACGTTTTCCCTCAATGAATGCCACTCCTTCCATACCACTGTTGTTTGATTTGGTCAAGCTTGACCCAGTCTTCATGCTCCAACGCCTTTTCACACATACGGGCCTTCAATCCAGCCTTTAGATGAAATCCTTTCACATTAGGAGTGTATTTTATTCTTGCTAAGGAGATTTATGTGTCTCCATACCCTCTTATTCCTCTATCTAAGAGCAAAAATCAAAATGTAATATTCCAATTAGATGTGTGCTAATTTAGGAATATTACAACAAACCTCTGAAACAACATGGTGCAATTGAGAATGGTGAAGCCCGTGTAGGAGGACATTATAGAAACCCATGTGGGAGGATGTTTCACAAGATTGACCAACTCGAAGTGGAAATTCTCAGGTCCAAGGAGAGAATTGAAATGATAAGGCGATTTGTAACGTGGCTCAATAGATGATGGAGGAGGCACAGATGGAACTAGAGAACATGTGAAAATTGTTTTAATGATATTTTGGAATTTTACACATGTTATCTCAATGTTTTGATAGTAAAATCCTATTGAAAATCCATTTAAATTATCTATTGGATTGTGTATACGACTAAGAATATTCTCAAACTATTAAATCTTAGTCGTCCATATTCTCACATATTTCAAAGCATGGAAATTAATCAAGTCCTATTTTAAAATAGACCATGCCTATCGATGTAGTGACACACCTCTTGCTACACTTCTTAGCCGCAATGTTTACTTCGTCGATGATGGTCTTATATTTAAAAAAATTGTGTTTAACAACCACAATTTCCACTTTGCTTTCTCAACAATTATAACACATTAAAAACTACAAAAAACAACAAAGATTGTATGTTACTTCTTGTTGTTAAAATGAAGTCATGGAAACTGTAATAGCCCTGGTGAAAAACACATGCAATAAATTTAAAATAATAATCACGGTTAATGGGACATGTATTTGAAGTTGAATGATTGGGAAAAACATCCTACAGGGTGTTCATTTGGTCTATTATAGCTAAAAAAAATTGCAAAGGCTATGGCTAAGGCATTAAAGAGGAAAAAAATATTTTTAGTACATTTATTTATGAAAATAATGGAAATTAAGATAAAATGAAGGTAGAAGGTCACAGGTTGCATATGAGGAGGAAATTGAAGTAAAATAATGGAAAATGGATAAAATAGAGGCCTCTTCTATAAAAAGGCTTCTGAGGATCGATTGGCAAACTTTTGTAAGTGCATTTTTTGGAGCTCTCTCATTATTCTCTCTCTCTCATACTCTTGGATACTTAGAGTTTTCTTAGAGCACTCTTGGAGAGTGTGGATACTTGGTGATTTGGAGCAATAAGGAAAAGAAATAATAGGAAAGCGTAGGTGGACATCATGATCGACATCTACAATGGGATTTGATTGTAGGTACCGAGTTGCATATATGTTTTCCTCATTGGTTTTGGCATACAAATTATATGCATGTGGATATCCTAGCCTGGCCATTTCCTAGACATCCATGGTATTGTGGATTTATTTCCATGATTATGTTCTAGTTGGTTCTCATGGTTCCTTTATCTATTGGTTTGATTTATTAGTTCTTGGATCCTTGGGTGGACAAACACACTCGAGCTCGGTGGAAAGTTGTTGGGTTGAGTTACTAGTCCTAGAGCCATGGATGGCAAACACTCTAGAGCCCTAGGTGTTTTGATTTACTATTCCTATAGCCTTGGTTGGAAAAACACTCTGCAGCATGGGAATAGCTGGGGTTGATTTACTAGTCCTGGAGCCTTGGTTGGAACAAACACTCTGGAGCCCTAGAGCAGCTTGGATAGAGACCAACCCATGACAATTGTGATCTCCGACCATGAGGTACTAGAATCGTTGGTTGATGATTGAGGTGGTTTGGCCTCTGGACTCCCTGAATTGATTGTGATTGATGTGTTTGATTAAGTCCCACATTCATGCTTGGAATATGGCACGGTGGTGATTGGCCGAAGTGAGACTTGGCTCAGCCACTATATGATTGGGTTGAACGTGGAAGTCCCATCTCCAGTTGGTTTTTATATTCAGTAATTAAGAGCTCATTTCTTTGGTATTTGGTATGAAAATATACTATTTTATGTATGGATTTCATTCCTATTGTATTCATGTTCTTTTTTTTGTTAATTTGTTGGTTATAATCAAGTATTAGATAAGTGATGATGTATGGCTCTATTTATGTTTTTTCCTGTAAATTATTATCCCATGTATCTATGGTAAAATTGATTGTATGATAGCTTATGATGTAGGGGAGCGATTCTTCTTAGCCATTCTCAGATAAGGAAGGTACCCCTTTGTTTAAATCTGTATTTTGTACCTATGAATGCTATGTTTGTGACATGTTTCACAAAATCCTTGTCATGGTTGGGTGGGGTCATATGAGTTCTAGTTGATGTGATTGCTTCCATATTTTATTTTTTTAATGTTAGTTTCCCTCTCCTAAAGTTACAAGAAGTTTTTGGGAGTGACCTGGGCTCAGGGGTTAAAAATGTGACACATACCATGAAGCTACAGGTGGAAAATTCATTGTTTGGGCCTTAGCTGCTACCTTGAAAAGGCTAGCCCAGTGCTATAGTTTCTATAGCCTCTAAATTTCCCTTACAGGCCCTAAACTAAGCCTCAAAGGGGCTAAAAATCATTGTCCCCTTAGGGAACAAGGCCTTGGAAGGTTGGGCTACCTCCTGGGGATGTCAATGATGTAGTGTAAGGTGTTTTTTGGTGCATCCATTGTTTTCACTTCCTTAAGTTCATCTAGGAGTTTGAATCTCATATTAGTAGGCTCTCATCACATGCTTACCCTAGTTGGATGGTTGCTTGGATAGATGTGGGAAGAGGGTGTTACATAGTGGTATCAGAGCATGGTTCAACTTACGTACTTGATGGGTGGCATGTTGGTCATGATTTTATATTGATTTATTATGTGCTTTCATACCTATGTTGTATGTGTTTGTTGTACCCGTGTTGAGTTGGCCATGATGGTAGTGGTGTTGCTAGGGAGGTGGGGTTGGTTGTGGTGTCATTTTCAACATGCAGTCATGTGTGTATGCCATGATTGTGTGTTATTGTTGTTTATGTATTGTGCAGGAACACTTTTTTACATAGGGCTACATATTGTATGTGCATCGCTTGTGCATGCTAGGTAATGTTTTGGTCAACCTTTTTTAGTGTTTGTGTATGCTTGCTTGAGTGATGTTATGTTTGAACGTGCATTAGTCTTTCATGCTAGGTTACATGTTGATTATGTTTTGTTTTGTTCATGCTTGTGTTTGTGTGTCGTCAAGCTTGCATTGGGGTGCATTTTGTATGCTTATGCACGGATGATGGGACCCCAACTAGCATCGTAATTATGCGCTAGTATCCCATGTGTTACGAGTTTATATGCTAATTATGATTATATCTATACATGCATCACATTTATTGGATGATATTGCATGAAGTTTCATCCCTAAGGTGAGATCATTCAAGGGACTTGCAGGCTACTACAGGAGGTTCATTAGGAACTTCTCACATATCACTTATCTAATTACATCATTACAAAGAAAAGGTAAGAATTTTTACTAGATAGAGGAGTGTGAGGCTAGTTCTAAGCAGATCAAGAAATTTTTGACACATGCTCCAGTGTTAAAACTTGTGGATCCAAAGAAGGAGTTTGTAATGTGTACATATGATTGAAATAAAGGGCTTGGTGGAGTCCTTATGTATGATGGACAGGTGGTATGCTATGAGTCATGAAAGCTAAATGAACATGAGCATAACTACCTGACATATGATCTTGAAGTTGCAGCAATCATTCATGCACTAAAGATGTGGAGGCACTATCTTCTTGATAGGAATTTTGTGTTTATGAGTGATCACATTTTTTTGAGGTACTTGTTTGACCAACCGAATTTGAATTCCAGGCAGACAATATGGTTGGCTACGTTCAGTGAGTTTGACTTCAAGATTAGTTGCATCGAGGGAAAGGAGAACACGGTCGTAGATGCTCTTAGCAAGAGCATACAGGTAAATTACTTACCAGTGATGAGGTCCTATGGGACAAACTTACAAGATAGGATCTTGCGGGCAGGTTAGCTGGATCACAGACACATAGAGATTGTGCATAGGTTGGAGCAGAGTACAGGTACAGGTGTTGGTATAGGTATAGGTACAATTTTTGTAATAGGTACAGGTGTTGATATATGTGCAGGCATAAGTGGAACATGTACTAGTACATGTGTACAAGATTTGGATTATTGTATCATAGCAGATGGGTTGGTAATATTTTGAGACAAGATATATGTGCATAAAAGCAGTGATCTCAAGAAGGTGATCTTGAGGGATTTTCATGCAGAACCATATTCGAGTTACCCAAGGTACCAGAAGACTTTGAATTTAGTGAATAAATTCTACTATTGGCTAAATATAAAGAGGGATGTAGAAAATTTTGTGGCCATATGTTTGGATTGTCAGATGGTTAAGGCAGAGTGCAAGCATCCACGTGGATTAGTCAATTTCTATTCTAGAGTGGAAATGGGAGGTCATTTCCGTCGATTTCATCATAGGCTTTCCAAGGAAAAATAGACAACATGATTATATTATGGTTTTTGAGGACAGGTTAATGAAGGTTGCACATTTCATATCGGTGAAGACTACATACGTAGATGATGATGTAGCACAGGTCTTTATTAGAGACATAGTTAGCTTGCATGGTGTTCAAAAGAAGATTGTGTCTGACAGGGATGAAAATTAGACTTCCATGTTTTGGTATTTTTTCTTTGTAGGTTTGGGCACCAAGTTGGCCTTCATCACAGCCTATCATCTGCAGAAATATGGACAAAATGAGAGGGTCAACAGGATATTACAGGATATCTTGAGGATGCATGTGATGCATCAACACAGCAAGTGGCAAGAGTATCTTCCATTGGTAGAGTTTGCCTATAATAATAGATATCAAGAGTCATTGAGGATGAGTCCATTTGAGGCATTGTATGGGAAGAGTTTCAACACTCCTATCAGTTGGAGTGATATAGTTAATGGGGTCTTGATTGGGCCAGAGTTTTTGGCAGACATGCAACAAGAAATGCAGGTGATCAAGAAAACTTGAAAGCAGCACAGGATAGGAAGAAGTGTTATGCAGATAGGAACAGGTTGTTCAAGGAGTTTCAGGTTGGGGATTAGGTGTACTTTCATATCAAGCCCAGGAAGAGATCCTTGCAAATTGGATCATGTGCCTAGATGGCACCAAGATTTTTTGGACCGTTTAGGATCCTTGAGAGGATAGGACCAGTGGACTATCAACTTTCACTTCCTTCCACAATGAAATTACATGATGTTTTTCATATATCGTTGCTTAATAAATATGTTAAACATGTTCATCATGTTATTAACTCATTTGTGTTGCAGGTGGAAGCAGAAGGAGAGATCTAGCAGGAACTGTAGTGCATTCTGCAGAAAAATACGCTCATGCTCCAATATCTAGCAATAGAGAAATTTAAAGTGCAATGGAAGAAATTTGGTCCCGATGAAGCTACATGGGAGATGGCAGATCAGATCCGAACTATGTATCCTTCCCTGTTTTCTCATTGGGACAAAGAATTTTTGGTGTGATGTTAGTTTATTTTCAGCATGTGTTTTGATGATATTTTGTTATATTTTTTGATGTGATGGATGGATCTATGTACATATCTATATGGATGTGAATACCACCATGAGCTATGTTATAAAGCTCTAATAATCGGTATGGAGTCATGTAATTATAGTGTCATGTTATTATGATGTCATGTTGGTTTGCTTTTCAATAGGGTGATCATTGTAAATATTGCATCAAGCTATGATATAAATCCCCATGGGAAATATGGTTTTTCTTTTGAACGGTATTTCTAAGGTATATGTATGATTGAACACTGAGTATGGTATCCCCCAAAGTGGAGGGTTTTGTAACAGCCCTAGTGAAAAACTCATCTAATAAAGTTAAAATAATAACCATGGTTGATGGGACATGTATTCCAAGATGAATGATTGGGAAAAACATCCTAGTGGGTGTTCATTTGGTCTATTATGGCTAAGGAAATTGGCAAAGGCTATGGTTAAGACATTAACAAGGAAAAAAGTATCTTTGGAACATTTTTTTATGAAAATAATGGAAATTAGGAGAAAATGAAGGAAAAAGGTCACAGGTTGCATGTGAGGAGGAAATTAAAGGAAAATAATGGAAAATGAAGAAAATAAAGGCCTCTTCTATAAAAAGGCTTATGAGGATCAATTGGTAAAAAAAATTTAGTGCATATTTTGGCGCTCTCACATTATTCTCTGTAATATTCCTAAATTAACTTGCAGCTAATAGGAATATTAATTTTTCTTTTGAAATATGAATGGATGAATAATTGAGCAAGGAGGCTCATAATTTTCCCAAGTATGAATAAAAATCCCTCATGGTGTGAAAAGGGATCATGAAATAACCAAATCTAGCATCCACATGTGTGAACCATGTCTAAGCTATGGGGACAAGGTCAAGTTTGACCAAGTCAACATAATTTATTCTTAGAGAGTGGATCCTAAATAAAGATAGCTCAATGTGAATGGAAATCAAGTAACCAGTTAAAATGAAGACACTTTGAGTGTGGAAGAGGTTGATCAGTTGACCAATTCAACCATGACCATATCAACAGCGTAGTCTAGATGCATTGAACCTCTTCGAGGGACAACGTAGTTCTAGAAGGATATTTTACATGTGAAAGAGGCTAAAATAATGAAGTGGTTTAGGGTTTTTCCAAGACTCCAATCTTATAAAGTGAGGAGGAGATAAACAAGAGAGGGTTGTTGAATATTATCATTTTCTGAAGGTATTTTCTGCTCAGACATCCCTTGTTGGGTCTTCCTATTCAGGAATCCCACCTCCTTCCTTGAGTAGCTCTTGGAGGAGACTTGTGTTATCTTTACCACATCAGGCTTTTAGGCCAAGCTCACCTTACACCTACAGCATTGATCCTGTTGAGGGTTGGGTTGTCCTTGTGAGTTGGAGTAGTGGAAGACACTAGATCTTCTCAGATCTAGCCTATACTAGTGGCTCCTCTCAGTGAGTGTGTCTTTTAACTTCCTGGAAGAGTTCATTAGCTGATTGTGCTTTAGATCCAAAACTTGGCATCAGGCCAAAGCATTCTTAGAGGCTACAACACATTTTATCTCCCTGGACTGCGTTATCTGCAAAAGGGAAGTTGTAGGGTGTTCTGTCTGCATTTTGGAGGAGAGATCTCCGGTGCTAGGAATATTCCTTTCACTGTGGTGATCCATGGATTGACCATCCAATCCATGTTTGTTTCAGATCTGATCTACTGTACCATTTTATTATTCATAAATTTTTGAGTCATTTTGCAGATCTGCAACTTTAGATCTTAGATCTACTCTTTGTGCTTCATGTTTTTCACAAAACCCCAAGGGGAATGTATAGATCAGCATTTATTGTACACAGATCTATATTAGATCTAATTTTTTATGTAAAAATATTCTCTAGATCTGAATATTAATAAACTACTACTTCAGCCCCTAAAAATAACGTTGTCATGGTTATGCAGTCTTTTCTTATGGTTGTAGCACCTCATTTCTGAGGATTTTTCTTGTATAATCTCATTATTTCTCTTGTATAATGTATGGGCTGTAAATAATATCTGATTTGCTGTTACATATCTGATTTTTGAACCTCCATATCAGCATCCTATTGTGCTTCAGTGGATCTGTGTTATTTCTGAAGCAGTCCTTTGCATATAGCTGCAGCCCCTCTCCTTGGGTGATTTTCAGCTAGACTAGTTTGTGGGAGATCTGTTTAACCCACCTAGTCTGATTTGTTTTTTCTCTCCTTTTGGATTTAGATCTTAGATGAGATGATCTAAGGGATTTGGGAGCTGAAAACTCATTTCTATGCACAGAATTATCAGAAGTACGTTATTTCAGCAGGCTTGATGAGTTGTCCCCATTTTGGGATATTACAGTGGTATCAGAGCAAGATCTTTGGCTCAGCCTGTGGGCTTCAAGCCAAAGTGATGTAGAGAAAGGAGCAAGGTCAGAATGATGAAGAAGATGATTTTACTCTCATCACTTTTTAGATCCAGTAAGAAACTCTCCAAGGAGGTTGAACAAGAAGAAAAGAGAAGGAGCAGTGAAACTCCTAGAGGGTTTCAAGAGCAGGAAGATCTTCCAATCAGATCTACAAGATCTATACATGAGGAACATTCTAAATCCTCATCTCATGGATATGTGCACTCAACCATATCACCAAAGCTTCAGCGTTCTGTCTGTGATTTCTTCATGAAGAGGAAGAAAGGAGGTGTACCCGAGAAGGAGACTCTGAGAGAGTATTTGCAGGAGTATGAAGCTCAATCCAAGGAGTTCAAAGATAACTTGAACTTCCAAGGGTTCTGCAAGATCAAGGAGAGCAAAGGGACAAAGGAGGAGCTACATTTTATGGGTAGATTCTATCTATCTATCTTTGATGGATCACCTAAATGTCCAGTTAGGGTTTGGGTGGAGGAGCTAGACAACTTTGTGCAACAACATCAAGTTTCAGAGATTGAAGCCATCAAAGTAGCAGCACTTCATTTTGAAGGTAAAAAATATGCTTGGTGGTTGTTTGAGTCTTTTTCCTTGAAGAATGCAAATACACCTACTTATGCAAGGTTTATTGCAAGATTGATAGAGGGGTTTGATTAAGCTCCATGTGTAACATTTTCTGTTGACACTATCAAACCACATAAGAAAAATATTTTGCATGAGTTGGAAGGGTCTATGAATCCAACTCCATTTTTGAAAGCCATGGAGGAAGGTGTAAGATTGTTTGATGGCTTGCTAAGGGAAATATCTCCTTTGGATGGAGGGCCCTCTTCTCAAGAGGAAAGCATGTAGATTCCTCTTTCAATAGATGACCAAGATATAAGGTCTCTTGTTGATGATGAGGCAATATCAGTTATTGAAGAGGAGGAAGGAAAGGAAAGAGATGATAAAACAATCATGAAAATGGCACCTGAAGCACCTCATGAAGAGGATGATGGAGCACTTGCTCCAAGGAAAGAAATTCTTGCACACTTGCAAGGAGTTCCACAAGGTCTCACACATAGAGCTCTTGGCATAACACATGAGCAGCATGTGTCATCATTGTCCAATGATGAGATCTTGGAGATAGAAGAAGGAAAAGAGGAGGAAGGGCATCACAAGATGAAGAGCATGGATCCTTCTCTGTTTCAGAGCTTGGAAGCACAAAGAAGGCAAGAGTACCTATGTAATAAAGGTAAGGGAAAATCTGTCTACCTACATCCACATTCTACTCTATGCCTTGACACCTCTTTGTAAGGAGGTATTTTACCAGGAGCACCTCTTGATGGGAGAAAATATAAAGTGTTCTCTCAACTATGGGCAGCATATACATACTTGGCTAAGGAGGGATCCTTAGGAGAAGCTATCATAGCACAGAGGATCTCTCATGAATTCAGAAGAGAGATGAGCAATTTCCTGAAAGGGACATTGCTAACTCCCACTCAGCTATCTGTGTTGAGAGAAGAAAAATCATAAGTCTATGATGGCATGAGCATGAGGACACATGACAACTCCATATCTTTGGGACAGCCCATGATTTCTTCATTCACAAAGAAGATTTCTGAACATGGCAAGGGGATACTAACCCTCTTGTATGAATGGGACAAAATGAGAAAGTATTGGAAGACGAGAACTTTCCGAGGGGAAGTTGGTTTCCATATGCTTCAATCTTGTCTTGAGCAAGATAAGCTGCAAGAGAGGTACAAAAATGGATATTATGAAGCTCCAACATGTGATTTTGACATCAATAATGTCAAAGGAGGGAGCCATGATATGACAGAGGCAACATTTCAAACCTCTACATCGCTTTCATTCATGGAGAGCTTGGATCCTTATCTGGATTCCCAACTCATGGTGGAGTACTCTAAGGACCTTTTCACATGTGGGGTTCTTGATGGGGAAGTAAAGGATGAAAGGTTCAAGGTAGTTGATGGAGTCATCTATTTCTATAATCTTATCCTTTTGAATAGAGAATCCAAGCTCAAGGAGAGACCAGTAGATGCCACCTGTGAGATCCTGCTTTCCAAACCCACTGGTTTCATTAGAGCATATCATACTGTCTTGGGTGGATTCATATGGGAAGGTTTCAAGGAAGAGGTGCACTCTCATATGAAGATGTGCATGGATTACTTGGTAGAAGAGGAGGAACATAGCTCTTGGGAAGATCCATCATTCACATCTCCTTACTCATTGAGTGTGAGAGGGAACTAATCCATGAGTTACCCCACTGATGTAAAACAAGTATATAGAAGGAATTTTCTTTTTGAATGTTATTATGTATCTCCTATATGCTTATATTTTTATAATACTCATTTGCAGAACATTTCTCCAAAAGGGGGCACTATTTATGATGGGTTTCATGGAATACTCAAGGCCATGAACTATGTTGATGCAGGTCATCCCTTGGAGGATCTTGGAAAGCTATTATATTCTTCATGGTGTGATTCTTTTACACCAACTATGATGAATTTTCTCCAAGCATTCAGAAGGGAGGAGGCAGAAAACAAGTGTTGGGTAAGACACTTTTCATATCCTATTCTATGGCAGTTGAGGATAAAACTGCACTGGTTTCACATGAGGGAACATCTTCCTTCTCATTTATCATACATCGCAGCTAGTATGATTCTAATCATGATTCCATATGATGAAAATGTTCTTACTCTTGGAAACATGGTTGGAGGAGAGGCACATTGATGGGATGTGTCCTTGGGGAAAGGAGTTCCCCACTCTTTTTGCACTACATGCTTCCATGGGAGCATGAGATATTGTATGGCCACTATGATAGATCACTTGTCTCTTTATGGAGTGAGCCATATGTTTATCGGGAAAATGCCTCCCATATGTGTTAGGGAGGAGTTTTTCTATGGATTTCCAAGCTTGGAGGTGATCCAATTCATTTGGATGATAGCATGGAGATGAGATTCCTTCATGAATCATGAAAATCCCCATGATTGTCATCACTTCTATCTTGAGGAGGCCATGGATCAGCAAGAAGGGTTCCATAACAACCTTCCATACTTTCATGATGAGAGCCATTGGGTTTACTCACCAAGGGCCAACTTGCACATTGAGGAAGGACCATTGGAAGACAAAACTATTGAAGAAAATTCATAGCAATGGTGGAGACTATTGGATGAAGAGGCCACAAGAGAAGAAGGGGAGATTTTGCAGAACCCTTGCAGTTGCTTGAGGACAAGCAACATTTGGGAGGGGGAGACTGTAATATTCCTAAATGAGCTTGCAGCTAATAGGAATATTAATTTTGCTTTTGAAATATGAATGGATGAATAATTGAGCAAGAAGGCTCATAATTTGCTCAAGTATGAATAAAAATCCCTCATGGTGTGAAAAGGGATCATGAAATAACCAGATCTAGCATCCACATGTGTGAACCATGTCTAAACTATGGGGACAAGGTCAAGTTTGACCAAGTCAACATCATTTATTCTCAGAGAGTGGATCCTAAATAAGGACAGCTCAATGTGAATGGAAATCAAGCTAACCAGTTAAAATGAATACACTTTGAGTGTGGAAGAGGTTGATCACTTGAACAAGTCAACCATGACCATATCAACAGCATAGTCTAGATGCATTGAACCTCTTGGAAGGACAGCGTAGTTCTAGAAGGAGGTTTTACATGTGAAAGAGGCTAAACTAATGAAGTGGTTTAGGGTTTTGACAAGACTCCAATCTTATAAGAGGAGGAGGAGAGAAACAAGAGAGGGTTGTTGAAGATTATCATTTTATGAAGGTATTGTCTGCTCAGGCATCCCTTGTTGGGTCTTCCTGTTCAGGAATCCCACCTCCTTCCTTGAGTAGCTCTTGGAGGAGACTTGTGCTATCTTTTCCACATCAGGCTTTCAGGCCAAGCTCACCTTACACCTACAGCGCTGATCATGTTGAGGGTTGGTTTTTCCTTGTGAGTTGCAGTAGTGGAAGACACTAGATATGCTCAGATCTAGCCTATACTAGTGGCTCTTCTTAGTGAGTGTGTCTTTTAACCTCCTGGAAGAGTTCATTAGCTGATTGTGCTTCAGATCCAGACCTTGGCATCAGGCCAAAGCATTTCCAGAGGCTAAAACATAGTTTCTCTCCCTGGACTGCGTTATCTACAAAAGGGAAGTTGCAGGGTGTTTTGTCTGCATTTTGGAGGAGAGATCTCTGGTGCTAGGAATCTTCCTTTCACTATGGTGATCCATGGATTGGCCATTAAATCCATGTTTGTTTCACATATGATCTACTGTACCATTGTATTATTCAGAAATTTTTTAATCATTATGCATATTTTCAACTTTAGATCTCAGATCTACTCTCTGTGCTTCATGTTTTGCACAAAACCCCAAGGGGAATGTATAGATCAACATTTATTGTACACAGATCTGTATTAGATCTAAATTTTTATGTACAGATATTTTCTAGATCTGAAGATTAATAAAATACTGCTTCATACCCTAAAAATAACGTTTTCATGGTTATGCAGTCTTTTCTTATGGTTGTAGCACCTCATTTCTAATGATTTTTGCTGTATAATCTCATTCTTTCTCTTGTATAATGTATGGGATGTAAATAATATCTGATTTTCTGTTACATATCTTATTTCTAAACCTCCATACCAGCCTCCTATTGTGCTTCAGTATATCTGCATTATTTCTGAAGCAGCCCTTTACATATAGCTGCAGCCCCTCTCCTTAGGTGATTTTCAGCTAGACTAGTTTGTGGGAGATCTGTTTAGCCCACCTAGTCTTATTTTTTTTTGCTCTCATTTTGGATTTAGATCTTATATGATTTTATCTAAGGGATTGAGGAGCTATAAACTCATTTCTACGCACAGAATTCTCAGAAGTGCGTTATTTCAGCAGGCTTGCTGAGCTGTCCCGATTTTGGGATATTACATTCTCTCTCTCTCATACTCTTGTATACTTTGAGTTTTCTTGGAGCACTCTTAGAGACCGTGGATGCTTGGTGATTTGGAGAAAGAAGGAAAAAGAAGAGTAGGAAAGCACAGGTGGACATTGCGATCAAAATCTACAGCGCGATTTGATTTCAGGTACCAAGTTGCATGTATGTTTTCCTTATTTGTTTTGACATGCATGTTGTATGCATGTGGATTTCTTAGCCTTTCTATTTCTAGGAAAACCATGGTATTGTGAGTTTATTTCCATTCATTTTTATTTTTTTTTGGTTCTCAAGATTCCTAGAGCTTTGGTTTAACAAATTCTCATGAGCCCAGTGGACAGTTGTTGGGTTGAGTTACTAGTCCTGGAGCCTTGCTTGGAGAAACACTCCGAAGCCTGAGAATAGCTTGGGTTGAGTTACTTTTATGGGACCCTTGGTTAGAAAAAACACTCTGGAGCCCTGGAGAATCTTGGATAGAGACCAATCCATGACGGTTGTGATGTACGGCTGTGAGGTGGAATCACTGGTTGAGGGTTGAGGTGGTTTGGCCTCTAGAATCCCTAGATTGATTGTATTCGATGTGTTTGATTAAGTTCCACACTCATGCTTGGAATATGGCACAGGGGAGATTGGATGAATTAAGACTTGGCTCAACCAATCTATGGTCAGGTGGAATGTAGAAGTCCCATCTCCGGTTTTTTTTTACATTCAGTAATTAAGAGATCGTTTCTCTAGTATTCAATATGAAAATATACTAGTTTATGTGTGGATTTCATTCCTATTGCATTCATGGTATTTATGTTTTTAATTTGTTTGTTATAAGCAAGTATTCCATCAGTGATCATGTATGCCTCTATTCATGTTTTTGCCTATAAATGATTATCCCATGTATTTACGGTAAAATTGATTATATGTGTAATATTCCCAAATAGGCATGACCTAATTGGAATATTCATTTTTGTTTTTTTTCTTTGTTTAAAGAATAAGAGGGTAAAGGAGGTCCATATTTCTCCTTAATCATGAATAAATAAATTAAAAATGTGAAAGAGACAAATCTTGGCAACTTAATTGAAGTACCCTTGGTGTGAAAGAGGTTGGATCGCTTTGACTGGGTCAACCTTGACCAAATCTACAGCATTTTCATGGAGGAGTGGCCATCATTGAGGTACATCACAGTTTTAGATGGAGATGATTTCTATGAAAGGAGTGCTATCATTGGATGTGGTTTAGGGTTTTCAAGCCTTTGACTTATAAAAGGAAGAGTATGGAAGCATTAGAAGGTTGTTGACGTATATGATATTTTCTGAATATATGGTATGTTTATACAAATATCTTTCTCTTGCTATTTAGATGAGATTGAATGTTGTTTAGCATTGGGTGTTCCTGATCGGGAATCCCACCTCTTCCCATTGAGTAGCTCTTGGGAGAGCTTGTATTACATTTTCCACTATCTGGCTTAAGGCCAAGCTTCTTCTTTCAACTACAATGCAGATCTTGTTGAGGGTTTGGTTTTTTTTGCAAGCTGCAACAAGTGGAGATGAGATCTTTCAGATCTAGGCCATTTCAGTGGAGGAGGTTTTCACTTCACTGGGAGGACAGTATTGAAGGCTTTTGAGCTTATTTTAAAATCTTGGTATCAGGCCAACCATATTTTGATCCCGAAAACATAGTTTACTTCCAGAGTTGTGCTATTTCTGTAGGTAGAGTTGTAGGGTGATTTGGCACACCATTTGGAGAGCTAATTTTATAGTGATGGGGATCTGCCATTCACTTTGAGGATCTATTGCAGGAGGCTATTTAATTGATCATATTAGATCAGCCACACTTTCCAAATCTGTATTTTTCAGAAGATCTGCAATCTTAGATCTTAGATCTACAACTTGTACTTAGTGTTTTGCTGAAAACCCTAAGGGGGTTCTATAGAGGAGCTTGTATAGTGCATGGATCTGATATAGATCTAAATTTTGGAGCACATATCAGCTCTAGATATGATGTATAATCTACTTCTGTTGCAGATCTAATAAAATAATGTTGTAAGGTTTTTCTAGATTTTATACATGGTTGCAACACCTCTTATTGCATGATTTTTTTCCATTAGAGACTTGTATTTTCCGTTATGCATCTTATGGGCCATATTTTACATATATTTTTTTGTTGTAAATACATATGAAAGGTCTCCATATTTTCCTCTTTCTTCATAAATGATGATCTACATTATTGTTCCATCATTTTGTACTATATTCCTGCTTTTCCCATTCGGGAATATTACAGTGGTATCATAGCATCATATTGGCACAAGATATGCATTCTAAAAGAAAATATGTCATGTGAAGAAGGAGAGCCTCTTAGTGACAGATAAAAGAGGTATCATAAGAGAAGACACAAAATATTTGATTATAGTGATGACAAAGAATACAAGGGTAAAACCCCTTTATCTGGAGGTGAAGATAAAGAGAAGGAGTTCCCTAAGATCCTTCTTAGAGCCATGCAAGACATCACTAGAGAGATAAAAGAGATGACAATGGAAATATTCAAGGAATCCCCTAAAGGATTTCATCATGGAGAAGGCTCTAGCATGTCTCATCACTGGAATGATCAACCATTGAATCAACCACAAGTTTCCCAATGCTATACCATGCCTACATTTTTTGTTGTGGGAAATGAACGGTTTTAGGAGCAAGAATACCTTGAAGAATATTTTATGGAGTATGAATCTCAAACTTAGAGGTTCAAGGATCACTTGAGTTTTCAAGATTTTTTTCAAGTGAAGGAAAATATAAGACCAAGGCATCATCATAGAAGTGGTGGATTCATTCAGAATCATGATCGACACCATACTATGGGCAGATTATTTTTACCCAATTTTAATGGGTCATCCAAGTGTACTGCCAAATATTGGGTAGAAAATCTTGACATCTACTTCCAATTGAACAAGGTTCTAGAAATGGAGGCCATTAATACCTTAGCCGACCTGAAGATAAAGGCTATGAATCGGTGGTGTTAGGAATCGTAATTTTGTGCAGATTGGTAAGACTAAAACTCGTGGTACAACATTGTTTAAACCGCTTGGGATTCTAGGATCTAGCCCTCCTGAATCCAGAGAGGGATCTCTCCAATGGGTGCAAAGATGGATTTGTCTTTGAGGTTTGGAATAATGATGTTAGGCTAGTTATGAAGGCCAAGGGTTTTTTTTGTTTTGGATGGTTGAGCATGATTACTGTTAGAGGTGAAAAGTCCTAAATGCAAATAGTTTCAAAGGTGAGAAGTTGCAAGAAAATAGAACACTTGTGCCTAAAAGATAGATATAACATTGGTTTTTAGTCCATTGGGCTATGGAGTCATATATGGGCTTTAATTGAACAACAACATCAAGAGTAATCCAAGGGGAAAGTCATATATACCACAAGATTATTGAGATTAGAATGATGGAATGGAAACAATAAAGTGTTGGAGGGGTGGAAACTAATAATAGTTTCTCAGAGGATTTATAGTCAGTCCAAACAAAAAAATCCTCTTAAGTAACTGTTTAAAACCAACCAAGAACAAGGCTAACCATAAAATTCTTGGACAAGTCTGTATTCAAGCAGCTTAATTGAAAAACAATCCAGTAATCCAAATAATTACCTTCAGAAAGTATGAAAACACATAAGAAAAAGAAAGTGTAACTTAAGATCAGATAAGGTACTTTTAAACCTAGTTTGCTTTCAGTCAACACCAAGGGAAACTTTCAGAATCTTCCTTTGGAGAAAAGAATCTAGGAATCAGGACAAACCATAACTTCTCTAGTCTTACTTTAATAGCAAATAATGGAAATCACATTCAAGAACAATGTTTAAGCTAACAGAAGGACGAGGGAACGCCAACATTCCTAACTGTTTAAACTTTATTGAATCATTCTTAAATAAACCAATATGAGGAAAACATTAAGATAAAGATTTCTATCGTAGAAGGTTACTGATATATGATCCTAACTGCTGAACCGGTTTTACAGAGGAATATGAACAATATGGCATACATATAAGGAAAACAATAACAAAGAGAGGACTTCACCGATGACATACCAAAGATCCCAAGAAACAACTTTTATATTGACAAACTGTTGCGCCTTCAAGTCCAATGTTCCACTTCAGCAATCATCTTCACTATTCAGCCTAACTAATCTATCACAAGCAGCCCAAGGGGCTGAACACTATTTACAATCTAAGTTTAGGCTCAAAATGTATTTCAAAGCTCTTTACAACTCAACCAACAATTTCTCATCTTCTACTGAATTATTTATAGAATACTGAGGGGAAAAAATCTGAGATAAGATCTTTTAAGACAATAAATACAGATTCAAGACTTCTCGGCCCTTTGAGGGGCTCGATGGAGAATTTTACAGGTGGATTACTATATTAACTATTTTACATTTATGAATCAAGCTCGGTGGGAGCTTTATTTGAATTTGAGGCTTTGTGTAATGTTTGGAGTAACTCTGCAGGTATTTCTGCATTGATTTCCTTGCATAAGTAACTCCTTGGCTGCGCTGGAGGTGAATATCTAATTTTCTTCATTAACTTCGGCCTCTGTTTTTAAAGGTTTGAGGCAACAAGTGGCTCGGGGGTAGCTGAGGAATCAACTCGACTCCTTTTTTTGGCGGTGGAGGGTTTGCTGTCATTAAAACACTTTAGGTATTCTGCAGACTGTGTTTTAGATTGGGGGATTAGGCTTTTGATAACAGTCTTAGCCGTAATCCCCAGAAAACTGTCTTCAATTCTTTGTGCTGGCACATGTCTGGTCTTCTACAGCTGATACTCTTTGACTGTGTCGGATTCTTGGTGCTTCGCTGTTACACAGGGCTACGCAGGGTTATACGGCATCAATGCCTCATGAAACACTGATGAAAACCTGAATTTGACACCTGCGAACGATTTCCTTTGATAAATCGAAGGAGGGAGGGTCGTCACCCTCATCTTTCGAATTTCATCTGAATATAGCGAAAAATGTTAAACCCTGCAAAATACAAACAAAAGTTATGAAATCTTGCGTTTATAGGTTAAACTGCATTGAAGGATGTGCAGAGGAAGCAGGGCCGTTGGATGGCATCATCCAACGGTCGGGATTAATTGGAGAAATCATAGAATGGTGAAAAAAAGATAAAATATAAGCCGTCGATCGCACAAGATCAACGGTTGGGAGAAGGCAGCAGAAAAACCTTTGTAAACAATACAATATGACGTTTTTTAATTTTACAAAGGAAAAAGGCGCATTTTATATGAGCGGCGAGGGGATCGTACGGTGGGCCCGGCGGGACTGATCGCAAATCGCAAAAGTGGAAAACGCGATGGCGGATTATGCGACAGAGAGAAAATGCGATATTGCGATTACGCGATGGGCGGAAACTGCGATGGATCGCATCGCAAATATTTGCGATGGCTCTTTGGAGGAAAACTGAAAATTGCGATCTGCGATCTGCGATGGATCGTAGCACAAATATTTGCGATGGATCTTTGGAGGAAAACTGAAAATTGCGATCTGCGATGGATCGCAGCGCAAATATTTGCGATGGCTCTTTGGAGGAAAAACTGAAAATTGTGATCTGCGATCTACGATGGATCGCGGCGCAAATATTTGCGATGCATCAGTTTAAAAAATAACAATTTGGAAATTCTGCGATTTGTGCTTTGCGATAAGCGCCAAAGGGTTAAAACTTGGTTCCAGGGTGCGGGCGTATGGAAGAAAGGGGCTAAGGGCTTAAGCTTGAGGGGCTTAAGTCCTATACATAAAAACATGTATTTTCATGGTTTTTGAAGGGTTTCTTGAAGGAAATGAAGGTTTCGGTAAGGTTAAAAAGTGGGTTTTTAACCTTATAAAAGGGATTTTAATGAAATGGAAAGGGGGAAACATGAAATTGTGGGTTTTTCATTGGAAATGGAGAATAGAAAATGAGGTTAGTGAGGAAGAAAAGGAAGGGGACCAAGGGGTTCTGCAACAGTATTTAACTTGGGATTTTTGAAGGATTTCAGAGGCTTTTAGGATGTAAACAACAATAAGGGATCTGGACAGAGGCATGAGGCCTTAGAGAGACTTCAAGAGCCAACAATTTTTAGTGATAAAATTTGTTCCTTGGAGGCTCCAAAAAGTTTTAGCCACCTTTTGGTATAACAAAATATTATAGGTGGCTAACAGTGGCTCCACTTGGGGATGGTGCCTTCTTGAAGGCAACAAGAACTTCAGACTTGCATTCTCCGGGAGGCTAATTAGTTGCCTCATATAGTGTTCTCTGGGAGGCTGACTTGTGCCTGATCTATTGGGCTGCCCTTCCTTTGCTGGATGATTTTGTTTGGAAACATATTTAGCAGCCATGAAAACAATGGTCCTTCATCAATACAAACTTTCTACCTACCCAATCCTATTGATCTAACATTTTTTCTTCATCAGAGTGCACTTGGCTTGGCCAACTCTTTTCACAACATTTTATTCTTTCGAAAGCATAAAAACTAATCTAATTCTACTCCTTATTTCTCCCTGAACTCAGATTAAACAGTTGAGCCCAGATGTTTTTATACCTAATCTACTGTCTGTTGGGATTAAACTGTCCAACAGACTTTCATTCTCTAAATTCTACGACAGAAATTTAAAAACATCCAAGTCAAGATTAAGATGTTTGACTTGCTGTGATCTATGGCATAAAAACAAGCTGTACATAGATTATTATTTGCAGAATTTTTTATTTTTTTTTAAATCAAAATGGAAGGCTTAAGATCTGAAAGTCGCTTATCATAGCCTTCTCCTTTCTTCACAGCTCTGTTTTTTCTTTTGTTTGAGCTGTCTTTTCCTTGTTCTCTGATTCAGATTTTGGGCAAATTAGAACCAGTTTTTTACATCCCTTGACTCAGAAAGATAAAACAGATTTGAATCATTTCTCTTTGGAAACTTAGGTTTAGGTCTCGGACATGTTTGAACCTTTCATTTCTATCCTAATCTATCTACTGATAAACCAAGATTAAACAGTTTGGAAAATCGCATTCACTACCCTATCAGCAGAAAAATTTAAAGCTAATTAGTCAAGATTAAACAGTTTGACTAACTAGAAGTGTGTTTTGCAGGAGTGGCATTTTGAGCTTGCACACTTTCAGATTTGTTTCTCTTTTTGACATGGGGCCTTGCCTTTCTTGTTTTTGTTCCTGCCCTCTTTTCATTTTTTCTTTGTTTTTGTATTTTTGATTTTTCACAACTTGAATGCCATGATGGATGAAATAATTTACAATGGAAAAAGGTAAAAAGGCTTCAAAACATAAAAACGGATCAAGAGAAGTAATGTTTAAGCATCCTGCCATTGACAAGACCTCCAAACAATTCTGATCCATCTAACTCCTGTAAGAAAAATGCATTATTACCAGCAACCAAATGAATAGAGTAAGGGCCAAGCCATAGGTTGTCAAATTTTCCATGCTTGCCCTTCTCTTCCCTTCTTGAGTCCCACTTTAACACTTTGTCCCCAGTTTTGAAATTGCTAGCCTTTGTTCTTTTATCAAATTGCTTTTTAATGCTGTCTTGTTTCTGCAATGCTTTGCTATACACTTCCTCTCTGGTCTGCTGAAGATGAATGGTCTGATTTATTCTTCTAGTCATGTCATTATCTTCAGTCTGCAGCTCTTGGATCAAATTCATAACTGGTACACCAAGGCTGTTAGGAAAAATTGCATCTGTACCATACACAAGCTGGAAGGGTGACATACCAATAGATTTTTTCAAAGTCAATCTGTCAGCCCAAAGTGCATGGACCAGCTTTGTGTGCCAAGATTTCTTATTGTCCTCCAACAATTTCTTGATTATGTTCACTAATATTTTGTTGGAAGATTCTGCAAGTCCATTACCTTAAGGGTAATAGGCTGTGGAATGTCCCAATTTTATCCGATATCTATGACAGAAGTCAACCATTTTCTTTGATCCAAATGCTGCTACATTATCTGTGATGATCTTGGTAGGATAGCCAAATCTGGAGAGAATGTTAGTCTCCATGAATTTTATGATGATTGAATCATTGGCCTGTCTACATGGTATGGCTTCTATCCACTTAGTGAAATAGTCTGTGGCAGTGAGAATCCACTTATGTTGGGCAGAAGATGGTGGACGGACTTCTCCTATGAAGTCAAGTCCCCACTGTTGAAAAGGAGCTTCAACAGTGATTGGATGCAGAGGAAGGGGTAATACTTTTCTCTTGCCTTCGAACAATTGGCATTTATGGCAGGTAGTGGTCATCTTGTGTACATCATGAAAAAGAGTAGGCCAGTAGAAACCAGCCCTCAAAATTTTGTTGGCTATTGCCTTCCAGTATAAATGACCTCCACACTCTCCTTCGTGGAATTCATGCTTAACCCTTTCTGCATCAAACTCAGGCAAACATTTAAGCAATATACCACTTGCATTTTTCCAATAAAGACATTTATCAATAATGCAATAGTTTACAACCTTCAATTTTAAGAACCTTGCCTTTGTTTTTGATAAACCAGGAGGTGCATTTAAATTAAGAAAAACATAAACAATATCAGAATACCAAGGAGAATTCATAAAATGATCTTCAACAATGGGAGTTGAGAATTCTTCTTGGTTATCCAAAGCATTAATCATGTTAATATCAATAACTTCACAATTTGATTCAGCCATTAATCTAGCTAGATCTTGGCATTTGATGAGCTTAGTGGGTTTTATCTCTAAATCATATTCAAGGATAACAGCAATCCGCTTACCTCTCTTACCATCTAGGTCCTGTGTTATAATGTCTTTAACAATTGAGTTTGGGACAAAGGCAATAATGTGTGAGTGAAGTATGTATACTCTGAAGTCTTTCAATGCTTTGACCAAAGCAAAAGCTTGTTTTTCCATAATATTATACTTCAAAGGGGCATCCCTCAATGCCTTACTAAAGAATGCAATAGGCTGCTCTTGTCCTTGTAGGTTTTTCTGTAAAAGGACAACAACTATGGTATGTTCCGATGCAAATGAGAAGATATAAAAATCTTTTGAAAAATCAGGACTTATAAGAACCGGTGTTTTGGTTATTGCTTGTTTCACCAGCTCAAAGGAATTCTTTGCTTCCAAGGTCAATTTTACCCCTTGCTCCTTCTTCAACATGTTTGTGATATTCCTAAGGAGCTCAGCTAAGTTGGGGATGAACCTTCTCAAAAGTTGATCTTCCCAATGAAAGATTGCAACTCCTTGATATTTCGAGGATGAGAGATTTGCAATATGGCCTCAATTCTCTTTGGATCTATCTTTATACCCTCTTCTAAAATAATGTGCCCAAGAAGTTTACCTTCTTGGAGACCAAATAGTGTCTTCTTAGGGTTCAAAGATATCCCAAATTTTCTGCACTTCTCGAAAACTTTTCTCAAATGTTCTAAGTGTTCTTCATCTGTTTTTGAAAACACAGTGACATCATCAAGATAGATAATGATGAAGAATCCCAATTCTTCTGAGAATGCTATGTCCATGGCTCTTTGAAAGGTTGCTCCAGCATTCATTAGACCAAAGGGCATTTTCACATACATGAAGGTGCCCCAGGGTGTAGTAAAGGTTGTTTTTAATTGATCAACAGGGTAAACCAAGATCTGATTGTACCCCGAATAGCCATCCAGCAAAGAAATTCTTCTATACCCTACCACCCTTTGTAGAATGTGATCCATATTTGGTAAAGGGTAGTTGTCTTTTAATGAATCTTTGTCTAAGTCTCTAAAGTCTATACAAAGCCTGATTTCTCCAGTTTTCTTCCTAACAGACACCAGATTAGATACCCATTCAGAATATCTAACAAGGACAATAATACCAGCATCATACATTTTCATGATCTCCTTCTGAACCAATGGCAACTGGACAAGGCTTATTCTGCGCAGTTTCTATTTGAATGGTTTTTGGTTTTCTTTAAGAGGGATTTTGTTCTGTATTATTTCAGTGTCATAGGATTTAAGATCTTCATAACTCCATGCAAAAACATCAAAAAATTCTTTGAACAGCTCTATGTATTTGAGTTTAATGTGAGCTGGCAAAGTTTTGGACAATTTGATCATTTTCGGTTTCTCTTTACTGCCTATATTGCATTCCTCCACTTCCGTCTCTACAGGTTCCAGTTTTGGCTTATTTGCCACATCGTTAAAATCAAACAACTCTTCTAAAGGGGTCAGACCCCTAGGAAAAATTTCGTCTTTAGGGCGCAGAGTTTCCAACTCTTCTGTTTCTGATTCTGCACTCAATTCTGTTTTGTTACTGAGTTTGCTAGACAGTAGGTTAATATTGACAGGTTCAGGAGACGATTCTTCTTTACCAAGAATTTTTTCTTCGCTGCAGTCTGTATCATAATCTGAGTCCGAACTATGCAGTTCGAATTCATTTCTGAATTGCATGAAGTCTTCTATTTGTTTTTCATTGTCAAAAACTTGCCAATATTTTTTGTTATCAGGCACTGCTGGTCTAAATTTTATCGGAGTTGTGTTGTCTCCAGTTTCATATGGCGTTAGACATGTCCTGGCTGCAAAAGCTAAATTGTGGGCTGCAATGTTTCTTTTCCTTGGGACGAAACTCAGGTTGGCCTCCTCAAATGTTTTCAAAAGATCCATGACATCATTTTGATAGGCCCTGAGTCTAGGATTATGTGCATTGTACTCCCCATTGAGTTGCCTAATTATTAACTCAAAATCCCCATACACGTTAATTCTTCTGGCTCCTAACTTCTTCAAGAGATGCAAGCCTAAGAGAAGGGATTCATATTCTGCTATGTTGTTTGAACACTGAAAGTTTAATTTGCATGAAATGCATTCGGTGTGGTTGTTTTCAGTGTTAGTAATCCAGACACCTGCACCAGCATTATTCCTAGTGCATGACCCGTCAAAATGCATACTCCATAGAGGACTGTTTTCTGTTTCGTCTGTTTGGCGAATTTCCTCTTCAACTACGGTGCCTTGTGATTGTTCATGATTAGCAGCCCCCAATTTAATTTGTTTTATCCCTTCAGATTTTTTAGTGAATGGAGATGCGCTTTCTTGACTCTCAATGTTCAAAGGTAAAGGATGCCTAGTTAGAAGCTCGAGACCTGTGTTTTGTTCACTAGATTGTACAGGTTAAGAAAACTGTTTCGACAGCTCCGTGGTATTTACCTCCTCCTCTCCATCGGCCATTAATCCTGATAACGTGATTTTTTCACTAAGTGCTTCATCGTTAAAAATGATAAAAGAATCAAGGTCTGTACTTACGGAATAGAGAGGAGAGTTTTGAGGTCTGTCTTGACTTGTGACCGTATATTGCATATGAGACTCCCTGTAAAGTCTTCTAGTCTGATTGAAAACAGGGATAGTCGCATACGTCATGTCCATCTGCATAGTCCCCTGTAATTTAGCTCCCCAAGATCTTGATAATAAAATTCCATACTTTGGGGGCACATCAGCCACAACAATGTCCATGAGTAAGCATTTGGCTGGGATCTGGGCTAAGTTAACACAGAGGTCTTTGATCAATCCTAGACATTTTACTCTACTTGAGTCAAAGGAGTAAAGGTCTTTGTAAGGTCTGGTGATTTCTAGCCCGAGGCTCTCCATCACAGCTTTAGGCATTAAATTATGAGAAGCCCCGGAATCATGCATAGCGTTGTCCAAAATTTTGTCATGAACGTTTAAACTCACGTAGAAAGGAGGAACAGGTCCCTCTTGGTATCTACCTTCAATATTTGGACCAAAAATAAGCTCGGGCTGGTCATCACTAAGATTGACTATATCTCCATTTTCCTATATATTTAAATGCTTCAAAATTTGAGTTCTATATACGTGTTGGGCAGCTAACTCGGTTAGGGGAACAGAGATTTTAATCTTGGAAATTTCCTGTTCCAGGCTGAAAGGAATTTGATTCTTTGAAGTGTTGGTTTCAGCCTTGTTAGCTGTCACTTTATCAGCAACAACAGCTTGCTGATTTGTTTTATTTACACTTGACATAACGGTTGTAATAAGAGTACTAGCTGAAGTGTTAGTACTGCTAGAGTCTGCACTCTGCTTTTCAGTGTTTTTAGTGCCTTTCTCTTTACCTTTATCAGAATTTACAGCCACCATTTTTTCCTTGTGTTTGACCGTTTTAGGCTTGGTTGACGTGCTATTTTGTGAAGATTTGTCAGAGGTTTTGGTGTTGGGGGCTTGTTGATTAGTCTTGCTTCTAAGGTCATATTCCCTTTGAGTTTATATGATGACATTTTCCATGTCTTGATAATGATTTTCATCATCATCTCTTTTGTCATCATACGGTGTATATAGACCTTGTTTTTTATCATAATGAATCTCAAAATCATCATCATCGACCTCCATCATGTTGATAGCGCCTTCCTCTGTTATTTCATCTGTTTCCTCAACCTCACTTATATAGTTCTGATGAAAGGGAGGAGTGATCTGTTGATCATCTTCCCTAGGTCTGTTTGGAGGTTGGTTCCTTCTAACATTCTGATTCTGGTTTTGGTTTCTGTTTTGAGGAGCAGTTTGATTTTGACTTGCTTGTGCTCTTTTAATTATGCTCATCTCTCTCATCATCTCTTCCATCATCCTTTCCATATTTGAGTTGGAAGTAGAAGGTGTGGACTCCTCTCTAAAAGATACTCTCTTCTCGCTCTTCATTCTTGCTCTTTTCTCCATCAAGTTCACTTCCACAGAAAGAGCACCCCTTTGCATGTCTTCAAGAGTTGCAAAATCTCTCTCTCTCAGTGAATAGGTCATGTCAGCGTCAAAACCTTCGGGAAATTTGTTTAAAGTTGAACCTTGTGGAGGTTTTAGTTCTGGGGAAAGTGCGTTGTATACATTGTTGAATCTGGTGCAGTAGGCTTGCACACTTTCCCCTGGGTTCCTATGGAGATTGTTGTAATCAACAAGAACTTGGAGAGGGTTCTTCCTTACTTCCCACTTGTTTAAGAATGTTTGATGGAAGCCTTGGAGATCATTTATACTATGGGAGGCTAAGCCTTTAAACCATTTTCTTACTTCTCCCCCTAAGCTTTGAGAAAATAATCTGAGCTTGAAAGAATCATCATCAATTTTGTTTCTGTCAAAGTAGTCATTCATCTTATCCACATGTTGTGATGCAGTTGTAGCATTGCTAGCATCATACAATGGGATTTTGGACTGATAGTCCTGTGGAAGGTTGACTAATGGTACAAGAAGGACTAAGGGAGCATACCATGCAGCCATGGTAGGAGGTGGAGGTGGATTCACAAGAGGTGGATTAACAAAAGGGAAAGTGGGTTGAGGTGTGGTGGTTTGAACAGTGGATGTAGGATGAGTAGAAGTGGATGGATCAGGAGTAGACTGCTGAGCTGATCTTGGATGAGAGACACCTAGGTTGTGAAGGAAATGTAAATTAGGAGGTGTTGTTTCTCTACTACCAGGATGTTTACTTGTCTCCGGGGATGAAAGTGAAGACTCAGAGTCTAGCTGTATTATATCATCAAATGACCTAGTTCTGAATGGATTTACTAAGTCAACTTGTGATTGTTGTAGAGCTGAAATATTTTCAGGGACTGAATTAGCTCTCAAGGGTGATCTGAAAACAATTGATAATTTAACCTTAGGAGACTTCCAAAGTATACTTTCTGGGTCATCAACTATCTCAGGTGGATTAGGGTCAGGATGGGCTCTAGTGTGAATCTTTCTAGAAGCCACTATGCTGTGTTTTTAGACCCGAATAAACAAGACAAGTTCAACCAGATATGACAATCTTTAAGAGGCTAACTAATCTGTTTATGCAAATTTAATCCTATAGTCCTCTAACTGAGTTTTAAATGATGTTATGATGATAAGGGTTCTTCCTAGTGGAGTCTTAAGGTCTGTTAAGGATTGTGGAGTTGCCAAGTGGAAGTTTTTAGCTCCTTTGGAGGTAAAAGGTTTTATGGTCCACCACCATGTTTATTGAATACCAATCTGAAATTTTTTTAGGTTTTTCTGAGTTGTTTTTAGTAGTGTGGTTTTTAAGAATATCCTAACTCTGTTTCAAAACTTAGCTAAGGTTATGAGACAAAGACAGTCTACTCTTATGGCTAAGCTAGCTATTTTTTCAAGGTTATATGAAGCCTTATCATAATCCTAGGGTTGACCTAGTTTGTCACTGATTCAAACAAGTTTCATCATGATTACCATTTCTGTGGTAGTGCTTGAAAAGGTTGCTTCTTACTCACAAATTTTTCTTGAATCAAGGGTTTTCTGAGGTCTCTAAAGTCTTATACAAACACTCAGCTCCCCAGCGGAGTTGCCAGAAATGTTGCTGGTGGCTCCAGCTGGTTAATAAAGCAAATGCTCTATGAACCAAATCTCTGCATATCGTATAATTATCCTTAAAAACTTCTGGGTTTGTAATTCCCCAGCGGAGTCACCAGAAATGTTGGGGTTCTGTAATTTATTAGCAAGATTGGCGGAGTCCAATTACAAAAACAACATCGTTTCAACCAACTTTGGGATTCTAGGATCTAGCCCTCCTGAATCCGGAGAGGGATCTCTCCAATATGTACAAAGATGGATATTGTCTTTGAAGTTTGAGATAATGATATTAGGCTAGTTATGAAGGCCAAGGGTTTTGTTTTGTTTTGGATGGTTGAGCATGATTACTGTTTGAGGTGAAAAGTCCTGAATGCAAAGAGTTTCAAAGGTGAGAAGTTGCAAGAGGGAAGAACAACTATGGCTAAAAGATAGATATAACGCTATTTTTTAGTCCATTGGGCTATGGAGTCATAACAGGGCTTTAATTGAACAACAACATCAAGAGTGATCCAAGGGGCAAGTCATCTATACCACAAGATTATTGAGATTAGAGTGATGGGATGGAAACAATAAAGTGTTGGAGGGGTGGAAACTGATAATAATTTCTCAAAGGATTTATAGTCAGTCCAAACAAGAAAAGCCTCTTAAGTAACTGTTTAAAACCAACCAAGGATAGGGCTAACCATAAACTTCTTGGGCAAGTTCTATTAAAGCAGCTTAATTGACAAATAATCCAGTAATACACATAATTACCTTCAGAAAGTATGAAAACACATAAGAGAAAAAAAGCGTAACTTAAGATCAGATAAAGTACTTTTAAACCTAGTCTGCTTTCAGTCGACACCAAGGGAAATTTTCAGAATCTGCCTTTGGAGAAAAGGATCTAGGAATCAGGGCAAACCATATCTTCTCTAGTCTAACTTTAATAGCAAATAATGGAAATCACATTCAAGAACAGTGTTTAAGCAAGCATAAGGTCGAGGGAACGCCAACATTCCTAACTGTTTAAACTGTATTAAATCATTCTTGAATAAACAAACTTGAGGAAAACATTAAGATAAAGATTTCTCAGCCAGAGAAGGTTACTGATATACAGTAGATCCTAACCCTGTTTAAACTGTTCTTTACAGAGGAATATGAACAATATGGCATACATAGAAGGAAAAAAATAACAAAGAGAGGTGCACTTCACCGATGACATAGACCAGGATCCCAAGAAACAGCTTTTATATTGATGTCAAAATGGTTACAGTCTTCAAGTCCAATGTTTCAGTTTAGCAATCATCTTCACTATTCAACCTAACTAATCTATCACAAGCAGAGCTCCAAGGGCCAGTGAACACTATTTACAATCAGAAGTTTAGGCTCAAATGTATTTCAAAGCTCTGTAAGCAACTCAACCAAAAATTTCTCATCTTCTACTGAAGAATTTATAGAAGACTGAGGGGGAAAAAATCTGAGATAAGATCTTTTCAGGACAATAAATACAGATTCAAGACTTCTCAGCCCTTTGAAGGGCTCGATGGAGAAGTTCACAGGTGGATCACTGTATTAAATGTTTTATAATAAATATTAAAGCTCGGTGGGAGCTTTATTTGAATTTTCAGGTTCTGCGTAATACGGGAGTAACTCTGCAGATATTTGTTTTATTTAAGTTCCTTGCAGCAGTAACTCCCTGACTGCGTTGAGGAAAAACATCTTCCTTTGCAATAACTTCGACCTTGGTTTGAAAGGTTTGAGGCAACAGGTGGTGTTTAGTTGCTGGGAGGAATCAATTCGCCTCCTTTTTGTGGCGGTGGAGGGTTTGCTGTCACTAAAACACTTTAGGTATTCTACAGACTGTGTTTTAGATTGGTGGATTAGGCTTTTGATAACATTCTTAGCCGTAATCCCCATAAAACTGTCTTCAATTCTCTGTGCTGGCACATTTCTGGTCTTCTACAACTGATACTCTTTGAGTGTGCCAGATTCTTGGTGCTTCGCTATTACACAGGGCTGCGTAGGGTTATACGGCATCAATGCCTCATGAAACACTGATGAAAACGTGAATTTGACACCTGCGAATGATTTCCTTTGATAAATCGAAGGAGGGAGGGTCGTCACCCTCATCTTTCGAATTTCATCTGAATATAGCGAAAAACGTTAAACCCTACAAAAGACAAACAAAAGTTATGAAATCCTGCGTTTATAGGTTAAACTGCATTGGAGGATGTGTGGAGGAAGCAGGGACATTGGATGGCATCATCCAATGGTCGGGATTAATTGGAGAAATCATAGAATGGTGGAAAAAGATAAAATCTAAGCCGTCGATCGTGCAAGATCGACGGTTGGGAGAAAGCAGCGGAAAAACGTTTGTAAACAATACAATATGACGCTTTTTAATTTTACAAAGGAAAAAGGCACATTTTATATGAGCGGCGAGGGGATCGTACGGTGGGCCCGGTGGGACTGATCGCAAATCGTAAAAGTGGAAAACGCGATGGCGGATTATGCGACGGAGAGAAAATGTGATATTACGATTATGCGATGGGCGGAAACTGCGATGGATCGCATCGCAAATATTTTCGATGGATCTTTGGAGGAAAACTGAAAATTGCGATCTGCGATCTGCGATGGATCGCAGCGCAAATATTTTCCATGGCTCTTTGGAGGAAAACTGAAAATTGCGATCTGCGATCTACGATGGATCGCAGCGCAAATATTTGCGATGCATCAGTTTAGAAAATAACAATTTGGAAATTCTGCGATTTGTGCTTTGCGAGAAGTGCCAAAGGGTTAAAACTTGGTTCCAGGGTGCGGGCGTATGGAAGAAAAGGGGCTAAGGGCTTAAGCTCGAGGGGCTTAAGTCCTATACATAAAAACATGTATTTTCATGGTTTTTGAAGGGTTTCTTGAAAGAAATGAAGGTTTCGGTAAGGTTAAAAAGTGGGTTTTAACCTTATAAAAGGGATTTTAATGAAATGGAAAGGGAGAAGCATGAAATTGTGGGTTTTTCATGGGAAATGGAGAATAGAAAATGAGGTTAGTGACGAAGAAAAGGAAGGGGACCAAGGGGTTCTGCAGCAGTATTTAACTTGGGATTTTTGAAGGATTTCAGAGGCTTTTTAGGTTGGTTAAGTCTGCCAAGCCCACTACCCTACATGATGTTGTTGAAAGGGATAGAGACCTTCAAGCTGCCTTTCCAAAAGCAAAGGCAACATTTCAGCATAAGCCCTCTTTTCCATTAAAGGGAAAAGAAGAAAAGGTTGCTCCTTCTAAGGAGAGTCAAAATAAAAAACCTCTTGATGGTGATGTCCAGAGAGATCTAAGAAGAAGGAAGCTCTGATTCACTTACCAAGAATCATGGGAACTTGGACATAGATGTGTAGCTGGAAAAGCACATTACATAAAGGTCTTCTCAGATGATGAGGAGGAAGAAGAAAATGAACCAAGAAGAGGTCACAGTGCTGACATTGCAGGAGGAGAACCAACACCATCAGGAGATGGGAATGGAGCATTTGCTCCTATTGGAGGGGCCCTTGCATCTTTGAGAGGAGTACCTAAGTACTTGACCTTAAGAGTTTAAGGTTTCATCTTTAATCAAAGTTTTTCTATTTTGCTTGATAGTGGGGCTACCCACAATTTTATTGATTCCCAACTAGTGAAAAGGAGGGAAATACCCATTGATTCTTTTCAGGGATTCTCTGTTTTGGTCCTAGGAGATAGAGAAATGCAATGCATGCATTATGTCCCATCCTTATGAGTCACCATGGGGACATATACATTGATTGATCAATTCTTTGTGGTTGACATACCTGACACCAATGTGATATTGGGTGTTCAATGGTTGATTACTTTGGGGAAAGTCACCATTGATTTGGAGGCTTTACAAATGGAATGGGTGGATAAAAAAAGTGGTAAGACTAAAATGATCAAAGGAATGCATAGATATCCCTCACATAAACATAAATCATAGATGATTTTCACAGTGGAGGCAAGGACCTTACAGTCGCATCTATTATGCTCATGAGATTGTTGCATGGACACTATTATTTAGTGGAAAGCCACTTGTGAGGCTACCTGATTCAAATCTTGTGGGAGATATCTCACAACATGATGCTCCAAGAATATATCTAGGATGGATGGGAGCATTAGAAGGAAATGATACAGCATTGGAAGTCTTGGGTAGGCTCAAGGAGGAGGGAGACATTCTCCCAACATCATCATTACCCACTCTCATTTCAAATTTTGCAATATGGGAGGAGAAGCATGGAAGGAATGACCTTCTGGCATGTAACTTTAGCATGGGAGATTTCAAGGAGGAGTGTAGCCACATGACAGACATTTCTGTTGATATATCATCAGTGTTGTCTCTATGGGATATTGATCCATATTAAAAATCCCAACTATTGGTGGATTACTCCAAGGATCTTTATACATGCATGATACTTGATGACCAACTGCATGAAGAGGGATATTTAGTACAAGAAGGAGTCATCTATTATCATGGTAGAATATTCTTATCTAGAGCCTCCAATCTCAAGGAGAAGTTGCTACAAAGGGCCTATGAAGAGTTCTATTTCAGCCACACATATTCCATGAGATTCTACAACATCATTAGGAGAAGCTACACTTGGAAGGGCTTTCAGGGAGAAATGTATCAGCATTTTCAAATATGCATCAACCATGTGGAGATGGGGCAGCAATATAACTCTATAAAGGAGTTAATTCAACCATATCTTTCTCTTTTTGAGAGAGGAGATAGATCCATGCACCACTCCATTTGTTTGAGGAGGCATTTTGGTGAAAGATATGATTGTGTACCTAATTTTTTACTTGATGAACATATGCATTTCTTTACTATATTTATGCAAGACATAACTCCAAGAAGGATTATTATACCATATAAACTTCATGGCCAACTTTCGGCCACAAAAATTTATGAACATGGCCACTCCCTTGGAGATCAAAGGGAGATTTTGTTTCATGATGGGTGCATTCGTAAGGCACCAAATATATCTCACACTTTCAGCCATAATGAGATGACTTGGGCAGCAAGTAAGTGGTGGGGAAACCACTTACCACATCATGATCTGATGTAGTCAGGAGATGCACTGCATTGGTTCCACATGTGGGACTATGACCCACCTCCATATGCACAAATCTCTATTTGTATATATGTAGTTTTTATCCCATACATTGATGATGTACTTGTACTTTTTATTGGAACGTATCGAGGGAGGATGGGAGGCATGTATGTGCCCTATGGGATAGATATTCTCCATGTTCACTATGCTACATGTTTCAGGGAGAACATTGGGCAAATCATGTTTGATTCATTTGAACTATTATCTCCTTATGGGATGGATTATTTTCATCTCATGAGAATTTTGGAAGAGAAGTTCATGGAGGGATAGATTGGTGAACACTTATATTATCGGGGAAGCTTATTACATGTTGTTGTCACCAATGGAGGAAGGAAAAAGTTGCAACACTCACCTTGTTAGTTGCTTGAGGAGAAGCAACATTTGGGAAGGGAGGACTGTAATATTCCCAATTAGTCATGAGCTAATTGGAATATTCATTTTTGTTTTTCTTCTTTGTTTAACGAATAAGAGGGCAAAGAAGGTCCATATTTCTCCTTAATCATGAATAAATAAATTCCAAATGTGATGAGACAAATCTTGGCAGCTTAATTGAAGCACCCTTGGTGTGAAAGGGGCTGGATCACTTTGACTGGGTCAAACTTAACCAAATCTACAATGTTGTCATGGAGGAGTGGCCATCAATGAGGTACAACATAGTTTTAGATGGAGATGCTTTGTGTGAAAGGAGTGCTATCATTGGATGTGGTTTAGGGTTTGCAAGCTCTTGACTTATAAAAGGAAGAGGATGGAAACATTAGAATGTTATTGATGTATATGATATTTTCTAAATATATGATCGGTTTAGACATATATCTTTCTCTTTTTGTTTAGCTGAGATTGAATGTTGTTTAGCATTGGGTGTTCCCGATCAGGAATCCCACCTCTTCCCATTCAATAGCTCTTGGGAGAGCTTGTATTACATTGTCCACTATCTGGCTTAAGGCCAAGCTTCTTCTTTCAACTACAGCGTAGATCCTGTTGAGGGTTTGGTTGTTTTTGCAAGTTGTAGCAAGTCGAGACTAGATCTTTCAGATCAAGGTCATTTTAGTGCTCATTTTCAGTGGAGGAGGTTCTCACATCATTGGGAGGACAATATTGAAGGATTTTGAGCTTATTTTAAGATCTTGGCATTAGGCCAACCATATTTTGATCCCTACAGTGCAGTTTACTTCCAGATCTGCATTATTTCTATAGGTACAGTTACAGGGTGATTTGGCACACCATTTGGAGAGTTGATTTTCTAGTGATGGGGCTCTGCCCTTCACTTTGAGGATCTATTGGAGGAGGCTATTTTATTGATCATATCAGATCAGCCACACTTTCTAGATCTATATTTTTAAGAAGATCTACAATATTAGATCTCATATCTACAACTTGTACTTGGTGTTTTGCTAAAAACCCCAAGGTGGTTCTATAGAGGAGCTTATATAGTGCATGGATCTAATATAGATCTAACTTTCAGAGCACATATCATCTCTATATCTGCTATATAATCTATTGCTATTGCAGAGCTAATAAAATAATGTTGTAAGGGTTTTCCAGCTTTTATAAATGGTTGCAGCACCTCTTATTGCATGATTTTTGTCCATTGGAGACTTGTATTTCTTGTTATGCATATTATGGGCCATCTTTTACATATATTTTGCTGTTGTAAATACATATGAAAGGTCTCCATATTGGCCTCTTGCTTCATAAATGATGATCTGCATTATTGTTCCATCATTTTGCACTATATTCGTGCTTTTCCCATTTAGGAATATTACAATATGATAGCTTATGTTGTAGGCGAGCAATGATTCTTAGTGCTTCTTAGATAAGGAAGAGACCCATTTTTTTAAATTTGTTTTTTATACCTATAGATGCTACATTTGTTATATGTTTGACGAAATGCATGTCATGCCTTGATGGGTTTGGATGAGTTCTGGTTGATGTTATTTATTCATGTGTTTTTTTAATGTTAATTTCCCTCTCCTAAAGTTATAGGAAGTTTTGGGAAGTGACCTGGGCTTAGGGGCTTAAAATATGGCACAGATCCCAGAGCTACAAGAGGAAAATTTGTTGTTAGGGCCTTAGCCGCTACCTTGATAAGGCTAACCCACAGCTATAGGGTCTATAGCCACTACCTTTCCCTTACAATCCTACGGCTAAGGGTCAAATGACCTAAAAATAAGTCCCCCCTCAGGGAACATGGCCCTGGAAGCTTGGGTTACCTCCTGGGGATGTCAATGATGCAATGAAAGGTGTGTTTTTGGTGTTTCCATTGGTTCCACTTCCTTAAGGTCATCGAGGAGGCTCAATCTCATATTAGTAGCCTCTCCTCCCATGTTTACCCCAGTTGGATGGTTAATTTGGTAGATTTGGGAAGAGAGTGTTAAATAAACTATTCAAGCAGGAGATGTGGTTTGTTGAAGTTGTTCTACTCTTGTATTTTTACAGTATCACAAGGTGACTGCATACTCCTTATATTTTTCATGCCAAAAATAATATTCCATGACTATTATTTATTTTCATAAAGGAAAAAGAGATCTTGGTTGGAAAAGGGGTCAAATAAGTCCATCTACCATTTGATTCAGTTAAAAGAGGAAAATGTTTCTGATCAAGTGTGATGGAAAGTTAAATCTCATTGCCTTCATTTTTTTTCATCTACCCTCTCCATTACCTTTCATTTTTCCTTTTTATGACACTCCCATGCTCTAAAATCCATTTTTAACCCTAAACCCCTTTCCTTAGCTAAAACCCCATTCCCATTACTAATACCCCTTCCCCTTTACTCATTCCCCTCTTTTTCATTAAAAACAAAGTAAAATCCACTTTTACATTATTTTTAAATAATATTAACCTCGAGTCCCACATTAATAAAACCTTATTTTTTAAAACACCCGACCCCTAATATGTTAAATCCCCTACCCACATTCATATTAAAACCTCTGCTTTAACCTTTCTTCATGATTTTTCATTTTATTTACCCCTTCGCTCTAATATACCCCCAGTCCCCACTTTAGGTTACTACCCACCAAACATATTAAACCATGCTTTCATTTCATTACCCCCCTCACTACATTTAACCCTGGCCCCACCTTATATTTAACGCTTCCACTTTAACCTTTTCCCCCCATTATTCATTTCATTTAAACCTCTGTTTCATTAAATCATCTGACCCCACCTATCAAACCAACCCGCTATCAATCTGACACCCGACCACCGTCCGATCTGCACCATCTAATCCAACGGCCCCCAACCCTTTTCACACCCCCAAATTCCTGTTGTTTAGAACCTTCAGGGGGTTGTGAAATGGCTAGTTTTGCAACCCCTCCCATCTTCCACGTGTCATCCCTACGCTTCATCGCATCCCTTGAAACCAAAATCTCCTAACTTCTTATCACCACACGATAATACCACAAACCACCTCTGCGCCATGAGGTGAAACCACTAACCATTCGAAATATTGTGAACTCTGTGCTATTGTGGTAAAATCCAAAACCACTACGATAACCCCTGCGACGCTTCTAAAAGACCCGGAAGGCCATTGCTAAACAAATAAATTGAAAAACCTCCACTGTCTAGACTCCTTCCACAGAATTCTCGAGTTCCTTCAAGCCATATCGCTTCCCTGTGATAAAATTGTGTTTTAAATTAATGATTTTTTTTATTTTTCAGGTGATTAGCATACCATAAGATGGGATAAACAACTTTCTTTTATAAATTCCAAAGAATTGTTTAAATCTAGACTCTTTGGATTTCAAATTAAAGGCCTTATTCACTAGAAGATTATGAGCAGAAGAATAAATAAAAGCAGCAAAGGAGCAGAAAGAAAGACATTAATGATTATCAAGGATTATAAATTTACTCCAACAATAATGGTGTTTATTCAAAATAACAGTGAAAGGTAAAAGAAGGAAAAAGAGTAGTCAGGGTAAAGATGAAAACATATAAAAGACACAGTTAAAGGACAGAGTTAAGAAATAGTCAGATGATAATCAATGTGAAAGATTAATTTTTTTAGTGCCATAAATGCATCCTCTCTTATTATCTATGAAGTGATAAAATCCAAAGACAAATTCAGATGTCAAGATCACTCAGCATTTGCCTCTTCTCAACCACATTGGCCACCTCCAGCTTAATTTTGATTTAATGAAATCTACCACAGTTAATATTACAGTAAGAGATATTTTAGCATTAGTTTAGAAGTTATTGTAAAAGTTAATTTAGCAGGCAGTTAGTCAAAGATATTTTAAATTTAGCTCAGGAGTTAATTTGAAAGTTATTATTACAGTAGGTTTGTCAAAGATATTTTTTTCTTAGGCCTTGCATGGTCATAATTGTCAAAATTTCATTTACTTTGTAGTAAATGCAGTTTGTCACCCTAGATTAGGGAAACCACCTCAGTTGCAGTTAAATACTACGTGTATTTTCATTGTCAGTGTTGGTTGGAATTTGTTTGGACTCTGAGTTGAAAATATTATTCTATTGGAGCACTGTAACTGTTTTTCAGCTGGACATCAATGATACAAGCACGTTCACAAGATCCTTGAGCTATGTTAATGGTGATGTTGTCCCTTTTATGTTAATGCTTTCCATTTTTTTTTTCCATATTGTACATCAATTTCTCTAATAGAAAAACATAATTTTAGATTAAGATATGCTACATGAGCACCAAAAATCTGTATGTTATTGCTATCTTAATGTTTTTCCTCTGAAAGTATAACTAAATAATTCTTAAATTCTCTTTAATTTTATTGGACTATTGTCTTGAGGTTTTCTTTGTGAAGTGTAGCTAAAGAATTCATTAAATGCTCTTTAGTTTTACCAAATTGTTATCTTAAGGATTTTCTCTGAAGTTTAGTTAAAGAATTCTTAACTACTCTTTAATTTCACTGAACTGTTATCTTGAATGTTTTCCTCTAAATACCTGAATGCAGAATTCAAATATTGTTTGCTCTATATTTATGTGAAAGTATAGTTGAAGGATTCTTAATTTACCTTTAGCTTTATTGAACTCACAACTTTTCTGTCATCTTATATTCATCTTGCCACATAGATCAATTTGACATAGTTAGCTTGCCTTGTGAAAACCTTTGAAAATTTGATGTACAAATCAACCCTTTTATGAATCCATAGCCCAATGGATTAATATTCCCACATTATATCTATCCAAACAAACAAAAAAACAATCAAACAAAAAACCCCAATCATTATAACTAGCCTAAAATCAGAAGATATAATCATAAAGTTAAATTAGTTGATCATAAATATAGAGAGAGCCCTCTCTGAGCCCAGGAAGGCTAGGTCCTGGACTCCCAAGTGGTTTTATGTTGTTCTCTGCTATTTTTTCTTACCAATCTTGCAAATTACAAGGAGCTAACAAAAGTAGCACTGAACCAAGACAAATTTTTTTTCTTGATGTAATATTTTCTCAAAAAAACAATCTTTCCATGCTTCACATTATTTTTATTCATGATAATGTTGTTGTAGAATCCTATCAAAATTATAAACCTATTCTTATTGTTGCATGCTCTCATTAATTTCCCAACTTGACAAATTATCAAGCATTTTTGTCTCATAAGCAACATATGTAGCCAACGATGAGACGTAACAATTAGGAAGTTGTACCTAACTAAAAATTGATTTTTCTAAATCAGAAAATATTTTCTGACCATGAGGGTCACCATGGCCTTTTCTCAATGTAACCTGAACCCCCACTATGATATCGTTGACATCAAGGACAAGCATAATTAATATTAGGGAAACTAAGGAAAATCATTTTTGATTTTGAGAACTTTATTCATCGATATTTTTTACTATAAAAGTGTTCTTTGGGACATTTTTCATGTTGAGGATAATTAAAGGAATTTATAAGATTAAATTATATTAGAATTAAATTTCAATGGTGAAAGATATGTTAAATATAAAGCTAACTTGTATTAAACACACTAAAATAAACAATTGGCTTGGACTGATATAATTTTCACAAAGAATCAACCCACTCTTATAGCATGGGAATTCAGTCACAACTCTAAGCACTTTTTTGTTCAAGGGAGAGTGTTTCTCTTGTAATTTTTTTATCTTTTTGCAAGCTCTTCACGAAGCGTCTGAAGAATCCATTTGAAAAAATTCAAATATTTTCCATATTAAATCACTTTGAATCACTCCTAGGAGTTGTTGGGCTCTTAAAATTTATCAGGAGCACTATGATAAAGAATTTTTTTGTGGGGCTTTGATAATAAAGGAATGTGCTAGGATTTTTTCTTCAGCCTATGAATCAAAACATGCCACTACCAATGAGATTTTTCCCGCTTCATATTCCCTCGATGTATAGTGTGTTGAAGGTTTTTGAACTCTCTGCAAGATAGTGTAAGGATATATCCATTGCGCTAAAGCATGTTTCTATCGATGAGGGTGAGGTGGTTTAGCCTCAAGAATCCCTTGTTGATTATGGTTATGAGTCCCACATTCATGCTTTGAAGATGGCACAGGGGTGATTGGTTGAAAGAAATATTTCATTTAGCTAATTTATGGTCGGATGGTATGTGGAAGTCCCAAACCTAGTTGGATTTCCATTCATTAATATGAGTTCCTTACCTTGGTTTTTTATGTGCAAATATAATGGTTCATATGTGGCATTTATGGTTGTTGTATCCTTGTTATTTATGTTGGTCATATGCTATTTATGAGTATGTTTTATGACACTGATGAATGTATGGATATCATCATGTTCTGATTTGTAAATGAATGAAAAAGGAATATATGACATAATAGATGATAATGCATCTAAGGTATTAAGGTGTCAATTCTTCTTAGTGATTCTCATATCATTATCAGACCCCTATTCTCAAATATTTTGTGGTGACCTATAGAATGTGTGTTTGTGACTTGTTTGAAGAAATTCTTCTCATTTCCAGTAGGGGTCCAGTCAAGTCATTAATCAAATATTTTCATTAGTACATTTGTCTCAGTGTTATTTATCATTCCTAAAGTTTTCATGATTTTATGGGCAATGGCTTGAGTCCTAGCCCTAAAAACATGGCACATAATCTAAGGTCGTTGGCACAGAATTATTTTAAATTTTCCACAGTCACTTCTTTCCCTTGTTGTGAGAGATATTAGAGGCCTAAATTCGCATGCATGTCTTGTCAAGGGAGTAGCTAGGGTGTTAGATAAGTGAAAAGTTAAGTTTCCTCAGGGGTTAGTCACCTGTAAAAGCTAGTTAGCTCTTGGAGGTTATGTAGCATGTGTGGAATATTATTTTGGCTTTGTTTTTTCGGTTCCACTTCCGTAACTATACATGGGGAGTTGAATCACATCATAGTATCCTCTCGTCACATGTTTACCCCAGTGGACCGAGTAGCTTGTGTAATTGTAGGAGGAGGGTGTTACATAGTGGTATAAGAGCATGGTTCACCCCTTGGACTGAATGAGTGGTGTGTTGGTCATGAATTCATGATAGTTGCATATGTGTTCCTTATACTTATGGCATATGTGTTTGTTCCATATGCATGGTGGTGGTCATGGTTGCAGTGGTGTCACCATGTGAATTTTGATGGTGTTGTTGTGGAATGTGTCATCATGAGTGTATGATTGGTTATGCCTTGTTTATGCATGTTGGTGTTGCATTTTGTTAAGCATATATTGATATGGTTTTAGTTTTCATGCATGAGGTAAAGATATGTGGTTGATATGGTCATGCATTGGTTACTGGAGTATGGTTAGGATGATATCTATATATTTTTATGATTATGTTTATACATCTATTACTCTAATCTAGTTGATATTGCGGATAAGATATCCTCCCCAAATTATACTGAGGTGCGTTGCTTTGTTTATGGTTTGGTTTAACTAACATAGTATGCCTTGCAAGAAAGAGATCAAGATGAATAGCAAGATAGTAGATTGTAGTTCACAAGATTCTCCTTATGAATCAGATGAGGAGCATAGTAGTGGGAAATCTTCTGAATTAGCAGACACATTTAGAAGTTTTAAGGAGGAGATAATAAGTTGTAAAGAGGAAAATGACATAATCATGTAGGCATAGGAGAAACAAAAAAAAGTCAATGCAGTAATCCTTCAGAGTTTATCAGAATTTCAAAGACAAGGACCAATTCGGATCAGCCATGGGAAGGAGGATATGACTAATTTTGGGTATGGAAGTAGGACTCATGGTGGTCATAGGTTGGATAGGGATGACACGGTTTGAGATGGAAAGCTCTTGGATACTCTGTATAGGATAGGTGATGGAAACAAGTACTATTCTAGTTCTGGTTCTAATAGGCACTATAATCATCATTATTATCTTCCTTACTGGAGGAGTGACATGGGATATTTTTTAGATGAGATCAAGAAATCTAAGCCACCTACCTTTGATGGAGATTTGAAGAAGCCAGAGGATGAAGAGGCTTGGATACTTGGGATGAATAATTTCTTTGAGTTGCATGAGTACATAGAGAATATGAAGACAAAAATACCTATCTTCAGCCTCAAATGGAAAGTAGAAATCTGGTGGGAATATTTAAAATGGGTCAGATACACTAGGACATGAGACTTGAGTTGGCATGAATTCAAAAGACTATTCAGGAAGAAATACTTGTCAGAAATTTACTATGACAAAAAAGCCAAGGAATTCTCTGAGCTTAAAATGGGATCGATGCAACATGAGGAGTATACGACCAAGTTCCTAGAGTTGTTGAGGTATGTATTGTATCTTGAGGATGAAAAGGATAAAGCTAAGATATTTTTTAGTGGATTTCCATTAGCTTTTAGAGATTTGATTGAGTATGATGAGCCTCGATAATTTGAGTAAGTTATTGTGAAGTTGAATAATTTTTATGAGTATTCAAATCATAAGAGTGAATATCAGCAAGGATGGAAAGGCAAAGATAAAGGTAAAGGTAAATGGTAGCTGAAGATAACAAGGCCTCATAATGCATAAGAGAAAGAGAATGTTGCACCATACAAGAAGTTCAACATAGCTAGACAAGGACTTTGGCTCACAACATTAGAATAGAGGTGATGGTACAGGATGGTTGGAGTATTGTACATGTGGTAAGCAACATCTTAAGAGATATTGTTATCGAAATCAAGGAGGTATATGTCAGATTTATAGTGCACAGGAGGCGCAAACTGTTGGGGATGTTGGGAAGAGAATTCCTTTTATCTATGCAATGTTAAATAACATGCAGGTAGATCACAATGCATCTATCATTGAGAGGGAAGGTAAGATTTGTGATAAATTTGTTTCTATTTTGATTAACCCTAGATATAATTACAGTTATGTTAACCCTCACTAGGTGGATAAGTGTGGTTCGAATAAAGAAGTGCATATAGAATCTTGCTTAGTGGAGTTGGATACAAGTACAAATAAGAGAGCGCATGATTGTGTAAGAGCTTGTGATTTTGAGTTGAATGGTATGCCTATATCATCACACTTGAATGTATTTATGTTGGGATCATATAGTATGTTGTTGGGTATGGACTGGTTGTATATTCATAGGACCAAATTTTATTTTTATGATGAATAAATTTAGTGCTTGGATTACAACGAGGAACAAAGAGGCTTACAAGGTAGGAAGAAAGCAACATCAGTTAGGATGTTGAAAGTTATGTAGGCAAAGCGTCGTCATAGAAAAGGGTGTGTGTTATTTGTAGTGAAGATTTCTACTGATAAAGGTATGGAGGATGATGATGTGTAGATATTGAGCAGGTACCCAGTTTTACAACATTTTCAGGATGTGTTTTCGATAGACATTTCAAAGTTTTCACCTCATAGGTAAGTAGAATTTTCTATTGAGTTGTTACTAGGGTCAACGCTAGCATCAAGGCACCGTACAGAATGAGAAGTCTAGAGTTAGTAGAGTTGAAGTCATAGTTGAAGGAAATGCTTGACAAGGGATACATTAGGCCAAGTGTATCACCGTGGGGTGCACTGGTATTATTTATGAAGAAGAAAGATGGTACTCTTAGCTTATGCATTGATTACATATAGTTGAATAAAGTGACCATCAGGAAAAAATATTTGTCGCCGAGGATTGATGACTTATTTTATTAGTTGAAGGGAGAATCAGTGTTGTCAAATATTGATTTGAGATCAAGATACCATTATGGATCAGGTACTCAGTGCAAAAGCTTAAAAATGAAAGTGCTCTAAATCGAATGGAAACTAAACGACAGTGAAGAGCTCATCGCAAGGAATCTGACACTATTCATTTTGTCGAAAGTGGAGTCCAGAAGAAGAAGATAGAGGTTGTTGTTCTTTTTCCTAAATAGCTAAAAAAATTGCAGAATAGTGACAAGTTTATGACATGGTAGCCCAGTCAGCATACAAGGTATATTCTAGGAATATTCTTCAGTTTTTCCCAATGACACTGTAACAAGTGTCACTGTAGGATTCGCCAGTTTGGTTTGAAGGTGAATTTTTTTTAAGTATGCTCCTAAGGTTGAATGAGAATTTTTTTATGGTTTGGGACAGCCCAACCAGAGGCTGACATGCAGTGCAGCCAGGGGCCACCACATGCCCCCTCTAGTAGAACCTCTCCAATGTTCAAATTGCTTGCTTTATATGCTATGGTCGAATTTATTATGGGCGCATTACAAAATTTCAAAGTCTGAAACATTATGGTGGCACATATATTATGGTTTCAAAGTCTGAATTGCATATCCTAAGGTTAGACTATATTTCAAAGTCTAAAATATATTTATATTATAAGGTATGCATATATACAAGGTCCAATTGGTAATATTTACAAACTCTAAAGTTTTATTGAATACCAAAGGTTCAAACCATATGATATATGGCAGACTTTTTTTCCAAATTTTGGAACGTAAAGTCCATTGGAAAAATATATATGGGATGGGCGGAAGTCGGGGCTCAACCCCATGACCTCCCACAAATAGCACTCCGCCTTTACCAACAAGCCACTACCATGGGTCTTAATAGACCACGACTTCGACATATACTTATTTTCAAATGCGTCATATGGCACGGGTATGGAGGGGGCCAGCCTTGCGGGCCAACCCCCTCACCATTGGACCGATCCACTATGACCAGGAGTGGGGTTAAGGATTTTTTCACATGATTAATGTTCAATTGCGGATTAAATACCATAATCCTTCATTTAAATGTCTTTTAGTTAAACCTCACTTATGCGTAGTTAAGATATGTTTATCCGCCCATAATTGTAACTTTACATTAATTAAATAATGGATTAAACTAGTGGAATTTTCGACGGACCCTCCATTTTAGGAGCTTCCCCCAAATTTGGTGCTCTTAACTGGAGTCTTCTCCAGATTTGGAGGAGATTTCCTAGGAAAATTTGTTTTTGCCATATCTGAAGAAATTTTCGACCAAATTGAGAGAAATAAGATCCATTTCTGATAGATTTTGACATTCTGGACTCATTGAATAATGTTTCAGGAGTTGTAGGTGAATGAAAACATAAATTTTTTCACTTTTTATCTAATATAGAGGCCCAAGCCATGGAAGCGGACCAAGGAGATGTAGCCCAAGAGGAGTGAAATCCATCATCAAAAATCTGTGTTGTTGGATCAATTATGATGGTTTGTTGTACTTTTTATTGATATTGTTCAACATTTGGTTTTCATACTTTATGCTCTTGAATTTAATTTAAAAACTCAACTCATTTACCTGTTTGGCACACATAAACATCAAGGAATCCTATGCACATAAATCATAATATCAGTAAATAAATTTTAAATATGAATATGAAATTAGCACATCAAAAATAACATTCATACTCATATCAAGTTGGTATTAGATCCTGGTTGAAGGAAAGGTGATTTTCTTGATAGTTGCTTGAGTTTTGTGAAAGTAGTGTTTTTATAGTTGCAAATTTGTGATGCTAACAATGTTAAAGTTGTAGAGAGGTGAAGGGAAATTGTTGGTTGCAAGTATTGAGATTAGGACCATAAGAAGGAGAGACACAAGGGCACCATTTCCACCCAAAGTTTCACTCACAACTGCACTTGAAGCACCTCAAGTTTTATCTCAAGAAGATGAGATTGAAGAGTTACAAGCACCAGAAGCTGAGCTTGAATCCATAGCCATTATGTCAGGTGTTGGAGAAATTGAAGGTCATTCAAAAGAGGATAATGTCAAGAAATACTTCAATGACATAAAGAGGATGGTTAAAATTATGTTTGGTGCATTTACTGCTGGGATGGCACGAGAAGGTTCTAAGCCTCCACATGGAGAAGGAACTTCAGAAGAGAAGAAGGATGACGAAAAGGATTCAAAGGGTAGTGGAGGAAATCCACCTCCATCTCCACCATATTCATCATCCTCATTATCACCATCAACATCATCTTCCACTTCCACCACAAAAAGCACCCACGAGTCACTCAAAGGTCATAAAAGGAAAAACACCCTTACTCAAACTTGATGTCAAATTTGAGCTTCCAATGTATAATGGTGAGGTAAATGGAGAAAGATTGGATAATTGGATATGTCAATTGGAGGTGTTCTGTAGAATTTAGAACCTTCTTGAATATGACATAAATATTCAATTTTCTTCTTTGAGGGTGAAAGGATCTGCACTTGTATGGTGCGAAGCAAGGACTCAAGAATGTTGATCAGCGGTTGTCATTGATGTCAACCCAAGTAGCACCAGGGGCTAACCCAATATTGCATGGGAATTTGGACTTACCAAATTAATATATTCTGGGTCAATAATGCTTTTCATGGTTTTTACTTGTCGAGATGTTTTCATTGATATATGGTAGGCCATGTAATTCTTCACGGTTTGAGAGATATTCATGTTTGAAGTTTGTACCCCCAGTTAGTGGGCTAAAACCCGATGGGGTTGTGGCATGAGTCATTGAAAAGTCATAATTAATATTTTTTAAGCTCCTAAAATACCTCCCACGTTCACTTGTTGAAGCCCCTCTCAACCTAAGCATTTATATAAATTTTGATCCTCATATCCTCCTCATGCAAGGGATTTCGCCATCTGAAACAGGTCATCGTGGCATTTTCATTCTAACGTTTTTTATATGAAGGGTCAGAAGCTGAAATTTTTATGAGGTGAATCCAAAATCCTGAGGAAGCTTCTGTGAAAATTTCAGATCAAGGTGCGCAATATTTTCGGAGATATGATCTGTTGAAGTCAGTGTTTTTGCAGGCTCCTGAAATTCATCTCAAAGAAGTGACCTTGGGAAAATTGTCATAACTCTCTCTCTGAGTATCGAATTGGAATTATGTAAGAAGTGAAATATATTTCACAGTTTGTAGCTTTTTCTCTGTCAATTTCAGATCCAAATGTAGAAACAGTGACACGTGGCATGTCGTACAAGTTTGCTCTACTAAAATAGTCCATAATTAGGGCATTGTGAGAGATTGGGTATAACTCTCCCTTGAGGAATCCAAATTGGGTCAAACCTATGGCATTGGAAATATGAATCAGAGGAATATTACAGTACCAAGAATCAGATATTGGGGATCTGAAATAACAGAGATACACCAGATTCAATATCGAGCTCCTAGAAGGAAAAGAAAAAGCTAGATCATGTGTTGCCAAGGGCTGCAAAGGACCAGACTTTCTAGGGAAGAAAAGCAAAGCAAGGTGCAGCAGAGGGTAGTATGAAAATATAAATAACCAAGGTACATAACAACAGCAAGAAGTTCATCACATGAAGTCTTCAAGTGGGCAGCACTGCATATAATCATTGTAAAGGTATCATTGTACTAAGTCATTGTAAATACATTATTGTACAAATTGTACTAGTTTCTATCTGTCAAGAGTTGAATATGTAGTGTTGGGTGGTATAGGATCATCATTAGGTGGTTGTTTCATAGTTGGGGTTATGGTTTAGTGTATCTTCTTCTTCTACATCATTCTATGTCATTGTAAAGTGGACCATTTTCCCTAGTACGGGAGTCCATTCTTCTTTTATTATTCTACAGGGTGTTAGGGTGGTACTAGGGTGAGTTATAGCTCATTGGGTGTTGGGGCATCTGTTCAATTGACTACTGAAGAATCTCGAGCGTTGGAGCATCCATCTAGTGGGAGCTGGAGAAGAATAATTTTCTAGATTCTAGGAAGTCGGAGCTTTATTTTCAATTGAAGTTGAATATCAAAGAATTATTAGAAAATCATTAGGTGGTTTTTGTCCCGGAGTGGGTTTCCACCTTAAAAAATGTGTGCATTTGTGTTCCTCTTGTTTACTGCTATCATTGTACAAAAATTGATAATAATTGAAGATTAACTAATGCTCTAATTGAAAGAAATATTGATTCACCCCCCCTTTCACTATTTCCAACAATTGGTATCAGAGCTTGGTTCCTTCAATAGCAGTTTAACAGCTGGAAGGAGGTCGTGGAGCATACCAAGAATGGTGTACCTCTATTCAATGAAAATAATTATGCACTCTGGAAAGGAAGAATGGAGGTCTATATCTTGGTGCAAGGTTATGAAGTATGGGACACTGTTCAAAATGGATTTACATCAACCACGGATGAACAAGGTAAGAAGAATTTGGTAAATGATGCAAAAGAAAATAATATTATTATTATTGGAATTATTGAATCTACTTATAATAAGGTGTTGGGTTGTAAAACCGCCAAAAATGTATGGGACAAGCTTGAGAATATATATGCAGGTGACTCAAATGTCAAAGAAGCAAAGCTTCAAATCTATAGAGCAAAGTTTGAGCAACTCAGAATGAAAGAAGATTGCAACATTGTTTCATACTTCCAATACGTTGATGAAATAACCAATACTTTGGAAGGATTGGGAGAGCCAGTGGACAAGAAGACTATTATATGAAATATTCTTAGAACGTTACCAGGGAGATTCAACCCAAAGGTATGGGTCTTAGAATACAATGCAAATCTGGAAAAACTCAGCAAAGTGGAATTACATGGAGTTCTCATAGCATATGAAATGAGACTTGATGAAGAAGAGGGTACTTCAAATCTAGAAACTACATTCTTTTCATCTAAGAAAACCAATAAGGACAAACAACCTTTAATTGAAATGACATGAACCTGCAAGTGTGAAGAAAAGGGAGATGATGGAGAAGGTCTTTCAGATGAAGAATATGCTTACTTTCCGAGAAAACTAAAAACTGGTAAGGGAAAATTCAAAGGTAAACTTCCATTGATATGTTTCAGTTGTGGTGAGGTTGGGCATTTCGCAGCAAAATGTCTAAACAAAAGTGATGGGAAATCAAAAGGAAATAAATGATTTAAGAAATTCAACAAGCAAGGCAAAAAGAAAGTATCCAAAAGGAACTTTCTCTCTACAGAAGATAGCTCATCATCCGATGAAGAAAGTGACAGTAAAGAAGAAGCCAACGAGAGAGTATTGTTTATGTCCAAGCAAAATATACCCAAGCACAATAAACAAGAGGTATCAAACAATGACGAAGAAGGATTGACCATAGAATAATTTTAGAAGGAAGCAATCAAGCTTATAAAAGATCTCAAGGCGAAGAAGATCCATTCCAATACTCTTGAAGAACAAGTTCAAGGTCTCAAAATTGAAGTTGAAGAACACAAATGCATTGAAGAGTCACTTCAAAAGAATTTGGAAGAAATAAAATAAGAAAGAGAAGAATTAGAAGCCGAAGTAGTCTCGCTGCGTGAGGAAGTGAAGAAAGGAAAAACTATTTAAAACTATGCCAACATCTCAAGGGCATTGGAAGAACTCATCAACAATCAAAGATTTTACAACAACAGAACTTGCATCGGTTACAAAGAAGAAGAACTAGGATCTTCTGCAACAAAATATAATGAACCTATGAGATCTTACATGCATGTAGACTTCATTACATAATATTCGCAAGAACAACCTAGGAAGACAATTCCTCGACGAAAATTTCCATCCAGGTACCAACATATGTTTTATGGCTACTGTTATTCATGTGGAAAATTTGGTCATAAAGCTGTAGAATGTCGCACATACCCTAGGAACGAATACAATTGCAGGAGATCTGTCAAATATGAACCTCCTAGGGTTCAGCGAAACATCAATAGATTTTAACATTTAAGAAATAATATTGAATGTTACAAATGTCGAAACTTTGAACACATAGCCAAAGATTGCAGACTTGAAAATCCTCTAGAAGAATGTTTGAAGCCACAAAACGAACGAACATGGAAGAAGAAGAAGACTGATAATTGTGCTCTCGCTCTCAGGGAGTAAAACAACAAAGATGTGTGGTATGTTGATAGCGGTTTCTCAATGCATATGACTGAAGATAGAAATAAACTTGTATCTCTGAAAGAGAAGAAGGAGGGAACCGTGTCCTTTGGAAATGATGGATCTTCAAATCTTATAGGATCAAGTACTATCACTCTCCAAAGAAAAGATGCTCTAGCCAAGAATGTTCTATTGGTTGAAAACATGAATCACAATCTGCTCAGTGTTGGACAAATGTATGATCAAGGACACACAATACTATTCAACTCCACAAAATGTGAAATCAGGAAAGGCGTGTATGGTGAAATTGTGGCTACAGCAAGTCGAGCTCCAAATGACATATATGTTCTGGATGAAGCAACTAAAGCATGTCTAATAGCTAAATAGGATGATATAATAATTGGTAGCAATGATTATTGGCTAAGTAAGAAGTTTTCTACAAAGGTGAAAAGTGATTTCGATATGTCTTTGCTTGGTGAGCTAACATACTTCTTAGGGCTTCAAATATCTCAGCAAGAGAAAAGAATATTTATATGTTAAGCCAAGTACATCAAGAAAATGCTCAAGAAATTTAAAATGGAAGATTGCAAACCCATCCTTACTCCAATGGTAACAGGTTGCAAATTGAGCATAGACGACTCATCTAAGGATGTGGATCAAAGGTTGTATAGATCTATTATTGGTAGTATGCTATATGTAATAGCCTCCTGGCCAGATGTTATGCAAGCAGTTGGACAAGTAGCAAGATTCCAAGCAGCACCAAAAGAATCACGTATTATTACCATCAAAATAATTCTTCGATATCTAAAGGGAACAACAAAACATGGTTTGTGGTATCCCAAGGGTAACAATCTCATTATTCATTCCTTTACAGATGTAGATTGGGCAGGAAGTGTTGACGATTGTGAGAGTACTCGTGAAGCATTGGAATATCTTCTCCAGAAGCTTGGGATTCTCCCAAGTTCTCATTAGATTTTCCTTTTTCAGAATATAAAGGGGGAGTGGAAGTGTGTACAGGTCCATAGGATGGTTATGTGTCAGGGGATTTACCCTTTTCCATTGATGTCAAAGGGGGAGAGAATGTTGTAGGAAGAGGTGTCATGATCGCAGGGGGAGTACTTGTGTTGCCATCAATGCCAAAGGGGGAGATTGTTGATCAGCGGTTGTCATTGATTTCAACCCAAGTAGCACCAGGGGTTAACCTAATATTGCATGGGAATTTTGACCTACCAAATTAACATATTCTGGGTCAATAATTATTTTTATGGTTTTTACTTGTTGAGATGTTTTCGTTGATATATGGCACGCCATGTAATTCTTCACGGTTTGAGAGATATTCATGTTTGAAGTTTGCACCCCCAGTTAGTGGGCTAAAACCCAATGGGGTTGTGGCATGAATCATTGAAAAGTCATAATTAATATTTTTTAAGCTCCTAAAATCCCTCCCATGTTCCCTTGTTTAAGCCCCTCTCAACCTAAGAATTTATATAAATTTTGATCCTCATATCCTACTCATGCAAGGGATTTCGCCATCTGAAACAAGTTATCATGGAATTTTCACTCTAAATTTTTGTCTATGAAGGTTCAGAAGCCAAAAATTTTACGAGGAAAAGAAGAAATCCTGAGGAAGCTGCTGTGAAAATTTCAGATCAAGGTGCGTAATATTTTCGGAGATATGATTTGTCGAAGTCAGTGTTTTTGCAGGCTCCTGAAATTCATCTCAAAGAAGTGACCTTGGGAAAATCATCATAACTCTCTCTCTGAGTATCGGATTGGAATTTAGTAAAAAATTACAAATAGTGCACATTCTACAGTTTTATCTCTATCAATTTCAGAGCCAAATGAAGAAACGGTGACACGTGGCACGTCGTACAAGTTCGCACTGCTGAAACAATGCATAATTAGGGCATTGTGAGAGATTGCGTATAACTCTCTCTTGAGGAATCCAAATTGGGTCAGACACGTGGCATTGGAGAGATGACTTAGAGGACTATTACATCACTAAAAATCAGATATTGGGCATCTAAAATAACAGAGATACACCAAATTCAATATCGAGCTCCTATAAGGAAAAGAAAAATCTAGATCATGTGTTGTCAAGGGCTGCAAAGGACCGGAATTTCTAGGGAAGAAAAGCAAAGCAAGGTGTAGTAGAGGATAGAATGAAAAGAGTAACAACCAAGGTACATAACAACAACAAGAAGTTCATCACATGAAGTCTTCAAGTGGGCAGCACTGCATACAATCATTGTAAAGGTAGCATTGTACTAAGTCATTGTAAATACATTATTGTACAAATTGTACTAGTGTCTATCTGCCAAGAGATGAAGAGGCAGTTTCGGGTGGTCTAGGATCATCATGAGGTGGTTGTGTCATAGTTGGGGTTATGGTCTAGTGTATCGTCTTCTTCTACATCATTCTATGTCATTGTAAAGTGGACCATTTTCCCTAGTACGGGAGTCCATTCTTCTTTTATTCTTCTACAAGGTGGTAGGGTGGTGCTAGGGTGAGTTGTAGCTCATTGGGTGTTTGGGCATCCATTCTGTTGACTACTAAATAATCTCGGGCATTGGAGCCTCCATCCAGTGGGAGCTGGAGAAGAATTATTTTCTAGATTCTAGGAAGTTGGAGCTTTATTTTCAATTGGAGTTGAATATTAAAGAATTATTAGAAAATCATTAGGTGGTTTTTGTCCCAAAGTGGGTTTCCACCTTAAAAAATGTGCGCATTTGTGTTCCTCTTGTTTGCTGCTATCATTGTACAAAAACTGATAATAATTGAAGATTAACTAATGCTCTAATTGAAAGAAATGATGATTCACCCCCTCTCTCAGTATTTCCAACAAAGAAAAGATTAAAAACTATAGTAAGATTCTATGTCTTGGTAAAGTTATATTTCTAACATTAAAAAGGAAATTTGTCCCTTAGCTTACATGTAAAAGGCCATTATGGATTGGTAACATTTTAGACAAATGAAAGGGAAAAGTGTGCAAGACTATACTCATGAATTTAGGAGAAGAGCTCTTATTTTGGGTATTAATTTGTATTCTCAAGAAACTTTGTTAAAGTACAATGAGGGTTTGCACAGTTACATTAGGCACACTATTCTCATGTTTAATCCCACAAACACAGATGAGGTTTTTGTTCAAGCCACACATTTAGAAGTAAGAGGGAAACATGAAATAGATGAGAAAAGTGATAGTGAGGGTAAAGGAAAGGGCAAGTTTTATTGAAGAGGAAAGAGAAATAGCTCTATCAAAAGAGAGAAAGAAAAACTCACATGTAAACATTGTTTGAAGAATGGCCATGATGAAGACCATTGTTGGCAGTTTGAACCAGATATGAAGCCAAACAAACTGAAAGCAAAATAAAAGGGGAAAATTGTTGTTATAGTTGAACATGACTTAGGGTCAGATTCAGGAGACGAGGCAAAAATTACAACCATGGGTTTGAAAGGTAAATACATAGCAAGCACTAGTTCTTCAAATTTTTCCAGTTACACTCAAGATGAAGATACAAGAATAGAACTTCTCCATATTAGAGTTGTCTCTAAACATACCAATATTGACACACATTTTGATATCGGGTCACAAGCTCACTTGATTTCCGAAGACGTGGTTAAGTAGCTAGACCTTGAAACTATTAGATATCCAAGACCTTATCTCTTAGGGTGGATATGAAAGAATGAAAATTTACAGTTTACAAGGAAGTGCATACTAAGATTCACCAACAATTCAAAATTTCTTGATGAATTTGAACTTCATGTGGTGCCGCTTGAGATATCAGGTATTCTATTAGGAAGTCCTTATCTTTATTATAGGAAAGCAGTATTACGTCGCCATGAGAATAAGTATCACTTGATTAAAGATGATATTGAGTACATAATTAGAGAACATAAGAAGAAGACAATTGTGTCTCTTATACATGTAGGAGAAATGAAGAGGATAGTGAATGCAAGTCATAATTTGGCATTGTTGATGATCAATCATAGAGATGTTTTGAATCAAACCATTCAAAAAGATGCATCGAACAATTTTTTTATTTCATTAAGGTTTCTTATTCTTATAATGAGATGTTTCAAGACTCTAATAGGTTTCCTTTGAAAGGAGGTGAACAAGATGTAAAACATTTGCAGCTGTCAACATCAGTGTTGAGTAGTGGTGGAAACAAGATGTCGGTGCAAGAGAGTGAAAAAGTCAAAGAGAAAGTGACAAAGAAATTTAATAAAGAAGGAATGGGTTCCACAAACTCTTGTTTTTTGTTTCCAAAAGGTACATAGCAATGACGAAGATACTTGGTCAAGATTCGACGCAAGTACAAAGCAAGATCAGTTAAGAATCACCATGATGACAGTGTGCAAGGTGAGACAGTTTTTAAGTTTCCATTGATTGATGACCATGGTAGGAACAAGTGTGTTTTTGCAAGAATAGCTTTCTACTCTGAAAATTCATGGGAATTGTAACATGATGGTGTCAATGACAGCAAGATAAGGTAGCAAGATTCGAGGAAAAATTTAAGCTTTTGTGAAAATCCCAATTAGATGAAAATGGGAAAATTTCAGTAGATAGAGATAGGAAGGGTGATAACCACATCCACATGATCAGTAATCACAGAGCTTTTGGAGTCCAAAAGGCTTCCAGTGGGGAGAAATGATCATGTGCTTACTGTTAAATCTCAAAAATTAAAGTTCTTCAAATCGAATGGAAGCTGAATGAAAGTGAATAGCTTGTCGCTAGGAATCTAGCACAATTCATTTCGTTGAAAATGGAGACTGGATGAAGAATATAGAGCCTCACATTTGTTTTCCTAAACAACTAAAAAAATTGCATAACAGTGACAGGTTGATGGCATGGCAGCCCAGTCAGCATACAAGGCATATTATGGGAATATTCTTTAGTTTTTCCCAATGACATTATGACAAGTGTCACTATAGGATTCGCTAGTTTGGTTTGAAGTTGGAATTTTTTAAAGTATGCTCCTAAGGTTGAATGAGAATTTTTTTTTATGGTTTGGGATAGCGTAATCAGAGGTGAACATGTGGTGCAGCCAGTGACAACCATGTGCCCCCTCTGGTGGACCCTCTCTAATGCTTGAATTGCATATTTTATATGCTATGGTCGAATTTATTATGGGCGCATTACACAATTGAAAATTCTGAAACCGTATTATGGTGGCACATATATTATGGTTTCAAAGTCTACATTGTATATCCTAAGGTTGGAATGTATTGCAAAGTATGAAATATATTTATATTGAAAATTTCACATATATACAAGGTCTAATTGGTAATATTTACAAACTCCAAAGTTTTATTGAATACCAAAGGTTCAAACCATATGGTATATGGCGCAATTTTTATCCAAATTTTGGAACATAAAGTCCGTTGACAAAATATATATGGGATGGGTGGAGGTCAGGAATCGATCCCACGAGCTCCCCCAAACAACAATCTTCCTTTACCAACAAGCCACTACCATAGGTCTTAATAGACCATGACTTTAGCATATACTTATTTTCAAATGCATCATACATGCGGGGGTATGGATGGGGCAAGCCGCACAGGCCAGACCCCTCACCACAGGACCGATGTGCTATGAGTAGCAGAGGGTTTAAGGATTTTTGCGTAGGGTTAATGGTTAAGCGCAAATTAACTACCATAATCCTTCATTTAAATGTGTTTTAGTTATATCACGCTTATGTGCAGTGAAGATATGTTTATCTTCCCATAATTGCAGTTTTACATTAATTAAACAACAAATTAAACTAGAAAACTTTTCAGCAGACCCGCCATTTAAGTAGTTACCCCCAATTTTTTCACTCTTAACTGGAGTCTTCTCCATATTTGGAGGAGATTTCCTATGAAAATTTGTTTTTGCCATATCTGGTGTAATTTTCGAGCAAATTGAGAGCAAGAACAATTATTTATGATAGATTTGGACATTCAGGACTCATTGAAGCATGTTTTAGGAGTTGTGTGTGAATGTAAATAGAAATTTTTTCACTTTTGAGCTAATAAAATGACCCAAGCCATGGAAGCTAGACCAGGATATGTAGCCTAGGAGGGGTGAACTCCTTCATCAAAAATTTGTGTTGATGGATCAATTTTTATGGTTTGTTGTACTTGTTTTTCCTATTGTTCAAAGTTTGATTTTCATACGTTATGCTCTTGAATTTAATTTAAAAAATCATCTCATTTACCTGTTTGGAACAAATAAACACCAAGGAAGCCTATGCACATAACATATAAGATCAGTAGATAAATTTTAATCTGAAGTTTAAATTAGCACAAAAGAACTAACATTCATACTCAGATCAATTAGGTATGCATCAAGAAAGAGAACATTTACAAGACAACTTTCTAGACCACGTATGGGAGTTATGAGAATGTTGTAGTTCCATTTGGTTTGACTAATGCTCCACCTAATTTTATGTGCTTGGTGAATAGTGTTTTGTGTCCTTATGTGGAAATTTTTTTTATTATATCCATTAATGACATCTTTATTTATTCTAAGAATGAGGAAGAACATGTCAAGAATTTAGAGGCAATATCTAGATTGCTAAGAGAGCATCAGTTGTATTCCAAGATTAGAAAATGTAGTTCTTTCAGACATAGGTACATTACTTGGGACCGTTGTTTCCAAGGAAGGCATAGCAGTCAAACCAAAACATATAAGGGCTATCATGGAGTGGGCAACTCCTAGAAATGTGGATAAGGTAAGGTCATTCATGGGACTAGCATGCTACTATAGGAGGTTCATCAGGGACTTATCTCTAATTGCATATCCTATTACGCCACTACAGAGGAAAGGTAATAAATTTGAATGGACAGAGGAATGTGCAATAAGTTTTGAACAGTTGAAGCAGTTGTTGATAAATGCTCCAATATTAAAGATTGCAGATCAGGACAAAGAATTTGTGGTATGAACATATGCTTGAAAGAGAGGACTTGGTGGAGTCCTTATGTAAGAAGGACAAGTAGTATGTTATGAATCACAGAAAATGGATGAGCAAGAGTAGAATTATCTTAAACATTATCTTGAGTTGGTAGCGATCATCCATGCATTGAAGATGTGGAGGCACTATCTTCTTAACAGGAGGTTTGTATTTATGAGAGATCAATGTGGGTTGAGATACTTGTTTGACCAATCGAATTTGAATGTTAGGAAATCTATATGGTTTTCCATGATTAGTGAGTTTGATTTTGAGATCAGGTACATCAAGGGTAAAGAGAATAGGGTTGCAAATTCTCTTAGCAAGCATATATAGGTGAATCATATAGAAGTTATGAGTTATTTTGGGATAGAATTATAGGATCAGATCTTATAGCTAGGTCATTTGGATGACAGGTACATGGAGCAGAGTACCGATATAGGTACATGTAGTGGTACAGGTACAAGTGCATGTACAGGTGCACAAGTTGTGGAATATTGTCTTACAACAGATGGCTTAATTGGATTTAAGGACAAGATATATGTGCTAGAAATTAGTGAGCTCAAGAAGACTATATTTTGAGAGTTTCATGAAAAATCATATTCAGGTCACCCCATATATTAAAATACATTAACATCAGTGAAGAATTTTTATTATTGGCTGAATTTGAAAAAGGGTGTGCCAGAGTTTGTGGGTAGATGCTTGGAATTTTAGCGGGTGAAGCCAAAATGTAATCATCTGAGTGGATTAATACAACCAATTTTGATTCTATAGTGGAAGTGGGAGTTCATTTCCATGGATTTAATTATAGGTTTATTGAGGACATCGAGACATCATGATACCATCATGGTTGTAGTAGAAAAAATGAAAAAGGTATCGCAGTTCATTCCAATGAATATTAATTATTCATCTAGTGATGTAGCATATTTCTTCATCAAGTATGTGGTCATATTGCATGGTCTTCTGAAGAATATTGTGTTAGACAGGGATGCTAAGTTCACTTCCAAGTTTTGGAAGGAGATGTTTATAGGATTGGGTACAAAGTTGGCCTTCATTACAGCTTATCATCTACAGACAAATGGACATACAGAGAGAGTCAATAGGATATTGTAGGACATTTTGAGGATGTATGTGATGTGTCAGTTGAGGAGATGAGATGAGTAACTTTCGTTGGTTGAGTTCGCTTACCATAATTGGTACTAGGATTCATTGAGGATGAGTCTTTTTGAGGTACTATATGGTAAGAGTTGTAGTACTTCCATCAGTTGGAGTGATTCGATGAAAAAAATATTGATTGGACCGGACATGTTGGCAGAAATGGAACAAGAAATGTAGGTAATAAAGAAAAATCTAAAGGAAGAACATGATAGGAAGAAATGATATGCAGATCGGAACATGTTATTTATGGAGTTTCAGGTTGGGGAACAAGTGTACTTGTGCCTCAAGCCCAAGAAGAGCTCCTTGTGGATTGGATCATGTGCTAAGACGACACCTCAGTTTTGTGGACCTTTCAATATTCTTGAAAGGATTAGACCAGTAACCTATCGTCTTGCATTACCTCCGAAAGTGAAATTCCATGATATTTTCCTAAGAAGTATGTTAAATATATTGATTGTATGATTGAATTGTATTTATTATAGGTGGATCCATAAGGATAATTATAGTTGGAACCACAATGTATTTTGCAGAGAAATATTTTCATGCTCTGGAACCAAGAAATCGAACAGGCTAAAGTGCAGTGGAAGCACTTTCGGCCCGATGAAGGTACATGGGAGATGGGGAATCATATGTGGGCTATGTATCCTTCTCTATTTGTTGATTGAGCTAATGTCATTGATATATGTTTTGGTATATGCTTTGGTGTAATTTTTTGGTATATGTACATATGTGTATGGATGTAAATACTCCCATGAGTTGTGTTATAAATCTCCAATAAGAGATATGGGTTTCATGTCATTATGATTGCCATGTTGTTATGTAATCATGTTAGTTTTCTTCTCAATAGGTTTATCATTATAAATGATGCAATGAGCTAAGTTATAAAGATCCATGGGTAGTTTGTTTTACTTTCAATAGTCTTTTATGTTGTAGGTGTCATTGAACACTAAGGACGGTGTTCCCCCAAGGGGAGAGTTTTGTAACAACCCTGCTGAAAATTCCATGTTATAAAATTTAATAAAGGAAAAATAATAACCATGGATATGGGGAACTTATTCCAACCTAAATGTTGGGAAAAAAATCCTAGTGTAGGTGTTTATTTGTTTTATTATGGCTAAGGAAATTGGCAAAGGAAATGACAAAGGCTTTGGAAAGGAAAAATAAAATTTTAGTAATTTTTTATAAAAATAATGGAAATTAGGAGAAATGGAAGGTGAAAGGTCACATGTTTCATGTGGGGAGGAAAATGAAGGAAAATAATGGAAAATTGAAGAAAATATAGGCCTCATTAATAAAAACGCTTCTGAGGATCAGTTGGTACCTTTTTTCAATGTAACCTTTGTCAGTTCGGTTTTGGAGCTCTCTCTCTATTCTCTCTCTCAGACTCTTGGAAACTTGGATTTTTGTTTAACAACTTCAGCATTTGATCACGAAAATAAAAAAAGGAAAAGAGGAAGCATAGGTCAAGGAATATCAGGATCAAGTGGCTACAACAGGATTATTTGCATGTATTGGGTTGCATGTATGATTTCATTGCTATTTTTGGCATGTAGGGTTTTTCATGTGTGTTCTTGGTTCTCTTGATGTCATTGGCATGGTTTTTTCTAGGTGTGTCATTGTTCTTTAGCCTTTCCTTTCAATTTCCAAATAGCCATGTTGTGATGGTGTTCTCATGTTTTGGTTGAGCTCGATTGCTAAATGGATTCAAAACTAAGTGGGGTAGTCTTTGAAATAAATAACACATTGCCTATTGTTCCTTGAATCGAAATATGGATTGTGGTAAAGCCTTGGAATAGTAGCCCTTGAACCAGACTATTGATTGTGGTAAAGAAGGATTTTGTGTTACCTCAATGGGCCTAGGATTCCTTGACTGGTTAATGGAAGGATATATGGTAATCCTAGGTGGGAATAACGTTTTTCTACCAATCGAGCTTTCTATTTCTTCACCTTTCTTTCTGCATTCATCTTCTTCTTAACAATCGTTTTCTTCCCATGAGTTTCCTTCTAGCTGACAACTCCAACAGATCTCATGCCTCATTTTTGTGCAAGGATTCCATTTCATCAACCATGGCTTCCTTCCGAAGATTTCCATTATCTGAATCGACTACCTCCCTGACAGTTCTGGGATGATCATCAGTAATAGATAAAGAAAAAATTGAACATAAAGTTGTTGTACTATACCTTTCTGGTTGCCTTATTTCTTGAACTAATCTTCTAAAAAATGGAGTTTATCGTTATTCCTCTTCTGATTTGTATTCTATTGTACATTATGATTATTCCTCCATTAGCTCAAACTCTAACTTCTCAGGTTCCTTTGGTAGGAATTCATGTTTAATAACATTTTTCACCTTTCTAAACACCAAATCTCGGTTTTACAAAACCTTCCTTGTTTCTGGGTTGTAATTATTATAACCTTTTAAACCATCTTTATACCCTATAAATGTGCACCTTTCAGATTTACTATCCAACTTTGTTCTTTTCTCCTATGGAACATGTACATATGCATCACAACGAAAAACCCTCAGATGTGAAAGAGAGGGTTTCTTACCAGTCCATACTTCATGCAAAGTCTTATCCTCCAATGCTGATGAAGGTAATTTATTAACCAGGTAAGATGTAGTCTCCACTTCCTCTGCCCATAATTCTTGACCTAACCCAACACCACTAGGCATGCTTCTTGTTTTTTCAATCAACAGTGTGTTCATTCTTTCGGCTACTCCATTTTTCTAATGTGTGTATGGATTATTCTTCTTCCGTGCTATACCACACTTATTACAAAACTCTTCAAATTCCTTCTTGCAGAATTCTCCACCATTGTCTTTCCTCAACACTTTTATCTTCTTCTCTGTCTAATTTTCCACCAAAGCCTTAAATTATTTAAATATGTCAAAGACTTCAGATTTCTTCCTCATGAAATATATCCATGTATTCCTTGAGAATTCATCAATAAATTACACATAGTATGCAAACTTACCCAGTGATGGAACCGACATAGGTATAATCACATCACTATGCATAAGCTCTAATATCCCTTTCACCCTCTTAGCACTAGAGGAGAAACTCACCTGATTCTACTTCCCATATACACAAATTTCATAGAAATAAAAATACATATATCAATTAGAATAACTTTTACCATACCATTACCATGAAGTATTTGAAGGCCCTTCTCTCCAATATTTCCAAGCCTTTGATGCCATATCATGGCATTTTCTCTGGAGACCACAATGTTTCAGCTCCATTTCCAGGAACCATAGAACTATTTCACCCATCAATAAAAATGCTACCCACAAGATTTTACATATTTCCAATCCAAACTTCTCACATCAATACTAGTGCTCCCCCAATGATCTTGTAGGTATCTTTCTCAAACATTGTTTTTACACCTGGATCACTGATATTACTTACATAAATCAAATTCCTGGCCAATACAGGAATATGCAGAACACCGGGAAGTGGTATAATCCTTCCACCTTGCAACTTCAGCTTTACTCTTCCACGTTCGATGATTCTGGGCTTCCTGTGGCCCCCTAGGAAGACATCACCACCATCATATTTCTGATACTCGCAAAACCACTCCCTATGCGGAGTGTAGTGAAAGGTTTCACTTGATTTAATCAACCATTCCTCATTATTTACATGTGTACTTGAAGAAGAAGCCAAATCCACATCCCCACCTTCATCCAAGGTGATTTTCACCTCTGCAGAAAGAGCATCATCAGATCCCTTTCCTTTCTCAGGAGCTTTAGATCTACAAGTCTTTTCGAAGTGCCATTCCTTTTCACATTTCAAGCACCCCTTTACAGGCTTTCATTGATATTTAAATATCCCTACAGATTTATATCTCCCACTTCAGGACTTATTTTTTTTTATGTTTTGGGAACGTCCTCGTACCGAAAAAGCATCTCCATTCTTGCCCTCCATATTTTCTGTCTCATTTCCTCTAACAGAAAGGATGAGACTATTTCATCAAACTTCAAGGTAGTTGTATTGCTACCTATTGCAACAACTAGAATATCCCACGAATATGGTAGAGAACACAACAAGATGATGCACTTATCCTCAGATGAGATTTCAATATCAACAGATAAAAATTGAATTACCACAGTATTGAAGACGTTCATATGCTCTATCATCAAGTCTCCATCCTTCATCCTTAGGTTATACATATTTTTCTGCAGGAACAATTTTTTTGCCAAAGACTTAGATTGGTACAATGTCCTAAAATTGTCCCACAAAGCCTTCATCGTAGCGTCCCTAGATACATTCAACAATACCAAATTTGAGATACACAACTATATTGTTCTCTTTGCCTTACGATCCAAATTTTCCTAGTCTTCATCTAACATTTTCGTTGGTTTAGTACCCGGATCTACCGTGATCCACTGATCTTTATCCACCAACAAATTCTCCATATTCAGCATCGAAAACTCAAAACTCTAACCATTAAGTTTCTCTATCTATATCTTTCCACTGTTCACAATCTCCTTTTACCACAATAATCGATCCCACAGACCTCCCACTGAATAGGTCTACCACAGGCCTGAGCAAAAACACTCAGCAGCAAAGGTGTCCCCTTATGCTAAAACAACTATGATACCAAACGTAGGTTTTAACCATGTATATAAATTACCTCTAAACGAACTCTTAAAAACAGAAAATAAATGATGGCAAGAACATAACCATGAAACACATATACGCAAATATTTTCCATTGGATCCCAAAATCGGGACTACCAGATTGATTTTTCATTATATTCCTTTCAATGTTACAATACATATATATACATGCTGAAGCATTTATAAACCCAAATCCATTAACCTTGGATTAGAACATAATCGTAGTTCCCTTGACTAGAACTAGAAAATACCATAGACATAAAACCATATGCAAAACTCATCGAAAAACAAATTCTCAGGGCACTGCCATGGACCCCACATATGGGGGATACCACCCCCCAGAAAACCCCCCAACGGGGGGTTGTGCCTCCCTATCACCCCCTATTGTGCCTGGAGAAATGAAGGGGGGGCTACCACCCCCTACTTCATGCATGGGGCTAGTAATGGAATGAATATAACACACACCTAAAAAAGGGAGTGATCAAGGTGTTAGATTAGTTAAAAGTTAAGTTGCCTCAAGGGTTGATCACCTCGAATCGTTGGTTGGCTCCTGGAGGTTTTGTAGCATGTGTGGAAGGTCATTTTTTTTTTTTTTTGTCGGTCCCACTTCCTTAATTGTGCATGGGGAGTTGAATCACATCAAAGTATCCTATCATTACATGTTTACCCCATTGGACCAGGTAGATTTGGTTAATGTGGGGGGAGGATGTTACAGATCTAGTGAAAGAACTAAAAAATAATGTATAGTATAACCTAGGGATATCAATAAATCTACATAATTTAAGTTATGGAGGAAAATCATTAGAAGACGTCAATCAGTTGAAATACTATGACATTGAACATAATTCCACTATTATCATCAATTTGAGGCTACAAGGAGGAAACTGAGGAATGTGTAAATTGTAATCCAAATGGATTAGCTTTGTTTGCTAGATCCCTAAATGGTCCAACTTCATTTAAGGATGCTATGAAAGGGAAATCTTCCATACCAGATGGACAAGCCCCAAATATTCCAACCCTAGATCCTTACATTGCTAAACATATGGAAACTATACCATGCATGATAATAAAAATGTTATAAATAAGAGGTCTCTTGAAAACCATCGAAGTTAGAGACCTTATATGTATATTTAATGGTTTCTGGCCCATGTTAGAATATTTACATCATTGGGTATTCACTAACTAGACAAATAACTATGATATCTACTTGTGCTCCAAAAGTTTTTTTGTTATATAGCTCAACAATAAAAAAATATCTAGACTTAGTTTTGAATGAGGAGCCACGGTTTCGGGGCACGAAGGTCCTCTTCGTACCTCCATGGTTTGTGTATTTTAATGCTACAATATTGGTGGTTACATAGATGCAAATATGGGAGAGACTACATAATCTCACTCTCCCATCCTGGAACCACCAAGTATTAAAAGGTATTGGAAACACATTAGGAAGGTTTCTGAAGACGAATCAAGAAAGAATTGAAAAATGATTTTTTACCTTTTTTGGGATTCATATCAAGATAGGCCTTAGTAAAGGCCTACTAGATCATATCCATCTAGATCATAAATATTTTTAGTGGACTCAATTTTTAGATTTCAAAAACATGACATTCAAGTGTCACATTTGCCTACAAACCACACATTTGAAGAATACATCTCCATAAGCTAAACAAATGACAAAAAGGATAAATAAAATACCCTAAAATACAAAGGGATAAAAGGTACAAAATCAACATATTTTATAAGAAGAAGAATAAAAATATGAGAATCATCAAAAAATGGAGGAAGAGAACAAACAAGGACATCAAGCAGAGGAGGGAGAAAATAATTAGAAAGACACAAAAAATCATGATGAAAAGATATTTATTTAGTAGTGATCCACGTACCAAAACATCAACATGAAGAAATTTACAACACACAAGGATCAGGTGGAACAAAGCGGACACATACATCTGAGAATTCCAACTGAAACGAATAAGTGACCATGAATATGGAAGGATAATAATTGGTAATAGTATCAATGAGTCCTAATCAACGAGGTTGTCGAAAGGTGGAGAAAAAAAAAGGAAAAAGGGGGAAGCTAAGGGATTTTCATCACGCTTAGCCCCGACGAATTTATGTAATAACTATATTTTTTTTCCTTTTTTGAGCTTCAATTGAAAGGTTTACTTGATATAATGTTTCCAATCGTCAGCAAAATGTAATTGTCTTCATTGTTTTTTAGGTTAAATACAATTATGATTTTTTCTTAAAAAAAAAAAATTGCAACCTGAAAAGAGTAATGCCATTGGTTCAATTTATGGGGGGGGTTTTAGACGGTATATGAGGTCCTTAAAATCAATATACAATTCATTATTAATTTCCCAAGAAATCTACTTGATCTTTTCCAAAATTTTATCGTATCATCACTTTCAAAGGTCACCATGAAAGGAAAACACTAAGCACAATACACAAATTTATAAAATGAATAATATTATATTTCAACTTCTTTCTTATACTCTCATGAAAGCAACATGCACACCTTCACATCTATCATTTTCTTATCGTCATAGTAAAAATTTTGAATGGTGAGGTGGAATAATGAATGGTATCTTCCACCTTTTAGCTTCACAATATGTCCTCCTAATGTATCCCTTGGTGCTCAACCAACCTGAAATTGGATAGTAGTCTACCCAAATCCATATCTAGAATTAACAAAAAAATATTCCTCACAATTTTTTTTACAACAATATCCAACTATAGGAGAGAGGAAAGGATCATGTAGTGGGTCGAGGGTCTTATTGATGACAATTAAATAAATATGGTAAAATCCTACCTATTACCTTTTGTACTTTTTTCTCCATTTTTTCAATCTTAGATACCTCTCATTAATCTATTAAAATTTAAAGAAAAAAGGATTAGAAAAACTAATAATTTAATACATGTACATACTATAACATATTATAATATTAGTATATAATGCAATATGAATAATAATAAAACTATTATTACATCTAAATTTACAGAGAAACTATGGTGTGATAAAGAATTAGAGGATGAAAGGAAACTAAGATAATACAAAGAGGGAATCAATCTCAATATAGAATATCAAAATTCTCTCTTGGTTTTGAGTAGCACAAAGAAGGAAATAAACATAGCCTATCAAGGGGTACCCTCGATGATTGAGAATAATGTTAATTTTTCCCACATCGGTTCAAATCCCTTGATTAAATTGATGGATGCTTACAATTTGTGTTCTATTGGAACAGGTTTCCCTAAGTTGCATTTTTGATATAATTTTGTAGTAATTGGTCTTCTGCAGGGGCTTTGGGGCAGATCAAAGCCCCCAATTTTTTGTAATGGGTCAAAGGGTAGACCTAGAGTCTGCAAACCATGGTTTTTGGACCATAGGATAGTAAAGGCTACGATGATATAAATAGATAGATAGTTGGGTCTAGAAAGAAGAAGTAAGTAAGATTAATGCTACGTATGAACTGTTGAGATCTGTTTTGGTTGTTTGGGTAAGGACTCCTACTAGTTGTGTGTGCAGAGATCCTCATTCCTACTGTGTGTAGACCCCGCTGGCTGTGTGCGCGGGCGGTAACTTGGGTTTGTAATTGGGTTTTTGGATATTAATGAATGTGGAATCTACTGAAGTATCCTGTTGCTATCTGAACTAGTTGTTTTTATTACTAAAGTTCCTTTGTGTTATTTGAATAAGCTGCAAATGTACCTCTGATATATGATTTAGCTGTGATTATAATTTTCTATGGTGATAATTGCTGATGTGCACATGGATGCGAATGTGTTGATCAAATTTGTTAATGATAAGTAGCTATGTTATGGTTACATGCTGATTATACTATTAAAGGCTTGATAGTAGGATTGTTTTCTATGTGAACCTTATAGAACTCAGCAATATCTGCCTCAATTACCTACTCTTTCTCAAGGTGCAGAAACCTGGTTCTAGCACCCACCCATACTACTTCAGGTGATACCTTGGCCTGCGAAAGTAGGTCATTGTCGAAAGGGCCAGTAGTATAGGGTTTGGTTGGAAAACATTAACTCTAAACCTACGTTAGGATCCCTGAAGCAAACAAATGGTTCTATTTCTGGGACCCGGAGAATTTTGAGAGAGATATCCAGTAATGCCATGAGGCCATTGGAGACCTGAGAAATTGGAGCTCGAAGACTGGTTCGAAAGACAGATTTAGGAATTTTTTGTAAACGAGAATCACAGCATGAATCTAACAGCTGAGAATTCGAAGAACAAATATATTTTCACAAAATTATATGAAATTTTCTTTGTAACTTTTGCGCACGAGCTCTAGGAGTGGCTAGTAAGGCTAGTAGAGTTTCAGATGTGTTGGAAAGACGATCAAGTCTCACAGTGGACTCCACAATTGATTCAAAAGTTGGAGAAGGCTGAAAACACAATCACCTGCATGGTAGATCACTGGGTGGATAGTTTCCTAAGAGGATTTGTAATGGAATTCGTAGTCGATCAGTTTGTATCCTACTCTGAGGTAGAGGGGATGTTCTTCAAAGGATTCCAAGGTAATTTATTGCGAACATTGTCATTGATAATTAAAATATTACTGTGCGAAAAGGGAATTTTTTGCAGCCACACTGAATGAATTACCTCTGATTAGATTGAGAGTACACACGAAGTGGTAAGTACTACTGAGCCAACCGAGAAGGGGATAGATCCATCTACATCCCATTAAGGGAGTCAGCTGCACATGCAGGAACTAGTCCTCTGGCTACACCCCCTTCAAGTTAGAATAAGGGAAAAAACTCCCCCTCACCTCCACCACCACCTAAAGAAGATATGGTCGCAAACATGAAGCTGCCTACCTCCAAGGGTGTAGGAGACAAAGATATGGATTGATTTTGGTTCATAGTGGAATCAGTATGGTCTACGCAGAATGTGGCTAGCGATGATGTAAAGAGAGCGCACTTATCCCTCGCCTTTGAAGGAAGGGCCCTGGATTGGTACATGGGATACATAGGATAGCATGTGGATCCATCTATTCAAGAGATTAAAAATTATTTAAAACAACAGTTCTGGAGCCTAAGTCCTACGCTCAGCTAGTGGTTAACTTGAAATATTTTAGACATGGACCCACTGAGTTAGTATGGGAGGCTGATCATCAGTGGAAGAAGGTTATCAAGGATGGGAAATTTTAGTATGATGATAGACAACACAAGGAATGGTTCATTGCCATGCTATTACCTCACCTGTTCGGACCTATGGGTCATCCAGCAATTGAGACGCAAGAGAAAGCCTTGGAGATTGCTATGAAGCTAGAAGCTGCACCAAGAGACAATGCTCAGTTTAGGAGTACAAAAAATCCAAGGACAGCTCGAGGTAATGCACCTTGAAATAAAAAATTTGTGAAAAGAGAAAGGAAAAGGAGCTAACCCAGATGTATAGTGCATAATATGCAGGGTTTTTGGCCATACAAAGGATTAGTACCCTCTACTAACAGACTACATGTAGGCTAGAGGGCCCATCCCATTGCGTCCTAAAGAGGTTGTGGTACCAAGTAGTCCAACTTTATCGTGCACTAACTGCCGTGTAGCTGGACTACATGATACCAACCACTACCCCTGTCTTGGTGCTTATGTTCTAGAATTAAAGCAACAATGGTGTCGATTCTACTCATCTTTGGGACATGACGAACATAACTGTCGAACCTATGACTTAATGATAGACCAAGGAAACTTGTACAAGGTACAGGCGGATACTTCTTCACCACTATCTCCCTCAGGTAGAGGAGGCTCCCAAGCCAGAGGTAGAGGAGGGGGAAGATGTGGAAGCACAATTTGGGGAAGAGGGAAATTGATCTGTTATAATTGTGGAGAAATAGGGCACTTTGCAAGGGGTTGACCGAATCCTGCATGAAAATCTTGCTCATATTGTAGACAACTGGATCATACAATCAAATATTGTCGAGTATTGATAGAAAAAATGTCGGAAAAATAGCAGACACCAATGTAGAATGCGCAAAGGGTTAAGGAAGAACCGCGTGATGAGGGACCATGTATTAATGTCATAACGTGAAGTGGCATGGCTACTGGAGAAGCTAAGGTGAAAGCTGCAGCTAAAACCCTTATCTGAAAAGCTGCTGTTAAATAGGAAATCTTGGACTTACAGAAGGGGAAAGAAACCTTCATCAAAGCTCACACATACTTTACCAAGGATGAGGCATCTATTTCCAAGGCTCCAACAAACCTAAGAGCAGACGATGAAGTTAAACCATTACTACATGCATGTATGAAGCTGCTACGCAACCAGAAGGCAGTGGAAAATCTTCAAGCACTAATATAAAACTCTATAGACAGAACTAACCCTCCCACAGAAGTTAAGGATTCTCACAAACTGTACAAGCATAAGAAACGAACTGATCGGGAAATGCGGCTAACAGTGCAGATGGACGATAATGAAATGGATCAGGTCATCTTAGATCTCGGATCTGATGCAAATGTCCTACCCAAATAAACGTGGCAGAGGATGCAAGAACTTAAGCTAGAATGGTCTACTATACAGCTATGCATGGCTAACTAATAGAAGATCATACCATTGGAGAGATTGTCAAAGATCATGGTAGATATCGCAGGGGTTAAGGTACACACAGATTTTGAGGTAATTCAGATTATGGAAGATGCGGACCCTTATCCTGCACTCCTGGGACTAGATTGGGATATAGAAATGGGAGGCATTATCAAATTGAAGAAAAGGAGCATGGTTTTTTAGAGTGAGGGTACAAGAGTGATAATCCCTCTAGACCCAGCAGAAGAAGAGTAGTATCCAAAACTTGAGCACGGAAAATATGACATGGATCATATCTATAAACTAACCGCATGGGACGGGGATTGGATTAATCCTATAACTGATGGTGTGCTTTTTCAGGAGAAAGATAGTAAATTCCTTTCTGACTCTGATGGGGAGATCGAAAATTGGCAGAATCAGTTACATGATGTATCTACGCTACGATGTCTTAGGATCACAAAGATCTTCTGGTGTATCTTGTCATAGGTAAGAGAGGTGCCTTATTTTAATTTTTTTGGTAGTATTAGGGATTTTCTAAGAACATTTGAAGCAAAAGTCCCAAGGGAGATAAGAATTTGGGTGATTAACCTATCCATGCATGCAACACCTACGCGGTGGAGGGAAAATCATAACGAGACATTCCAGGATTGGGAGGAATGTCGTGAGATGATGATCCTATGATTGAAACTCTAGTTCACCTACGCATGGAGACTTTCCTTGGCCAAGGATACCCACACAAGCACGTGGCCACATGGATAGAGGTGTGGTGCGAAAGGACCATGGATGAATGGGTCTACTTGTTCATTCATGCCTTGGGAACAATCCCCATTGTATGGTATCTGGATGCAGAGCTACATCATTGTATCCACCACTGGGAGACCATGAAGGATGATTTTGTGCGAACGTTTGGGTTGATAGGCAGAACTGAGGCATTAGACAAAGCCCTAGGATATATATGCCCTACTATTTGATGAGTCATGCCCTCGTGTGGAGTATGGAGCACCAGCTTGGGATACGTAGATGCAAGATATTGTTAACAGCCTCAATCTATCAATGGAGGAATGTGACGAAGACCCGCGAAATATCACTATCCCGGAATCAGAGGGTGAACTCGCAGTTGTTGGACCCCCATTGCAGACAGTCAATGTGACCAAGCCTCTTAAGCTAAGGGAAGTCAACATTGGACCAAAAGAACAACCTAAGATAGCTAAGATTAGGGACTACTAGGACGATGATACCATTGGGAAAGTTGCGAAGCTTCTCACAGAGTACCAGGACCTGTTTCCTTCAAAATTCTCAGAACTCAAGGGTATTACAGGGGACCTGGGGGTCATGCGCATCACTTAAAACTATATGCGTGCCCTATTAAGTAGCGACCTTAACGGTTGAACCCGAAGTATAAGCATAAAGTCAGGGAAGAAATTGACAAAATGGTAGCCACAGGTATCATTGAACTAGTAGAACAGTCTGATTGGGTAAGCCCTATGGTGGTCCAGGAGAGAAAGGCTAAAGGAGAAATAAGAATATGTATTGACCTATGCAAACTAAATGATGCCTGTGTACATGATCCCTTCCCCATGAAATTCTCTGATGAAATACTCGATAGTGTGGGAGGGCAGGAAGCGTACTCATTCACTGACGGGTTTTCACACTGCCATCAGATCAGGATCGCACCTAAAGATCGCAGCAAAACTACGTTCACCAATGGGGATCCTTCTAGTACACCATCATGCCGTTTGGGTTCAAGAATGCCCTTGAAATTGTTTCGAAAGTAGTGGTCGTAGTATTCAAGGAATTCATCAACAAGTTGTTCGAAGTATACTTTGATGATTGGACAGTATTTGGGTTGGTAAAGAAGCACGTCTCGAACTTGCCCATGATGTTGGATTCCTATAGAAAGCACCAGATTTCCCTAAATATTAAGAAGTGCATATTTTGTGTACCTTTCGGGATCTTGTTAGGCCACATCGTCTATCAAAAGGGACTTATGGTTGGCCCCACCAAGGTAGCAGTTATCATCAACTGGGTAATCCCTACAATTGAGAAATAGTTACGCTCCATCCTCGGGCACACGAGCTACTACAGGAAGTTCATTCAAGGGTATGCATTGATCATGACACCCAAGAGAAGTTGTTAAAGAAGGATGTTTCATTTTTTTGGGACATGGAGTGTCAGAAGAGCTTTGAACGGCTCAAGGAGAAGATGGTCTCTGCACATATACTCATATTTCCTGACTGGGTGAAGGTTTTCAATGTCCATGTAGATTCTTCAGGGATCGCCTTGGGAGCTGTCCTTACATAGCCTGGGGAAGGGGACATTGACCACCCGGTTGCATTTGCTAGTAGAAAGCTCCCTAGTGTGGAGTGTAACTACTCCACTACTGAGCGCGAGGGGCTGGCCATGGTATATGCATTACAGAAATACTGACATTATCTGTTGGGGGGGCACATTAAGATGTTCATGGATGACTCAGATTTGAAGTACCTGGTGAATATGCTTGTGTTGGGGGGGAAGATTTGCCGATGGCTACTACTATTCCAAGAATATGACTTTGAGATCATCGTGAAGCTGGGGAAACTAAATGTTGGGTAGGACCACTTGTCCTGAATTGAGAGTGATGAGGAACCGATCAACCTAGAAGAAGGGTTGCCCAATGTGAAGCTATTTTCTATTAAGGTGGTGGATGCGTACTTCTTTGATATCATTCACTTCTTAACTATGAGGATGGCACCTACAGAATATTCGGTACAACAGAAAAATGAGCTAGTAACCTGCACAACGGACTTTACCATCATAGCGGGCCACTAGTATAAGCTAGGAGCTGATGAGGTATTGTGAAGATACGTTCTAGAGCATGAAATACAAGCCATCTTAGCAGAGGCTCACGATGATGTAGCAGGAGATAACTACGTAGGGAAAGCGACAACGCAAAAGATCTTAAGAGCTGGGATATGGTGGTCCACACTGCATAGTGACTCTTATGACTATTGCAAAGCCTACAACACATGTCAAAGGACAGGAAGACCGTCGCGCAGTGATGAAATTCACTTGCAACCACAGATGTCCCTGCAAGCATTCGACAAATGGGCCATAGACTTCGTTGGGCCCTTCAACCAACCAGGGAAGAAGACAAGTGCCCGCTACATCATCAATGCAGTTGATTATGTCACCAAATGGGCTGAAGCGCAAGATGTAAAGGATTTTAATACAAACACCGCTGCGCACTTTATTTTTGAACATATTCTAACCAGGTTTGGCTGTCAGAAGATCTTGATGAGCGATAGAGGTACGCGTTTTGTTAATGAAACAATACAAGCTTTAACTGAAGAATTTTAGATCCACCACGCAAAAAGTACCCCATGCCACCCACAGGGAAATGGAACCATGGGAGCTTTTAATAAAATTATGGAATAGCAATTGACCAAGTTTTACAATGTCGATCGAAGCAATTGGGACGTGCGCATCCCATTAGTCCTTTGGGCCTATCGAACCACCTACAAGAAATTGACTGGGAAACCATCATTTCGAATGGTTTATTTAAAGGAGGCCATCATGCCCATGCAATATATTGTTCCTAGCCTATGCATCACAACCTTTATGAAAATGGCGGAGCCTGATATCATGAAGGAATTCTTAGCACAGCTAGTTGCCTTGGAGGAAGATCGATTCATTTCTAACTTTCATCAGCAAGTTCAGAAGGCCCGGGAAAAAGCATGGCATGATAGAAACATTCAGCAAAAGGTCTTTTCGAAAGGAGAATTGGTCTTGGTATACGATAACCAGTTTGCGAAACACCCAGAGAAGTTCCATCAGCACTGGCTAGGCCCCTATATGGTCAAGGAAATCACTGACGGAGGAGTTGTTCCGTTAGCTACGTTGAGAAGTGATATTGTCCCGAGATATGTTAATGGAAGTTGGATCAAATTGTACCGGATCAAATGAATATATGGCTAGAGTAGCTGTATTGGGAAGAATATGTGAAGACATGAGGAAAAACGCAAGCCTGCCCATTATACGTGCAGGGGTCAATCGCAGGTTAGAAAGTCGAGGGAGGTGCACTAGGAGCGCAGGGGTCAATCACAGATCTGGAAGCTGGGGAAGTGTGCTGGTAGAAAAAGGGTAATCCACAGCTATAAAAACTAGCCGTTAGAACAACAAAAATAGGTAAAATGCAAATTTTACCGTTGGAAGGAGCGGGCAAGCAGTAATTAATGTGACGATTTCCAGAGATTTTTTACCGTTTCCTTGATGGTAAGTTTCAGATAAGCCTCATCCAACCGTTGGTCACTATCCAAAGCTATAAAAGCCAGAGGGTAGATCAGAAGTGGGTTTCATGTATTCTCAAAATCTGGTGTCTTGCAAATTTTCATAAGTATTGTGCTTTGTTAATGTCTAGGCGAGCTACCCCCTCTAATAGTAGGAATCCCGAGTTCGTCTTCTAAGTGAGAATGACTGCAACCAATCTCACTAAATCGTCGCAGACCATGGCCTCTACTGATGAAGTATTAGAGGTCACCCCTAAAGTTGAATAGGTTGTGTCCACACCAACCAAGGCGAAGCAGGTGGAGAGAAATAAGGGTAAGGGGAAAGGCCAGGAGCAAGGGCAAGGAAGGGCTACAAAATGGGCTGGAGGGAAGCCACCACCTCCCCTCGGAATGTGAAATCCCCTTGAACAGTTCCCCAGGCACGCTTTCCTAACTCGATGAAGTGACCTTTATCTGCTTAGGAAGATGCTCGAATTGCTGAACCAATCACTTGGCTGCCACCCTATGTTCGGCCTCGCCGGCCCTCAGTGCGCACACCTGAGAACCTTGAAGGAATGTGTGCATATCTGTAGATGCCACTAATTCCAAGTGAAGTCCCCATAATTGGAGAAGCGCATGGAAAGCTGGCCTCAATTAAGTTTGATGACCATTACATCGCCAACTTGGAGGCCTTCCCAGAATTTTCACCTCAGTTGTATCTTGAAAGACTACTGGAATTTGACATGCTAAGGGTCATCCTAATGTCGTGGGCGCGTGGCCTAGAAATAATTGGTTTACTAAAATTTCTTCGAATGCCTCATTTTTGCTAATACAATATAACCGACCGAGTTGTGCGACAACTACTAGCCCTGATCCATGACAGCAACTTGTGGATCCAAGTGCATTCCCATTGATGTCGCCCTCATTCACCACATTAATAGTCTCCCCATGGAGGGGACAAATCCCATGGAGTGCGTCGACAAGAAGTATGAGCAAAAAATCATCGACAAGGTGCGAGAGGACTACCACATCAAGCAGAATACTAGGGGATTCCTGATCAACACCATCGCTAGCCCAAGAGTGCACATGGGTACCCTGCTACTTGCTTGTAAGATGATGCGCAAGTGCCAGGCCAAGTGTTGCGAAAAGGGGGTTTTCTTCAACTAGTCCCAGTTCCTCTGTAACTAATTGTAGGAGAGCATGTGTGAGGCCCAGGATCATGGAAGGGAATTCTGATACTCTTGGCTACTGCTCCTAATTGTGTTGGTCACATGGGAAGCCCTTGAGGAATCAGTCCTCCCTAAGATCAAGCCAAACATGTGCGAGGGGGTGCGATATGAAAATTTTTGGGATTTGAAGGACGAGCAATGCATTGATGATAACAAGGTCTTTTGGGTCCTATTTCATAGCGGACTCGCAGTAGCCATTCACTCTCGACCACGCTTGTCACCAATGGTCTATGAAAAATACAAGGGCATCACAGCGTTCCAGGTCATGATACACAATGTATAGATAAGGGACCGTAAGTATCTAGCTTGGGAATCACTACCTTACATGGTCATCGATGAGGAAGTCAACAGGCTCATTGCCACTTGGCCACCACACTGGAAATTGGGATTCAAATCAAGGTACAAGCACAGCCCCAAAGAACACCCCGCCTGATCCCACCAAGAATACAGAAGGACATGGCCCGGAGGGCTCCACCAGGACCAAGGACACAATGCAAGGCATGGAGTGGGAATCGCATCAGGACGTTGATACAAAAGGTCTGGATGCATAGGGTGATTATTCCCCGTGAGGTACAAAATGGACCGTCGACCCTCTCAAGGGGCAGCGAAAGAAATGACAGGCTACGGGGCCTTGTAGTGATACTGAAGTTACCTTTACAGAGGAATAATTCTAACAAATCATAGATGTGGTCACCCTCGTCTTAGAAGACAGATGGCTCACATTGGAAGAGCAGCAGAAGGCCACGATCACCACCTTACAGTCTAAAATCAAAGCTCTACAGGTCAAGGACGATACCCTACAGACGGGCATGATTCAAGCAAGGTCGCCCCCAGTAACTAGCACTGATCTAATAATCACGAAGAGCCATTTCTGCCCCCTGCCAAGCGTAGCACTCACCCTCAGTCCACCTGCCTTGTGTGCGCAATTCTAGGCCTGCACAGAACTACATTTGGATTTTGCATGGCTTCCAAACGAACCACTGGAGGTCCTCCATACATCCCTCTTTGAGGAGATCCAACATAGATACCTCTGGGTGCATCAACAACTCAGTATAGCCGAGCAGTCAATCGTTGAAAAAAATTTCGAGTTTTCCCAGGCATAGGCTGCGTGCACCCTTGCCACTGCATAGTAGACTGAGTTGGAATGTCTAATCAGCAGGCTATGCGCAGATGTGACTGAAGATATCTCAGCCTTTGGTACCCCCTAGGCCAATATTGAGGGACTTTTTGAAGCCCTGAAGGCTTCTAGGACTGAGATTCAAAATGTCAAGATCGAGATGGAGCAGCAGATTGCTGCGTTGCAGGCCAAATTGCAGCCGGAAACTCCACCTGAGGTACGAGCCCAGCGAGCTACGCTTATCATCGAGGCCACAAATACTATTACAGCTCAGATCACTCAGGGTGTGGAATTTCTTGAGACAAATATGCAACTATGGTCTAAGGTGCAGGGTGACCCTCTCTTGCGCGAATTTACTCAACAACTACACCAAAAAGAAGAAGAGTTTGAGCAACTAGAAGCTACAATGAACATTCTGAACCCAGCTCAATGCCTAGCACGACTGCGTACCATCCATGCACTCAAAGATGACCTAGAAGAGCTCTGCCACAAAAAGAAATTTCTGAGTGACCACATCAAGCCATGGTCTGATGAAGCTCTCAAGCTCTCTCAGGACATCGATGTTGCAATAAAAAAACTAAATCAGACCTTGGAAAGTGTCATTGCTACCAATGAAGGCCCATATTCGAAAACGTTGGTAGACATTGAACATAATGCTGCTGCATAGAGCGAAGGAGTGTTGCCCCCTCTGATTGATATAATCAAGCAGCTTTAGGTGAAGTTGCAAACCCGACAGCTGCTGTGACTCAGGACGAGTCAAAAGATTGTGTTGGGGTCCTATTGGAACGGGGTTCCCTAAGCTATGTTTTTTATATAATTTTGTAGTAATTGGTATAGTGTATGGGCTTTGGGGTGGGTCAAATCCCACAATGTTTTGTAATGGGTCAAAGGGTATACCTATAGTCTGCAAACAATAGTTTGCGGACCATAGGATAGAAAAGGCTACGATGATATAAATAGATAGATAGTTGGGTCTAGAAAGAAGAAGTAAGTAAGATTGATGCTATGTATGAACTATTGAGATCTGTTTTGGGTTGTTTGGGTAAGGACTCTTGCTGGCTGTGTGCACGGAGATCCTCAGTCCTACTGTGTGCGGACCCTGCTGGCTGTGTGCGCGGGATGTAACTTGAGTTTGTAATAGGGTTTTTGGATATTAATGAATGCATAATCTACTGAAGGATCTTGCTTCTATCTGAAATTATTGTGTTTATTACTGAAGTGCCTCTGTGTTATTTGAATAATCTATAAATGGACCTGTGATATATGACTTAGCTGCAATTATAATGTTCTGTGGTGATCATTTTTTATGCGCATGTGGATGCGAATGTGTTGATTAGATTTGTTAATGATAAGTAGCTCTGTTATGGTTACATGCTGATTATACTATTAAAGGCTTGATAATAGGATTTTTTTCTGTGCGAACCTGATAGAACTTAGCAATATCTTCCTCAATTACCTACTCTTTCTCAGGGTGCGGAAACCTGGTTCTAGCACCCACCCATACTACTTCGGGTGAGACCTTGGCCTGCGAAAGTAGGTCATTGCCAAAAGGGCTAGTAGTATAGGGGTTTGTTGGAAAACCTTGACTCCGAACCTGGGTTAGGACCCGTGAAGCCAACATGTTCACACAAAAAATGGATTATGGTTGTATCTTGGGAATTTTAATGATATGTAAACTACAATGGATATTTCACTGAATATTTTGTCTTAGAATATATACTAAGATATAATGAGAATATGGAATATACACTATGAGGTTTTTTTTTGTTAGATATCTATATTTGTTAATTATTGTGTTACACTTATGCATGCAATATATGAAATATGGGAAATAGAGAATAGAGAGAAATATAATCACTCACAACCATAATTACATAAGATATGACTTAGGAAATGCTTACGAGAGAAAACCTAGCTGGAAGGTGAGGATTTTTTGTTGTCTCCCTCTAAATGGAAATGAATGCAAGTATAAAGAAGTGATACATCCAGCCCATTGATTACTATAATACAAAAACCTTCTATTTTTTCCCTTTTTCAACCTACTCTCAAGTAATCTACTCATCTATGGAAAAAAATTCACCTGAGTAGAATAAGACCCCTCTTCCTCCTATTGGTTTGGTTATAATACATCTCAGTAGCTTTTTAGTGGTTAGGTTTGATTCCTTTAACTCTTAACTAGATTTACAATATTAAATCCTCTAGATTAGTCTTCATTATTCTCACATGGCTATCACTTTTTCCATGAGAAAGAGGGTCTAACATGGCATTATCTCGAATCATGATGCAAAAAATACGAAGGTCAACTTTTGAGTGGCATAAATTTTGCATATGGACTTCATTTGAGGTGATTCTTACATCATTGGAAAGGTATCTATGTGTAGAATATCTTTAGGCAATAATGTGCTAAAGTGCTTAAATAAAAAATATTGAATCTCGTAAAAATGTTTTTGTATGCCTCAAAATTATTTCAAAACCTAATCCACCAAACTGAGTCCTGTCAATAAAAGTGGTCCCATGAACTGATTTCTACAAATTTTCTATCATGAAAGAATCAAGATGGATTTAAAAGAATATGATAATTCAATCTGGATCATACCTCACAATTTTTGGAGGCTCTTGGTCTAAAAAATATTTTACTAAATGAGGTGAGGAATGTTTTCCTCTACCTTCTCCCTTGAGTACCATTTTCCTTGCTTGAAGCTATCCTTTCAAATGAAGTTGAAAAAGGTCATGCAGCCATTGTATTTCAGTTTTGGAAGTATTTTTAAAACAAAATATTTTTTTAACTTTGTTGAAGCATTTAATGCCAAATCCTCTATAGAAGCTAGGAATTTTTCCTCTTCCTAATCCATCATGGAAGGCTTATAGAGTTCAAATTTTCTAAATTCACCACTGAGTAAGTGTGCATGTATGGGGTATACTTAGTTTATAAGCATTATCTCCCACCTTCTCTAGTGTCTCAAAGGCACCATATCACGGAGATTTAACTTTCTTACCAAGACTGTGTAGCATTTCCTTATTTAATCGCAACCATACTTTGTCTCCTATCGTGAATCACCTTCTCTATTCTATGTTAACCATGCCTAGCCTTTCATTTTTAATGTGGCTTATGTTGTTTCTCCTATACTTGTAAATGGATTTTGTTGATCTTCTGAACATTTTTCTCCCTTTAGGCATCCCTCATCATATCATCCTTCACACATCCTTGTTTCCCATATGAAATATCCAAAGGTGAAGATGGAAAACAACCAAATCAGGTTTTAAATGGGGACTTCCAATAGAATTTTCAATTACTTTTTTAAAGAGTGTTGTATATATAGCTTATTTTAATCCCAAGTATTTGGATGCTTCTAATTATAATCCCTCAAAACTTCAAATTATTGTTGACTACATCCATTTTCCTATCTATAGATAGATGAAATGTTGTATACCTCTTGAACTCCATCTCCATATTCTCCATAAATGTAATCCAAAATGCACCAAGAAATATTGTATAATGTAGGAGCATCAATTAAAACTTAAATGACCGAGAAAGTCAAATACTTTTACCAAAGGAGTTGGTTCCTCAAATCTAGGGTTTATTTAAATAAATTAGATAAAACAATATTCTTGATTGGCACATATAATTAGTATTTTGTTATTTTTTTTAGGATGTTCGAGAGTTTTTTTTTAACCCAAAATTGGGCTATAACATATTTATTTTGTGGATCTATAATAATGACCATACTGACATTTATCTATGTTTGAAATCAATATGAATATAGAGTGAGAGGTATTGATGTGTGCAAAACAATTGGCGAAGAGATCTGCTATATATTAAATAATTCATTGTGGAATTTATCCTTTGTACATGAATGTAATTGTGTGATTGAATATTGTGTCTTTCTGAGTATATAGTGTTTGATTTCCTTAAATAAATTAAGTTACCGTGGAGTGCATAAATTTTCTTCTAGTGGTTTCCTTTCTTCTAATTCCAATGATTCATAAAGTAAGGCTAGAGTACTTAGTTATTTGAAAATTGTGATAATCCACTATGTGTATGCATATTGAATCTTCTTTCCCCTTCATATAGCCCTTATATAATTTTGTGCCTATGAGTGATTAAGCATAATAGATGTGGATTAGTTAAAACAAGAATAGGAGGGTTGAGACTTAGTTTCCAAGATAACAGGAATCTGTTAGTTGACATATATATGAGAGATAGAAGATGCCATTATTAAATCATTTTCATCTTGAAGAATACCCATCCTGAGGGGGTTTTTACCAAGTAGAAGAAGGCCAATGGGTTCGGGAAAAGTTATAAAGGTCAGGAAAGACTTTCTGGAGTGGAAAAAAATTGAAGTTAACGGAAAATATTTATGTCTGAGGAGTTGTGAAGGCAGGTTAGCCTGACCTTAGTCATCCCTCTTTATTTTTCACAATGTTTGTATAATTTACTAACCCCTAACTAGTTATAGAGATTTCAGCCTTGACTAGTTCTCAATTTATGTATTCTCAACCAGATTGGCCACCACCAGTTATCCATTTTTAGAATTTGGAAAACAGGTGGTGATATCTTGGGGTTTAAAGGGAATTATGATATTGTGGTTATATGGCTCTTTGTTGTTGAACCTTGAGTGCTCCAGTGCTAAATTTTTTGGATATGGGAACAAACATAGATGGAGGCATGTTTTTCATTTAATGTAAATATTATCATATTGGAATTATTTTCTCCATAGTTTCAGGAGCGAGAAAGCACCCTCCATGTGAAATCATCATTCTTTCATTCTTATGGTGGTTACAAGTGCAACTACATAACCTTTATTATGAGCATTATTTCTAATACATCTATAGTATGGACTCAGTTGGGACTTAGTATATGTCATTTTGGAATGGTAAAAAAAAGAAACCTCACTAATATAGGGCTCACGAAGGTAGTTTAATTATATTTAAAGGTATTCCCTCTTTCCCTTTTGATCTTATGTTATAACCTCTACCTACTGTTGGAACACTACTCAATGGGGACAAAGGACATATATCCATTTTTAGGTTAAGTTTAGATTGGATTTGCACCATATATATATATATATATATATATATATATATATATATTAATTATATGGAAAATCCTGGGCCTATATCAATTTTTGTATTAGATTGACTTTCTCAATGGATTTTGATGGATTGAAGACATGTTCAACATAGGAAGAATGTAGCATTAAAAAAGTGTGAAGAATACTAAAGGTAGATTTGTGGATTAATGCAAGGAGATGGAAAGAAGAATTTTCTTATATTGGAATGAATGAAGTGGAGTGCATTTTCAGTGCGCGATTTACGTCAGTAAGGAGAATTGGGAGTCTGCAACAATGGAGAATTGAATGACATGTAATGGGTATTTTCAACTAATTTAAAGAAAATGGTTGAAGAAAGTAGAAGTAGAAAGAAATATACTATGGAAGAATAAAATTGTTGCAAGGAATGTTGTCGGAAGATTTTAGTTTGAGACACAAAATGAAAAGAACAGTAGAATTTTTCATGAGAAGAAGAGTGTGATCAGAGTATAGAAACCAAAGGAGAGCAAAGAATTCTCGAGAAGGGGATTCTAGGAGACATAACTGGTGATACCAAAAGATCAAGCTCAAAAGATATTGTTGATGAGGTATTTCTAAGTATGGTTGAAGAATTACTGCAAGGATATGGTTTCATTGCAAATTACAAAATGAAATATCGAGATGACTAAAGAAATTGAAAAGAAGAATTCAAGGAGAAGCCATAGTGAGAAGAAAGAGGATGCCAGAATAATTGGCAAAAAGAATGGAATGAGTCATGAAGAGTTTGATATAGAAATGGCTGAGATAAAAGAAAAACTCAGTGGTATACAAAAGTTGCTATAAAATAAAATCATAAAAAAATCGAGACAAGCATTGGATGCAAGGAAGAAGTTCAAGTGGCATGTCAAGATTTTTTTTATTAAGAAGTTAATGAAAATAATGGAGACAAGGGAAGAATTAAGGGAAACTGAGTATGAGATGACAGAATATATTTCTGAACCAAAGAAAGGACCAATCCTTGGAGGAGAGGAGGATGATGGTGGGATGATGATGTGCTCAAATCAGTACCAGGGAAGGACGCTAAAGGCTTCTTTAGAGACTAAAAAGACTCATGCTTCTAATTTTAATTATTTTTGCGTGTGAGTTTCTTGTAGGTATTGAACACAATGAATTTGAACAAGTACGAGAAATTGCAAAAGAGGCAAAAAATAAAGAAGATAAAAGTTACGAATAAAAACAAAAGGTACAATAATCTAAATAAGCAGAATCTCAAAGATATGTCATGGCAGAAGGTTGCTCAGCAATGGTTTATGAAGATGAAATTGAAAAATCCATGAATAATTCCATTGTGGAACACTACAAGTTTTTGAAAGGAAGAGTAAACTCATAGTTATGATAAATTGGTCATATCTTTTCTTATGGAATTTCTATAGGAATATTATTAAGGGGATTATATTAAAGATTGGAAGCACATGGAAATCGGGAAAGAAAATGAAAGAATATGTTTTGTAGGTTTTTGAATCAAAACCACATGCGGTTGGTGAAAGAATGATTGAAGGGAAAATTTTCTCTTTAGAAAAATTGGTTAGACCAAAGGAAACTATGAAGGATCAAGGAAGACAAGACAACCGAGAGCATGTCATATAGATCTATTGGTGTTTCACATGATCAAGAAAAGAATATGACTAGATTATGAAGATAGTTATGAACAAGAGAGAATAGATTGATGCATTGGTTTGGAAAGAAATTAGAAGATTTATGCAGAGTAATAAGTTGTACTATGGAACAATGATAAAGGCGTCAATCATAGCCAGGAAGTTATAGAAGATGAAGGAGGAGCTCACATGAATGATGAAATAGAAAATTTCATATTTTCCAAGAATGGACAGAATGAAGAATGAGATATATTGAAAACTGGGAATGTAAGTATTGAAGACAAGAGACAACACTGAGAGGTAGTATTCATAAATCCTAACGAAGAACTAGATTTGTTGGAAGAATTGTTATTATAGTCTAATGTTAAAATGAAAGATATTGATGTGATGAATTTATATGTATCAGACTCTAATTTGTTGAATAAATATGAATATATGTTGGAAATAATTGAATGATGGATTATTTTTTAAGACAATAATAAGGTTCTGAGAAAGAATCGTCTATAGGAGAACATGATGGATACTAAAATTTCAGGACTAGTTAAGTCTAAGGAAACCTTAAACCAACATAAAGATTCAATAAACAAGGGACAGAACATTTCTTGAAGGTAAATCAAGCCACAGTTGGATTCTTATGATGGATTTTTCAGACAAATGGATACATTGAATATTTGTGAAGGGAAGTGGGAGAGAAATCTTATAACTCTGACACATCAGATTCTAATAGTTAAATCAAAGAAATTGCTTCAAGGTAACAAGGGGTATGACAAGAGAATTGTTTGAAACAACCACTACAATTTTGGTTTGATGAGATGGAGAATTTTTTACAAGTTGATAGAGATCAAAGAGGCAAGTTGAATAAATAAGAAGGAATCTAACAAAAATTAAAGCACGCAGGAAGTCATTTGGCTTGAAAATGACACAGATTACTGAGTTCTAAGATGACTGGTGCAGAAATTCCCGAATGTAAGTATGAAGATTGAAACAATGAAATAACATGAAAACCTTATTGTGTCATGGGAATACCAACAAATTAAATTGCAAAGAAATATTTTGGAAAGAATTGAGGAAATGGATGTAACTGTAATTTTATCTTAAATATTCATTTTTCTAATGTTAAATGTATTTTGCAGAAAGGGAGACAAAATATTCTTGGAATTGTATTTATTTTTGCAAATGGAGATAAAAATAGAAGTATTGGAGATGGAAGAAATCAATCATCCTTATTGAACCAAGAATATGAATCCTGGAATGAAAGAATAAGAGTTTCTCTAACTCTTACACAAGATGTTGCTAAAGTAGAGGAGGATTTCTAGAAATGCAAAGTTGCAACCTGTAAAGAAATATTGTTGGCAAGCTCAAGATGATGTGAAGAACAAAGAATTACCTCGGAAAGTGGAATTGGAGGCAAACTAAATATAATGAGAAATTGGCCAGTTTTAGAAATTCAAGAACATATTCTTACAACAACATGGAATTATAAGAAGGATTGTTTTTAAGATTTCATAGCAAGGAAAAAAAAATTGACTTTAAAAATAAAAATAATTCACTTGGAATATTGAATATATGGGTAATGGAAGCAACAGAGAAATTATGTAGAAATCAACAAGTCAAGGAATTTTGGATTGTTACACATACTAAACTAAAGGAAACATCTCACAAAAGAAAGATGAAAATTATGATAGAAGCAAAAGTCAGGGCAATTGGAATTTTAAATATCTTGAAACCTTAAAAAACCATTCGTGTAAGCTCCAAATGTTTTTTTAAAGGGGTAATGTGTTCAATTCATAGAATAAATATTCAACAACAAGAAGAAGTGATAGAAGCGAGATTAAGGATAAATAATACTAAGTGGATGAGTAGTTTTTAGGTCCCTATATTACTAGTGTAGTCCCTTATTGTTGTTAGTGTAGCCCCCTTATTGTTATTGTTGTACCCCTGTAACCCCCATATTGTTATTATTATGGCCTTACATTATTATTGTTAGGTCGACTACAATTATATTGTGACCCCATGGAACCCTATATATAGAAAGAAGGTTTTTTTATTTGTATCATTCAAGAATTTTTCATTTATGTACTGTAAAGGAGGTTGCCCCATCCAAGTGGCTTATTTCTAAGGCGTTGACCTCTCTTTTCTTCTATTTTGGAGCTAGTTTCATAACATTTGGTATTAGAGAAAACTTGTACGACGTGCCATGTATCATTGTTTCTTCCTTAGGCTCTGAAATTGATACACAGGAAACTATAGTCTCTGTAATTTTGGCCACTTTTTACAGAATTCCAATCTGATACTCATAGAGAGAGTTATGAAAATTTTCCCATGGTCACCTATTTGATATTGAGCATAATGTATAATTACGCCTCGTTGTTCTTTCTTCATATCTCCAAAAAGTATTGGACAATCATTCCAAGGTGTTTGAAACTCCCAAGGACTCCCACCTATTCGTGATCATGATCATTCTATTCATTTGATTCCAGGAAGTGTTCCTCCAAACATCAGGCCTTACAGATATCCTTATGTCCAAAAGAGCGAAATTGAGAGTAATATGATTACAAAAATGTTAGAGGCCGGTATAATTCAACCTAGTCAAAGTTTTTTCTCTGCTCCAGTAGTATTGGTGCACAAGAAGGATGGATCATGGCACATGTGTCCGGATTATAGGGATCTCAATAAGCTCACTATTAAAGATAAATTTCCCATTCCTCTGATGGATGAATTATTGGATGAATTACATGGAGAAATTTATTTTACCAAGTTGGATCTTCATTCAGGATATCATTAAATTAGAATGAAGACTGAAGATATTCCGAAAACAACATTTTGAACTAATGAGGGTCATTATGAATTTTTAGTCATGCCTTTTGGCCTTACAAATGCACCTTCTACATTTCAAGGGTTGATGAATTCCATTTTCAAACCCTTCCATAGAAAAATTTTGTTAATATTTTTTTATGATATACTAATCTACAACATGTCTTGGAAGGATCATGTTCAACATGATGACATGGTGCTCAAAATATTGGAGGAGAAAAAATTATATGCAAAAACCTCCAAATGTTTCTTTGGAGTACAAGAGGTGGAATATCTAGGCCATATTGTATCTCACGAGGATGTTAAGGTTGACCCTAATAAAATTAAAGCCATTAAGGAATAGAAAGTCCCCACAACCATAAACCAGTTACATGGATTTCTCAAGTGAACATGGTATTATCGCAAGTTTTTTAAGAATTATGGGAGAATAGCAGCACCTCTAACAAAATTATTTAAGAAAGATGAATTTTCATCGACTCCTAAAGCAACTAAGCCCTTTGAACATCTTAAAGAGGTAATGTGCTTAGTACCAGTCTTAGCTACGCCAGAATTCACACAAACCTTTATTGTGGAATGTGATGCCTCAGGAAATGGAATTGGTGTTGTTTTAATGCAAGAAGGAAGACCCAATGCTTTTGAAAGTCATCCAATCAAAGGAATTTTTTTACAAAAAGCTATTAATGATAAGGAAATGTTGGCAATACTACATGCACTAAAGAAATGGCGACCTTACCTAATGGGAAGACACTTCAAGGTAAAAACTGATCATGATATTCTTAAATACTTTTTGGAACAAAAAATATATTCAGAAGATCAGCAAAAATGGGTCACAAATATGTTGGGTTATGACTTTGAAATCATCTATAAAAAAGGGAAGCTAAATGTTGTTGCAAATGCACTCTCAAGAAATGATGAAGAGGTGGAAGTGTTTCTTTATGCCATTTATATTATCCAACCAAATTGGATAACCGAAGCAAGGGATGAATGGAAGAAGGAAGAAGAAGTGTGGACACTCATTCAAAAGTTGCATCAAGATCCTAGTACATCTGATACATTTAGTTGGAAAAATGATTCCTTATGGTAAAAATATCGCTTATATATTTGTAAGAATTCCCAACTAATACAAAAGGTTCTTTTGGAATTGCAAACTTCTCCCTTAGGAGGACACTAAGGATTTTTAAGAACTTACCAAACCGTGAAGAAAGAATTTGTTTGGGATGGCCTTAGATCTGATATTCAAACTTTTGTGTTGAAATGTTTGGTATGCCATCAAAATAAAGTTGAGACAGATAAAACCCTAGGTCTTCTACAACCTTTATCCATTCCAAGTCAATGTTGGGAGGATATTTCAATGGATTTTATCATATGTTTACCTATTTTTGAAGGAACGAGTTTCATAATGGTGGTAGTTGATAGACTTACCAAATATGCACACTTTTGTACATTATCTCATCCATTTAAAGCAAGTACACTTACTACTGCATTTATGGAAACAATTCAAAAGCTACATGGAAACCCAAAGATTATTGTAAGTGATAGAGATCACATTTTTACTAGAATTTTTTAGACGAAATTATTTTCTTGTTTGGGTACTCAACTATCTCATAGCTCATCTTATCATCCTCAATCCGATGGGCAATCTGATATAGTGAAAAAAAAATTGGAAGGATATCTTCATTGTTTTGTATTTGATAAACAAATACAATGGGTCAAACGGTTACCTCTGGCTGAATGGTGGTATAAAACTTCCTTCCATACTACAAAAAAAATGACCCCAATTATGGCACTTTATGGATATCCTCCACATCCATCATATCATCTTTAAGAGGAAATTCTAAGGTTCAAGCAGTGGAAGATCACATTGATAATCAACAAAAAGTTCTCCAACTCTTAAAGGATAACCTAAATTTGTCAAAAAATCGAATGAAACAACGGGTAGATCAACATCGCAGTGAGTGAATTTTTCATGGAGGAGACTGGGTATTTTTACGACTACAACCATACAAACAAATATCCCTCAAGAAAGATAAGAAGGATAATAAATTATCGCCAAAGTACTATGGTCCTTACGAGGTGTTGCAAAAAATTGGTACTATGGCATACAAATTGGAGCTTCCTACTTCTTCTCGAGTGCATCCATTTTTCCATGTTTCATGCTTAAAGAAGGTTATAGGTGAAAAACATCCAGTTCAAACAATATTTCCAGAACTTGATGAGGAAGGAAAAATCATATTGGAACCTGAAGCAGTCACGGAACCAAAACTCGACAGCTACGAAATCGATCAATTTTAGGGTATCTCATTAAGTGGAAGAACATACCCACTAAAGATTGTACATGGGAGGATGATAATTTTATACAGAAGCATCTAGAGCTGTTCAAGAATTAAGGAAAACACTTTTTTTGAAGGAGAGGGGCATGTTAGGTTCCTATATTACTAGTGTAGTCCCTTATTTTTGTTAGTGTAGCCCCCTTATTGTTATTGTTGTACCCCTATAACCCCCATATTGTTATAATTGTGCCCATACATTATTATTGTTAGGTCAGCTAGGATTATATTGTGATCTCATGGAATCCTATATATATAAAGTAGGATTTTTCATTTGTATCATCCAATAATTGTTTATTTATATACTGTAAAGAAGGCTACCCCCTCGAACTGGCTTATTTCTAAGGCATTGATCTCCCTTTTCTTATATTTTTGGAGTTGGTCTGATAACATTAGAGACAATAATTATAGATATGGCCATATTATTGTTGATGAAAATGTTATGAAACTGGCTCCAAAAATAGAAGAAAAGAAAGATCAATTCCTTATAAATAATCCACTTCGAGGGGGGAACCTCATTTACATTACTTAAATGAAAAATTCTTGAATGATACAAATGACAAAACCTCCTTCTATATATAGGAGTTCATGGCGTCACAATATAATCCTAACCCACCTAACAATAATAATGTAAGGGCACAATAACAACAATATGGGGGTTACAGGGGTACAACAATAACAATAAAGGGGCTACAATAACAACAATAAGCGACTAAAATAGTAATATAGGGACCTAACATGACCCTCTCCTTCAAAAAGTTTTGTCCTACACGCTTGAGTATCTTTGGATGCTTCTGTATAAAATTTCATCCTCCCATGTAGAATCTTCAGTGGGTAAGTTCTTCCACTTGATGAGGTACTCTGGAATTGATTGATTTCGTAGCTGTCGAGTTCTTGTTTCCGTGACTGCTTCAGGTTCCAATATGATTTTTCCTTCTTCGTAAAGTTCTAGAAATATTGTTTGAACTAGAAGTTTGTCACCTATAACCTTATTTAAGCATTAAACATGGAAAATTAGATGCACTCGCGAAGAAGTAGGAAGCTCCAATTTGTATGCCATAATACCAATATTTTGCAACACCTTGTAAGGACCATAATACTTTGTTGATAATTTATTATCCTTATTAGCTTTCTTGAGGGACATTTGTTTGTATGGTTGTAGCCTTAAAGATACCCAGTCTCCTACATCAAAACTTCTCTGGCTGCGATGTTTATTTGCATGTTGTTTCATTCGATTATTTGTCAAATTTAGGTTATCCTTTAAGAGTTGGAGAACTTGTTGTTGATGCTCGATGTGATGTTCCACTACTTGAAACTTATAATTTTCTCTTAAATATGATGTGATGGATGGTGGATGATATCCATAAAGTTCCATAAATGGGGTCATTTTTGCTGCAGTATGGAAGGTAGTGATATACCATCATTCTACCAGATGTAACCACTTGACCCATTGTTTTTGTTTACCAGATACAAAACAATGAAGATATCCTTCCAAACATTTGTTCACTATATCAGTTTGACCATCGGATTAAGGATGATAAGATGAGCTATGAGCTAGTTGAGTACCCAAACAAGAAAATAATTCCATCCAAAAATTTCCAGTAAAAATGGGATCTCTGTTGCTTACAATAATCTTTGGGTTTCCATGTATATTTTGAATTGTTTCCATAAATGTAGTAGAAACTATACTTGCTTTAAATGGATGAGATAATGCACAAAGGTGTGCATACTTGGTAAGTCTATCAACTACTGCCATGATGACACTCTTTCCTTTGGACTTAGGTAAACCTTAGATAAAATCCATTGAAATTGTCATAACTCTCTCTCTGATCATCATATTGGAATTCTGTAAAACGTGACCAAAAGTGCACAGAATATGTTTCCCATGTATCAATTTAAGAGCTAAAGGAGGAAAAAGTGACATGTGGGATGCCGTACAAGTTCGCTCTACTTAACCACTCCATAAATAGGTCATTGTGGGAGATTATGAATAACTTTTCCTTGAAGCATCCAAACCATGTCAGACCTATGGCATTTGAAAGAAGATTCATAGGGCTACTACAAGACCAAATTTCAGATATTGAAGATCTGTAATCACAGAGATAATTCAGTTTCAATATCTATCACTTAAAAAGAAAGGAAAATGTGTGTATTTTTTTTTCAAATTGCATAAGTGTTGTCTGAAAAATCCATTTGAAGTGATTCCAAGGGCATAATGAAGCATAGATATTAATATTGGGTTCTAAAATATCCCCTAAAATGAATCAAAGACCCATTAAGCCCTCAGAACACTCTACTATGACTCATGAATTTGAGGAAGTGCAACATGATATATAAAAATTACAAGAGCAAGTGCACAAAATTTCGCTCTCGCAAAGAGCAACAAAAAATGAAATGGAAGTTTTGAAGAAAGGCATGGAAGCTGAGATGGATGGTTTGAAGAAAGGCATGGAAGCTACTATGGATGGTTTGAAGAAAGGCGTGGAAGCTAAGATGGTTGGTTTGAAGAATGGCATGGAAGACATGGAAGAAAAAATGGAAGGTTTGAAGGAAGGTTTGACAAAGTTGATATAACAAATGATTCCTAGCGTCGGGTGTGAAGCCTAATTTTCATCCCGATTCAGAGATATTTGTTTCAGCCGGATGTATACCCCAGGAAGACTATACACCCCTCCACGTGGGGGGGGGTGTTGGGGGGACTTGTCCCCCTTGCAAGGTCTGATTGGGACTGCCCCCCGGATGAGGGGTTCGGGGGCCAGCGGTCCCCCAATGGAGGTTTTGGGGGTCAGCACCCCCGAAGCTAAAATCATATATAAAATTTCCTTGTAAAATTATTTCAATTTCTAGTCAATTTGGGATGTTCATTAGACGGATGATGTGATGGTAGAAGTTATTTTTAATTTATGGTTTATTTCCCTAGAAGGAAACCCCTTGTTTTGTATGAGGGAATTGTAATTGCAACTGTATATTGTATGTGTATTCTCAGAGCGAGAAAAAAATAGGGAGAATCTGAGAGAGAAAAAGGATATTACAGCGGATATGTTGTAGGTTGTGTCTCTTCATTTTTCTGTATAATATAAAGGAAGGAATAGTTGTTTGAGGTGGACATAGCCTAAATTGGGTGAACCATGTATATCTATGTCTCTCTTGTTTTATGTGTTTTCTATGTTTGTGTTTCTGTATATTTTAGGTGTTGCATTGCTCTATAATATATATAATTTTCTAACAACTAGTATCAGAGCCGAAGATCTATTTGGTTGATAAACTCGCAGGAAAGAAGGGGTTTGGGTTCGAGTGGGAGCAATGGCGGAAGATGGTAAGTTTAGGGTCAAGAAATTTAACGGCAAAAACTACGTGCTGTTGAAGATGTAGATGGAAGATTATCTGTATTAGAAAGTTTGATACCTACCATTAGGAGGAAACAAAGAAGTTAATGACTATGGCGGACAGTAAATATCCTTGATTCTTGATAGAAAGGAACTTGGAATAGTACGGTTGTGCCTCACGGCATCGGTATCCTTCAATATTTCGAAGGAAAAAACAACAGAGGGTTTGATTAAGGAATTGGAAAAACTATATGAAAAACCCTCGGCCTAAAATAAGGTATTTCTTATGAAACTTTTATTGAATATGAATATTTCAGAAGGTGGATCTGTTGCAAACCATTTAAATTATTTTAATACGGTTACTAGTCAGTTAAGTTATGTAGGGTTAAACTTTGTTGATGAATTTAGCGATCCGTTATTTCTATGCTCATTACTAGAACATTGGAATGGTTTAGTTATGGACATTAGTAAATTTTTCTCTGGATCTAGTACTTTAAAGTTTGATGATGTTGTCAGTGCTATCCTTAGTGAGGAAATGTGACAGAAAATCTCTGGTGAGACATAGGGTAATGCTTTGAGTGCAGAGACTAGGGGAAGAAAAATGGAAAGAGGAAAGAGCTTAGCATATCGTAGTAAATCAAGGAAAGGAAGATCCAAGTCCAGATTGGGGATAGTGTGCTAGAAATGCCGAAAGAAAGGACACCTAAAGAAAGACTGTAGATCTTGGGATGGAAAAGAAGGAGACGCACAACATGAAAACAAGCATGAATCAATGTGGCAAGTGATGTGTTACAATATTATTTGATTATTTCTTTAGAAAATGTTACTGATTCCTGGGTGGTAGATTCAGGGGCCTCATTCCATGCCATACCTGATAATAAATATTTTCATGACTATGTTCAAGGATATTTTGGACAAGTTCATTTTGGTGATGATAAACCTTGTAAAATTGTTGGAATGGTTAAAGTTCTTGTAAAATAGTAGAATGGAAACCAATGGTTATTAAAGGAGGTAAGGCATGTTCCGGATCTGAAGAAAAATATCATTTCAATAGGGCAGTTAGGCGGCGAAGGTTGTGTGACAACTTTCACAGATAAAACTTTGAAGGTCACCAAAGAAGCCCTGGTAATAGCAAAAGGAGAAAAGGTTGGTACATTTTATTTATGCAATGGTATTTCTAACTCTGTTAATGTTGTAACTTCCAAAGAAGCACATGCAACATTATGGAATCAGAGGCTCGAACACATGAGTGAGAGGGGGATGAAGATTCTTCACTCAAGAAATTTTTTGCCGGGTTTGAAGAATATTGATTTGGATTTCTGTGAGAATTGTATTTATGGAAAACTGAAGTGAGTCATATTTCTCACAGTTGGAAAAGAAAAGAAGAGTGAAAAATTAGAGATTTTTCATCCAGATGTATGGGGAAATGCTCAGGTATCATCTCTCGGTGGCTCTCGTTGTTATGTTACTTTTATTGATGATGAAACTAGAAAAAATTGGATTTATTGTATTCAGAATAAATATGATGTATTTGATCCATTTAAGAAATGTAAATATTTGGTTGAGATTGAGATAGGAAATAATAATCATGGAGCATGCAAGGTGAATGAGATTTCATGCACGATTGCCTTTACAATTTTGGGCAGATTCTATCACTAGTACATTTGGTCAAAATTCCGACAATTTAGTTTTGAAACTTTTGATGTATTCTTGAAAATTTCCCCAAATTTTCTCAATTTTTAAAATCCTGCCAACAACCGTCTCTATAGAAACATTTAGGGACATCGTCGGTATTGTGACATTTAGGAAGGTCATAAAAATACCAATGTCTTGGGACACAATGTCGAAAATGCGACATTTCGAAAACATGTGTCGCTATTGCGACGTTTTGATAGAAGCATCGGTATAGCGACGCTTATGGACATCGTCGGTATTGCGACGGTATTTGGGACAAACATCAGAATAGCGACAGTTTGTGGACCTAGCTTGAAAAACGTCAGAATAGTGACTTTTGTAAACCTAACATGACAAAAGACAATGTAACAATGCCTACGATTACATGTCTAACATGGCCAAATGGAGCGGGGTGGCATTCACATGTATCTTCTCCTCCACAATCTCTTCTCTTACTTGAATTTCAGGCTTTTGTTGGAGGGGAGGATGGTGCAGACCATCTAGCGAGTGTTCTTTTGAATGCTAGTTTGCAAAATGGGGTTCTTCTTAGAACTGAGGTAGATATGGCAAATGGTGGCCTTTCAGACACCCGGACCAGATTCTTGGGTTTAAGAGCACCAAAAAAATTTTCTACTATAATGAGAGGTCATTGGGAAACTCTTTGTTTATCAAGCAAGCCCTGGCTGGGCTATATTCATCAGGGGAACTTTATTTTAACTCAACTCTCTTACGAGACTCTTGAATATGCAGCATCATTTTTTTCTGATCAGTGTGTTGAAGGTGTGGTTGCAGTTGTTGGGGATGCGCTTAAGGTTTTTATGATTGAAAGGTTGGGAGAAACATTCAATAAAATCGTTATGCCTCTTAGATATATGCCAAGAAATTTCATTTTGCATCCAAAGCAGAAATCATTTATTATTATTGAAAGAGATTAGGGTGCATTCATTGCATAAGAACGTGAAGCTGCAAAGAAAGAATGCTTAGAAGCTGTTGGTTTAGGGGAGAGTGGGAACATGGAAGTAGAACAGAAGAATGGTGATGATGAAGAGAAGGAGGATCCTCTTCCTGATGAGTAGTATGGTTATCCAAAAGCAGAGTCAAAGAAGTGGGCATCTTGTGTTAAAGTTCTAGATCCCAAAACTTGTGAAACTACATGCCTCTTGGCACTGCAGGATAATGAAGCTGCATTTGTCATTTTCTCTATTACTTTTCATGATAAATAATTGGGAACATTTGTGGCCATTGGAACTGCAAAGGATTTATAATTTTTTCCAAAGAGGCATTGTTCAGGAGGTTTTATTCATATTTATAGATCTGTGGATGATGGCAAATCCCTGGAGCTTTTGCATAAAACAGTAGTTGATGGAGTACCTCTTTGATTATGTCAATTTCAAGGCCACTTATTATTTGGGATTGGACAGGTGCTGAGAATATATGACATGGGAAAAAATAAATTGCTGCAGAAATGTGAGAATAAGCTCTTTCCCAATACGATTGTGTCTATTCACACTTATGGTGATCGGATTTATGTTGGACATATTCAAGAGGTATGTGTCAGCTTTTTCTCTATTTCTTTCCACAATTTTAATGAGATTTAAGATGCAATATGAGAAATGATAATTGTTTTTTTTCTTGGTTCAAAAAAGATATTTATACTAGCAAAAGCCCGAAACCAGACATAGACACAGAATGCCCTATAACTTCCTAGCTTCTAGTTTAAATTAGAATTGCAATATCTACAACAACCTAATAGCTACTACTAAATCCAACTACTAGAATATTGCAAGCCATGTAGTGCCATTACTTACTGATATATATAATCAAAATACTTGGGTAGAGGATGCCATACATGGCCTTCCTGATACTCCCAGATGTAGATGACATTAAAACCATAAGTGAAAGATTAGCAACTATTACCATCCTTTAGGAAATAATTCCAGTCATAAACAGATTTCAGAGTGTAAGCTTGTAGTTTTCATGAGCCACAGGTTTGTCTCAAGTCTTGGGATCTGCCTTCTCCTCCACCATATCTCAAGGAATCTAGACCTTGAGAAATCTATACCATGTCTTATTGAGGCCTTGTTTCTTTCCTGCTCATGTCCTTAAATCCCCTCAATCTTCATTATGCATGTCCTGAAATAGCTAGAGAATATTCCCCTTATATTTTCTCTTATTTGATGAAAACTGATAAGCTTTCAGTCTGGGCAATCCTTGTCTGAATTTTTTTCAGGTTTTGGGTAACCCATGTAATTTGCAAAAACCATTTTTGGCAGCCTCTATTTACTGTATAATAAGCTTTGGTACTAGCTTTCATCCTCAAATTTTTTTTAGGATATTTAACATGGTGAGTTATGTTGGAGACCAAGTTTGTAATAAAAACATAGTTGGGTTCTTTGAAAAAAATCATAAAACTTCAAAATTGTAGGCATTTTGGGCATGCACCCACGAACCAAATTCAAATTTCACTACTGTTCCTAAAGAATGCACCAGAGGTATGCATAATTTCACAACATCCTGCATTCTAAAATGCAATGAAACATTTCCAAGGGAAACATAGGTCCCCAAAACTTCAATTCAATATATTTCACCAAATATTCTTGGCATAGGTATAAGAATTTCATCCCTTGTATTAGTGAAATACTTGAATGTCTTCTTTTGCAGTTACCCAAGATATATTTTTAGAGATGCTTCCTTTAGCTATGGATTATCCATAATTTAAGAGACTTAAAATAATCATTTTTCATCATATCTCATTCAATACAATCATACTCACAACAGTGCAATGCAAGACATATCACTACAGTATAGGGTATATGGCATTACAAAATTTGCAATTTCGAGGCAGTATTTCATATCATAGGAAATGTCCTACACAGGTTACCCATTCTTTAGTCAATTGAATGAACTTGATCCATTTCATTGCTTCCTCCAATACCAATATCTCTTGCGTGCTTCAAATTAGTCGGTGCATCTAACACTGCCCAAGCATTGTTGAAGATAATATATCACTTAAGGATTTCATCATTGAAATTTTTGTGTATAAGTAGGTGAAGGGAATCATTATAAATGATGTACTTAATGTTTTCTTTAAGGAACCATTCATAACTTCATATAATGCATGTATTTCCAGAACATTGGCATAGTCCTTTGATGATACATTTTTGCACAAATGAATTTTTTCCATCAAGGCATACTAAGATCAACCTTAACAACATCAAAGAAAATTTAATACAAGTCTTAATACATACTTTTTCAATCAATACTAATTTTTATTCTCATATACTCTACAATATTATTGCTAAAAGAAATTTAACTTCAAACAAAAATTTCAGAGAAAAACAATATATAGCCTTTAATCTAATGTAATCAATCTTTAGTAGACTTTTCAAACTGAAGATACCTTTGCTAACGTTGTCACTAATTGAGGCATTTCAGACTACTTTGGATTATGTTCTCAAATTCTTTGGTCTTTATATCTTTCATATGAGGTATTTCAACCTTACTATAGCAGACCAAATACCATTGGCTTTTATCCTTCTTTTAGAGTTTCGGACTAGAGCTTCTAAAGACACATACTCAGATAGGAAATATAGTTTTTTCTTAATAAATAGTGAGTCTTAACTTGGGAAGTAATATTTCATTTGCAATGGCCATTAGAAATTTCTATTTGAATTTATGAGGCCTCTTAGACTTGATTGAAACATAATAACAAGAAGAACAATTTGGGATTTCTTTCTCTTAAATCCTCTTCAAAATAGTTGGCATTATGTTATTCGATCTCCAAATAATAACATATCGAAAACCCTTCATCCTATAAATATTTCCACTGGGCATAACATAGTGATAACAATAATTATGTCAAAACCATAAAATGTAACCAATGTCCATTTTTGTTTCAATAGGGGACTTCAATGATCTCCTTCAGATTCAAATTGATATTATAGACAACTTCAACCTTCTGTAAAGTTAACTTCAAAATTTTGTCAAGGTTGTTAAGGCCTCAAGTCATACTACTTTATTGAATAAATTAAGGTATGATTTTCTAGGCTTCTAGGCTTCTCAGTTTCCTCTTAATCACTCTCAGACTTTCACTTTATTAAGCTCCTCTTTCGGGTCTCCTGTGGTTTTGACTAAGGTTTTTTGACCCTCTTAGGTTCAGACTAAAAAATTACCTCATATATATTCAACCTTGTCTGATAATGTCTTGAGATCTCTTGGTTTTCTATTTATGACTTTCGATCCTTCTTCAAGAAGCAATGGAGGCTCGGATTTAATTTGTCTAGCAGATCCCATCAAACATTTCTTCTTCTGGTATACAAGGATAGCATAATGGGTATTAAAATGTTTAAATATGGGTTAACAAGATATTTAGACAATGAATAATGATGGAAGATCCACTTATATCTGTATTTTTCCTGTTTATGGGACCTACCCAATATATGTATCTTGATCTGGAAAAAGTAAAGATAGGAACAATAATGAAGAAAAACACGTTTGTCCTTGCATTTCATCATTATATTTTTCAATTTAATAGATCAAATTTATTCTAATCCAATATATTAAAGTATTGAAACATTGTGCTGTTCCATTCAATGCCATTATAAAAAACTGGACAAAAAAGGTAAAATACTTGGCATTTGCAAGATTGTGATAGAACTAAAAATAATTTTACTAATAGCAATGGACCTAAACATATATTTTTTCTCATTTTTCTAGATGAATAATTTTTTTTTAGTTCGTATAAGCTACCAAGTTGAGTGGAAGTCCATAGTTTAGGGTAATTTATCTCCAAAGAGGGGATTCCTTTTACGGGATGGGGATGTGAAGTAAGTGACTACAACAAGTTAATACCTATTGTCAAGCAAATTTGTGGAATTGGTAAAACTAGAATATATGTTGATTATCAAAAGTCATTTGTTGTGGGGGATGCCAAGGTGGATTATATTGAAGTTGGTTTTCTAACCTTCCATGCTTTGCATAAACTATGGGCTAGAAAGGTACATTTAATCTTAAAATTGTTTGGGGTAATGGTCATTGATAAATGATTGAAGGTTCAGTCCCTAGTAGAAATTTTTACTTTGTAAATGCAATCTCCTTCTTTTCATTCCAAAGCACAAACAACCGACTTAGCATAGAGGGATGGGTTGGAGTGTGAGTTCTGGGAATACCCAAGCCACTCCTTTCCTTCCATGTGTATTAAAGGTTCCTGAATCTATGAAAGTTGGCCCAAAGAAGCAACCAAGGGCACCTACAATAAATAGTAACATGGGTAGGAGCCAACACTTAGTGCATATCTGAAATCGTGCTGCTAAGGTCTTGGGATTATAAATCCATTCACAAAAACTCTTTTTCCACATTTGGATAAGCATGTCCCATTATTCCTCAAGTGTTTCTTGAAAAGAAAAAGGAATGCCTAAGAATTTAAAAATCTGGCATGGCTTGACCCAAGCCCATCCTTGTGTTTTAAGTCAATCTGGCATCTTTTGTGAGCTCCAGCTTTAAGTCAATCTGGCATGTCCTGTAAGCTGTACCTGTAGCAATAGCTTTTTTCTCATTGAAAATTTTGAGCTTAGGGCCTTTTTGAAAATGCCTAAGTAATCCATAGTGCATCAATTGACTCATGTTCTAGAAAATTTATTTGAGCCCATTCAGAAGTTGATTTCGATACGGTTTGTGCATATTAATCCACTTTAATGAGACCTTGTTTGACCCTATGAGCTATCAAACATACGCTGGCCTCTGTTTGGAAAATTGATCAAAAAAAGATTAACTTTGGTTTACAACCATTAAAATTTAAGAGAGACAAGGTTAGGTCTTAGTGAATAATATCTTAATAGCCTTTATTGAAATTGGCTCAAATGCAAGAGGTAGTATAAAGGGATATACCCCACTATCTCGTAATTTATTCTCGAAGTTGGTTTTGATGAATAGGATGTTATGGCCATAATGACTGGGCCATTCCATGCCCTTACAGATTGCAATAATATCATCGATGATGAATCACTGTTTGATGAAACAAGTCTGCTCAGGTTTGATGATAACCATAAGAATATGCTTGGTTATGAGTGTTGAGCTTTGGTTATACTATTACATGAGACATTCAATGGAGTGATAGGCTTCCGGCTCATAGTCACTTTGGAATCATTGGTCTTGGGTATGAACTTGATAATACCTTTGTTTAAGTTGGTTCCCAATGATTTCTTTGTGATGTATCCTTTGTGAACCTTTGCAAAGTGTCTGGATTGAAAAAGTATGAGGTAGAATTTTAGAATTTATGCTGGATTTTGTCTAATCCCAGGACTTACCATCATCATTGACCATGTTTGAGAGGGTAGCAACTAGCTTACCCAAATTCAAAGACTAGTCACAAAGTATTCTTTGCTCTTTATAAAGTTTATGTGAGGCGACTCCAAGACAGGGTTGCATGGACGTTCCTCACTTTGCAATTGAAAATTATTTTGTAGGGAGAACTCAAAAATAAATTATTTTTCAATTTAATATTTTAAGGAATCCTACTCTTGGTTGATTTGATAGTGGAGATTCTCTTCGGGCCTTTTTTTGAAGAAAGGGCCCCTAAAAATCATTTTTTAGGCCTATCACCTATTTTAAGCCAGTGGATGCTAGCCCTGCAAATGTGCCCCTTTAGCACTTTGAATATTGACAACTTTCAGATGACCACTGAGTGTGGCCACCCTGACTTGAAGTTATTCATTGAAAAGGATATTATGGAGGCATTGTCTTACAGATTCCCTTCTTCTTTGATAAAATGTTACATTTTATTTTGATGGAGGAATTTTTCCTCTGTAGGCTCTAAGGATAGAGGCACCTCACAAGCCATATAAACATCTTATTGCCAACCCCAATCAGAACTTATTCTTTAAGGTCTTTGGACAATTTAAACTTCAGACATGCTTTTCTAGCCCGAGGGTTGTAAATTTTCTCAGACCTGTAATAGATAAAGTGAGTGACAGGCTGAGAAATATGTTTTTGGAAAGCCTAATATTGCATGGCTATCCCGGGGAACTTCATGCATAGGGAAACATAATTGTGCATTTGTGTTTCTAGAGAGTTTCTCATACCACCAAGAGAAGAAAGCTAGGGTGTTTATACGTAACAAGGACTGCTGGAAACACTTTCATCAAAGACAATTTTTTTCAAAAAATAAAAGAAAAAATAAGCCCATGGTCAAGATAACAGGGTTCAGTCACCAATAGAAATTTTTACTGTGTGAATGCAATCTCCTTATTTTCTTTCTAGATCACAAACAATCGACTTAGCATAGAGGGATGGGTTGGAGTGTGAGTTCTGGGGATACCGAAGCCACTCCTTTCCTTCCATGTGTATTAAAGGTCCCTGAATCTATGAAAGTTGGCCCAAAGAAGCAACCAAGGGCACCTACAATAAATAGTAACATGGGTGGGAGCCAACACTTAGTGCAGATCTGAAATTGTGCTGCTAAGGTTTTGGGCTTATAAATCCATTCACCAAAACTCTTTTTCCACATTTGGATAAGCATGTCCCATTATTCCTCAAGTGTTGCTTGAAAATAAAAAGGAATGCCTAGGAATTTGAAAATATGGCATGACTTGAACCAAGCCCATCCTTGTGTTTTAAGTCAATCTGGCATCTTCTGTGAGCTCTAGCTTTAATTCAATCTGGCATGTCGTATAAGATCTACCTATAGCAATAGGTTTTTTCTCATTGAATGTTTTGAGCTTAGGGCCTTTCTAAAAATTCCTAAGTAATCCATAGCGCATCAATTGACTCTTGTTCTATAACATTTATTTAAGCCCATTCAGAAGTTGAATTAATGGGTGGATAGCCCTATTAAGAGTTGTTATAGGTCTTCTTGTATACCTGTAGGGTGTCGCTACCTTCTAGGAGGGAAACTCTGTGTATAAAGCTTTGTAACCTCCCCCAAGGAGCAGTGTGAACGGACAACCTCCCATTGAAGAGCAATCGTAGCTCAGGGAAGAAATTATGGGCCAGATTTGAGCAAATAAGGTATGTCTTCTATGGACTCTATCAAACACCTACAACACAATTATTAGCCTTCAAGTGAAATAGATCAGATCTCTAATGACAATGAAGTTTTCCCACATGGTTATTAGGCACATCACCTCTGTGATTTTAGAGCTTGATTTTCCTAGTTCAAACTATGGTCTCTTTAGGTTGGCTTGAGTAAACCAAATCTCCATTATGAAATTCGTCTCATCAACCTCTATAAAGAAGAGAGCAATTACCACCCTCTATAAAGAAAGGAAGCCTTTCTTGGTTCCATTCCTTTCCATGTTCCTGGTTTTCTGCGCTGTTACTTGTGCTGGTTAATAATTTAAACTATTATGCCACAACAGAAATTCAGTGAACACTGCCATAGCTGGGATCCCTTGCAAAAAATATGGTAAATGTGATGTAGTTATTTTTAATGCAATTGTGATGATTATGATTATTTCTGATACTAGCTAAGAAACATTAGGCATGGGATGAGTGGGGCGTGTTAGGTGATGGGATAAAAGTGAGTCCAATATATATATATTTAAAACTTGGCCTTTAATTTCGTTAAGTCCCTTTTGATTATGCATCTAGTTCCCAATGTAACCTTGGGGTGATTCAAATGGTCATTAACACCTAGGGTCTAGGCCTTGGTTCCCCATGAGACCTTGCTTTGAAGGGGCATGTTAAAAGTAACCTATGAGAGTATGTATGCTTTCATTTTCCTTGGGATTTGGAAGTCATGATATCAATAGCAGAGTTATGTTGTTGGTTAGAGCTTGTTAGGTGTGCAGGGTTATGTTATTTGTTTGATATTTCATACTAGAGAGTTAGGGAAACGCTACTAGCATTGGTTAATTGTTCTCGAGATATGATAATATACATAATTTAATCTTAATAAATTTCCACAAATAACTAGAAAAGTAGGTCAATGGGATTCAAAAGTATTTGAGTGGTGATAAGGGGTGGAAGTGGAATTGCGACTCCTTAAAGTCAAGAGTAAAGAAAAAATACACATAATACGAATTTTTTTTTTGTAAACTAATGTTTTCTATTGGTATTGTTTAAAATTACATATCAAGAGAGTTACTGTAAGCCTCTAGTATGCCACTATGGAAACCAGACTAATGGCAATGCAAAATTCTCTTCACCATGAGAAGTTTAAAATTGAGATTTATACAAAATATGATAGTGTGTTTCTGTTCAAAATTAAAATTATCTAGCAGACTAGCAGACTAATATGGAAAATTGTATAGTAACTATAAAAACTAGAAAACCAAAAACCTATCATTAATCTATGAAGAAACTGATGGATCCACCTCAGTAAAGGTCTTCAATAGTTTTATTGGTGTTACATGTTCCAGATGATGGGGCAATTCATGGTTCAATGTGTTCCATTCTACTGGCCATATCTGTGATCTGGAGTTGCATCTCATCTAGCATGAGCAGAATTTCATCCTTGGCATTGTTATGATCCAGGAGCACAATGGCTAATAGCATCTTCATTTACAAAGAGAGGTTTATAGTATGTAGAGACTAGTTCTGTCTTCCTCTGGAATGCACTGTGTCTAGACTCTAGAATCCATGTAGCAATCTTTAATGCAGTTTCATAATTTGAAATACATTCTCTCTTTTCAACCACTTCTCATTTGACCTCTTGAAGCTTTTTGAATACCCATAGGAATTTGAGCTGGAAACTGCCTAGCTGAAGATTCTGCCTGAAATCTAGCATGCAAACCTCCATTGGATCCATGAATGTCAGCTCCTCTTTTTGTCCTACCTCGTTGCTTCATCATATCTAAAGCAGGAAGTAGAAATTGCAATAGGGAATGGTTCATGTAGAGGAAGGTGGGATGACAGGAATCACCTAAAAGGAAAAAGGAAACCAATCATGGAAAGGCAAGCATAGAACCCATTTGAACAGCTCCTGCAGTGTTGTGCTAAACCATTTGAGGGGAAGGAGATGGAGTGAAAGCTGGAGACCAGAACAAATATATTTCCACAAGAAAGTGTGCAGAAAGGAAATAATAGACCTGCTAAGCAAAAGGGCAGAGGGGGGGATACTTTGGATTCAGATAATCCTCTCTGTCTGAGGGAAGTGAATAGGAGGAGGATATCACCGTTAGAGAAGTGGCAAGGAGGAGATACAAAAAAATCATTATACCGATTGAAACATTATTTCCTCATCCTCCATGCATGAAGGGACAGTCCCTGTAATTAATGATGGGCATGACCAGATTGACTACAAAGTGTACACTATATTCTCAAGTTAGGAAGGGATGATGTGGCACGTCCTTGCCTTTCATTCCCTGTTGGGAAATATGTCTCACTTCCCTCCTTGTCATGTCTTGCATCACCCCATTCTAAGAGACACATAATAGCAACATTAAAAGTAAAAGAAAATGACTTATTCTTCAATACAATGTGAGAGTGGCCTACCTCATAGTCTAAATAAAATTAGAAATAAAAACAAGATAGGAAGGAGTAGATGTAGCCTTGGGATCTACAAAGGGTGAATATACCATTGTAACATGGGAAAACCTCGAATCTGGTATCTACCATTAAGATGAGGCCTATGCGTTTCCAGAGAATATCCTCATTAATAGCAGAGTTGTGCATGTGGTTTTGAGGGATTAATAGGTAGAGTCCTTCTATTGACATACTTAACCTAGAGTGAGATACACAATCAGTGCTATAATTGGTTTCTGGGTGGCCATATCAACATAAAATTAATTACCCACCTTATTGAGAGTGTCGAGATCCGTTGTTTTTTCGGTTAAGTAGGTGAGGGATAGGGTTCATATGTTATAAATGATTAACTAGTGCAGGGATATCTGAGAGATTTCAAGCTGTCTTATCCTTTCAACATTGGTGGATAAGTCATTGACAACCTTCATCCTTTAATTACTTTTAGAATGGGATTCCATTATTTTCTTCTTTGAGCCAAACATTGGTTGGGTTCAGGATTGAAATTGTCTTTGAAGGAGCTTTAAGCTACAGCAGGTGTAGTAATGCTAGGGTGCAGTGGTGAGGTTGGGACTTAAAATTTCTATAGATGGGTGGAGTGCTAGGGTATGACATCAATAAATACAAATTTGTTTGTTATTTCTTGATTGGGCTCTTTTCTGATGCAAAATTAGTTTGGCTTTTTGGCATCTTGATTTCAATAGGACTGAAAATTAGATGACTAATGTGTAGAAGCCCTAGATTTTTAGGTGAAGCTTGGTTGGCCATAAACAATAGTCAAATGAGTAGATTCTATATTGTGATTTATTTCATCCTTCATGGTGTTTGTTTTCTTTGGTTATGTGTGTAGAAATATCCTGCTTGTATTTTGGATTTATTCTAATGATTGTGTCCAGTACTCTTTAGCTCAATTCTTAAGTTTGGTAAGATGGTAGGTTATAAAATATGTTTTTGCACTTCTATTGTTTGTTTTCCTTTCTACCTTAACCTGCCAAAATTGGGCAATCAAGATTTAAATGGTTTCATGGATTAAATCTATAACAGTGTGTTACTAGAGAAACACTTCACTTTATGCCATATGGACGTTTTGCTGCATTGTAACTTGTAACTTATTTGATTTATTCTGCAGAAGTCTCCATAATTTCATTGGCACACGCTTCTGTATCATGCAACAAGTTCTATTTGTAATGTACAACCCCACTGAGCCGTAGAGCTTATTTCATACAAGTTTTACTGATAGCATGGCTTGTTTTACAAATAACATTTTGTGTATAGAATTCTAGAATGTCTTTGGTCTATGTGATTTAGATATAGCACAAAGTAAAAGCCCATTTAAAATCATTTTCATCTTGCAGAGTTATAAATGCATTGACCCGTAATATGTGATAACATTTTGTTGTGTATATTTTTAAAATTTGATAATTATGGTGCTGCAATGGCCTCACAAGTTGCAATATAGGTTTATTTCCTTTTGTTTGATATAATACCCTTTATAGTAACATGTATTTACTATTATGGTGGTTATATTATGTGTGTGTATTGCAGATTTCTACAGTTGCTCGAATTCGTAACGCCCTTGCATATGCGACACATAATTTTTTTTAGAATCATGGGTTTAATTATATCCATACACCTATTATTACAACGGTTGAGATAATGCCTCATTTATGATGCATACTATAGTTTAAAGTTGGTTTGGTGTGTTGGAGGATGTTGAGAGATTCTCTCAACTACTCCCTCTGATAATGGAATTAGTTGGATATCAACGTACTTATAAATATTTGAATGTATTAGTGTGATTAAAGATAGAAATTCAATTATTGTATGTGTGAATATTGTGTGTTTATGCTCTCTCATAATTTTCTAATATGGTATCGAGCCTAATTGGGCTTAATCCCTCATGGGAGTGCCCGAAAATGAAATAATTTGAGAGAGAATTTACGTACATAAGTAGATTAGATAGGTATTATTGTGCATTTGCGGATGGCATATGCGACGAGGGTGTAGAGTGGCGATTGGCGGTTAGCATACAACATTTACGGATTACGGACGTATTTGGTGCATTGCATGTGAAACATTCCATAATGTAATCGACGCATTATCAACTATTCCGTCACGCGATTCTGAAAAGAGCCTATCTAGTGCCCTTTCGTGACAGAGAACGAAATCGAATATATATCCTATTGGGCTGCTCAAAGAATTTATATTTACTCCGGATCGTTTCATGTATGACGGGGACGGATTTCATAAGAAGCCGATCTCACATGGGTAGATCGATCTCCGTTGAGTAGATCTTCGTGCTTCTCAAAAGTGGCAACAAATTTCATAAGAAGACGGATGCCTGTCGACTGTATTGAGAAGTGAAAAGAAATCAAAACTGCGCATACCTGCACCCACACCAGTTTTTTCGATATCTACCGCTAAGGCGTAGTGGCTCGCGTGAATCTTCTCTCACAATACATCGAGCCATTTCCTTTACTTGATTATGCATTACAATTTTTGGACTGCGCTTCCTTAAATGTTGTGAAACTGATTCATCATGCATTCTTCTGGTTATGGTGTTCGGATTGTTGAATCTGATAGATATTGAGTGTGGCGCCGAGCCAATTATTTTCGTAATTCAGAGTGCAGCACAGCCAAAAGGATGGATTCTATATAAGGAGTTTTGAAATATTAATTTATCTTTCTTGACAGAAACAAAAGACAACCGAGCTTCTTGGGGGATCGAGCCAACAAAATGAAGCTGCAATATTCACTAATTTAGCAGCCAAAAACATAGTGAAAGTTATTGTCTATTTCATTAATTATTTGAATGATGTTTGGATAATTTCGTAAATTTTGTTGTTGTGAGATTTGTGGAGTGCAGAACCAACTATGAACAATTTAGCATTATTTAAATTAGTCGTTCTCTACGTTCTACAGGGACGAGAGGACAATTGGCTAATTTGATTGTGTGAATTTGTTATATGCTGATCTGTTGTGCTACAGGCCAAGGGCATCAGTTACAGGTTACCGTATGAGATCCATTTGTGTGAAGTAGGTCAAGTTGTGAATTGTATAACAACAAGTTGTTATTAGTTTTACTTGCTCTCTCATAATTTTCTAATAACAACAAGTGATTGCGAGGGTGATGGGGAGATGTTTCAAGTTACAACTCTATTTAGTGAGGTAGATAGGTTAGAGCATGAATTGAAGGAAAAACCCCCACCTTCTGCAGTTGATTTAGAAGCTACTAAGTCCCTTGTTAAAGAGAAAGGTGACATGGTGTCAGATGTGAAGGCCAACCAAGCTGATAAATCAGAAATTGTTGTTGCAGTATCTGAGCTTCGGAAGTCTAAAGATAAACTCTTACAAATGGAAGAAAGGTCTATATTGAAACCTGGAATTCCACAAAATATGGGAAGATCGAATCTTCCTAGGACTTCTTTGCCCGCCAAGAATTCTTGACTTTCTTTGTTCAGCTCCAGGTTGAGACCTATGTTTGTGCAGTTAGTAATGTGTACACATTTGGTCCAACTTTCCGTGCTGAAATTTCTCATACATCGAGGCATCTTGCAGAGTTTTGGATGCTTGAGCCTGAAATTGCCTTTGCAGATTTACAGGTAGATCCTATTTCGAAATCCCCTTTATTGTATGCATTTATTTTTTGTTAGAGATTTTTTAACTTATCAATCCATTTTCAACGGAATTTTCATTTTCTTTCTACAAGACTGGTGGAAACTGACAAGTTTCAATTTCTTGGTTTGTCTATATGATTGGTTGTACTTTAATTTACAGGATGACATGAATTGTGCAGAAGACTATTTGAAGTTTTTGTGTCAATGGTTGCTTGATAACTGCCTTGATGACATGGAATTCATGTCAAAGATGTTTGATAAGACTGCTATGGATCAACTTCGTTCTGTGGTGAATACCTCATTTGCACATATTACCTACACAGAAGCAATTCAACTTCTAGAGAAGGTTATTAATTTTTTTGTAGCTTGGGTGTATGCATAGATGCTTACAGTTTTGAGTTTCTGGGATTTCTATGTTTTCAGACACAAGAATGGCTTGAGAATTGTGGCATGTGGTTGAAAACAAACAGGTTGCAGATAAGAAGTTTGAAAATGAGGTGGAGTGGGGAATCGATTTAGCATCAGAGCATGAGAGGTGTGTGTGTAAGACAAAAATACCACCTTGACATTATGTTAAAATCAAAATGCCTAATATTTACATTTTTAAGTTTTTAATCCTGTTATTTGGGAAGGTGAAAAGTTGGGAAATTGTGTTGATTTTTTACTGTCTAAATTGATGCAGATATTTAAAAAGCTAGTAATTGTGTACAACTATCCAAAAGACATCAAGGAATTTTACATGTGGTTAAATGATGAAGGAAAGAATGTTGCTGCCATGGATGTACTTGTGCCTAAGGTATGCTTCTTTCTTCTTGTCACATTATAACATGAATTGGTTTTGCTTGTTTATTTCTGGATATAAACTGTGTATGAGCAGAATTGGTTTCTCCAAGGAGCACATTGAAGTTGGTTAATGATAATAAGACTAAGCATATGGCTGCAGCTTTATCCTCATTGTTTGGACATAACTTAAGCTGGTGTATTCTTCACAGGTTGGGGAATTGATTGGTGGGAGTCAAAGAGAGGAGCGATATGAAGTCATTGTAAATAGGTAAAAGCACTATACCTCTTTCATTCTTTGTTAACTATGCATTTGAAATTACAGTCTTTTCTCTTTGATATGATATTTGTCACCAATAATTGGAAACATAAAATGGGTCTCTAGAAATAGAAACAACTGGGTCAGATATTGCCAGAAAGTTGGAAATGATATGTGTAGGAAACAACAGGAATGACAAAAACAGGAAAGGAAATTTAAATAAAAAATAAAATACATAAAAATATTACTTATTGAAAATTGCAATTTTAGTAATAGATGGCAATCTATATATTCTTCATATCAAGTTTCAAATATATCCAATAATGACATCAAGATGCAAATTCAGTAAAGCTGCTCCTCCCTTATGTTGCTACTCTCATGCATTCGTCAATGAAAAACAAAACTTCTTCCTACAATGTTTTTTAATTTTGTGTTGGTTGTTAACAGTTAGTAGTTTTGGGTTCTCTAGTGATTGGAGAGTTAGAAATTAGTCAGCCTAGCTGAGAGTGAGGTTTAAGTATTTTTATCTCCAGTTTTCTGAAGGTGAAGAGTAACTATTAATACTGAACATGTTAGTCATCAGTATGTTTGCATGTTTTGATGACTAGATTCCTTGGCTAAGTTTTCTAGAAGCTAATCTCAATCTATCAATTTGTCATCCAGAAAACACCTCAAACAATTTTTTTTCTTCCTACCCCTCCTTTTCAGCCTATGATGAGAATAGTCTTCAGTTTCCCTACTTATCACAATTCAGCAAACCCTCCCTGTATATAGATGTTATAAGTTTGTCTCTCTACCATCAAAATCCTTTTTTTTTCATACAACCGACTGTCCAAAATTTGACAAAGTGACTACCCCTCAATCCCTGATCATCTTGTCATGTGATAACCTACTCATGCCTAAGAAGCCATTCATGAGTTGTGACAAAATCTGTAGGTCTAGGTGGTGGTGTTTTAGGGAAAACTCCTTGGTAAGACTGTTTTAAGCCAAAACCCTGTCTTCAATATCATTCAGCCATCATGTCTTATTATTTGTCAAAACAGAACCCTTGTCTATCCCTAGGTCACGCACCATCAAAGAGGTCACTTTGTTTTGTTTCAAGCAGAGCTCACAAAATTACAATTCAAGAAGAAATAGTGAAAGAAGTTCCATGAGTGAAGAAAAAGGATTATTTCAAGCATGATTTCATGATACATGAAGAAGGCTCTCCAAGGATCAAAAGTCATCTATCAATGAATCCCTACAGGGGTGTACAGATTGATGACACTAAGCAAAGTGTGAGAAAAAAGAGCACCTCAGGAGAAGGTTTCATGTTGTGGCAGTTTACTATGGAAGTCAGAGAAAGTGCAGATTGTGAAGAAAGAAGAACTACAGGATTCAAACTTAAAAACACCCAAAGGTCAAAGGTATTCCATTGTGGAAAAGGAATACACAGGTTGGGTAATGTCTACCTCCAGCGCTCCATGATAATTCAAGATGGAAATTTTTTGCATTAGTTCTCAAACATGTGAGCAAGCCCTACAAATCAGTCTTACACAATCAAAGTGACAGTCTTTTGGCAAAAAAAAGAGCCTCTAAGCAAATAGGCAACCAATGAAGTTATAAGAGGAACATCTGCCCTTTGTATCTTACTTTAAACCTAGGCTCTAAAAATATTCAAGGAAAATCTGCTGCGCCAAATAAAGCTACAGACAATGCAAAAAGGAGTTGCTTCAAAGATGAATACAATGAGCATTTATCATTTACCAATTGCATTACTTACCCCTAGGTTTCACAATGATTTTATGCAAAAGGGATTTACATTACTGACAGGACCTCATAAAGCAAAGGGAATTATGATTCAAATGATTTCATCAAGGATAAATTCCAAAGATCCACTTTTGTCTTCTATTTTGTATTTTTCAAGTAAACAAACAGAGAGCACAGTTTTGGATAAGAAAAGGTTCTTTTGGGTTTTATAGGACCTCCTTCATGACAAGTAGAGGGTCAGAACCAGGTCAAAGAACCTCCTTCACATTATAAACAAAGGATTTAAATAATGGTATTGAGAGGCTGCAGTAGTGGTGTTTAAGTAAGCCTTTTTCAGATGATAAGGACAAGTGCACAATTTTGAGGAAAATTTTCTTGACAGACAGACCTTGGATGCATAGAAATTTGAAACCTAAAAGTATCAAAAAAGTGCCCAAAAATTCTTTTGAAAGGACCTCCTTCACTAATGAGCAGAGGGTCAATAGTGATTTTAAGGGATCTAGGTGATCTAAATGGCATAACCTCTTTCATAAGAAGCAGAGGGTTAAAAATCATCAAATATTGATATAGTGTTTGGAAAAGGTTTGCATTGATAAACAGAGTTTGAGAGCAAGTTTTTTTTTTAAGTTTTCTTTCAAAACATAAGGGGAAACAGCTTTTGAAAATATGTTCGTGATTTGGTTGAAGATTTATCTTGCAAATAGAAAGGGATAAGTTAGTTTGTTAAAAAGGGAAACCCCTCAACAAAAGCACAAAATCGCTTTTCAAAAAAACTACAAAGGCTATAAAAACCCTCAAAAAATGTTTTTACACATCATTGTTCACTTGGCAAAGAAAGAGATTTCGTTCTTGAGGTTTCGGGCCATCACCATGCAGAAAATTTGGAACGTGACGCACCTGTAGCAGGATGCGACGTGCTTGTGACCATCTTGCTGAAGACAAATACAAAGGGTGCGACGCGCCTATAGGTTAGCGCGATGCCCCTACCTCCTCGCTCAGCATTTAGAAGGCGCCCAGCGCCCGACCCGACACTCAGCACCCACAGTGGCGTGCAGTTCCTACGCGCCTATCCATAGGAGCATAGCACCTCTCAAGAGGCCTCCAAATTGCCCAGATTCTAGATTTTTGCTTAATTTTTGGTATTTTCAAACACCGCAAGAAGTTTTCAAAAGGTATTTTTCATCTCTTTACACCTTACTTTTTGGATCTTTGAGCACTTGGAGAGTAAAATTTAAGGGAGAAGACAGTGTTTTGGAAGAAGAAGGGCCTATTTCATTTTGAAAAACCTATTTGCTGAGTGGGTAAAGAAGAAAGCACAAAACCAAAATGCCTCCAAAGAAGAAAGGGGTTAGCAAGGGTGGATTTCACAAAAGGTTTGAGCCTACTACAACTAAAGAGTTAAATGATTCCCTTCAGTCCTTTTCAACTTTCATGAGGTAGGGTGCCTTGATTTTTGCCAAAAAGTCCAAGAGGTCACCAATCACCCCCCTTAACATAGATTTTTTCCGTGAGGCTACAAGGAAAACATGTTCACATAGCAAGCCTTGATTTTTTTCTCACTCCTAGGTCAGTATCAAAAGCCACCAAGATTCCCTATCATGGTAAGAAGTGGTTCAAACAAGCCTATTTGGACCTATACCACTACAAACGCTTCTTGAAACCAGCTTACCAAAATGAATGGAAGGCTATCTTCCCCTTTTCTCATCTATTGGAAAGTTATTCACCCCTTATGAAAACCATCATGAGATATTTCACATGTGAGGGGAGATATTCTTGAGTTTATTCCTATCATGTAAGACTTCTGATGGATTTCACTAGGGCTCAGCTGCTGAATCTCCCTTTATTCCTCTGTAAAAGCATAGAAAAGATGTCCTCCCTTGTCTAAAAGAGACCTCCTGCTCAGCATAAATCTAGTCTTTTCCATCATTCTCTCATCAAAATCATCATCCTTCACCATCTTGAAAAGAAAAGAGTTTCTTGGGAGATTTCATTTCTCATCTAGACTTTAATATTTCCTCTTCATCTCATGGCCCATCTCATATGTCCTCCTCACCCTCCACTCACTATGTCTCCCCTTAATCTAGTCAATCTAACCCTTGAAAGCAAACATCACCCATGATTAATAGTGAAAAAGAAGAGTCTTATGAAAGCAGGCATAAAAGTAGTGATGATGAGGAACATAGTGATACTCAGCAAAGTAGTCAGCATGAACCAAGTGACAAACAACAGAACAGTGACCATGAGCATACTAGTGATGGTGAAGAGAGCTCACCAAAGGATAAGGAAGTCAGTGGCACTCAACAGATTAGTGGGGATGAAGAAAAAAGTAGCCCTCAGCAGAGCAGTGAACATGAGCATGGGGACAACCCACATACAGCTAGTGAGGATGAAGAACAAACTGAAGAGCAGCAAGGTAGTGATGATGAAGAACAAAGGGAAGAGGTTCAAAGCAGTGATGAGAAACAGAGTGATAGTCAGCATGAAAGCAATCGAAGAGGTAGTAATCATAGTGACAATCCTCAAACAAGTAGTAATGATGAGGAACACAATAGTCCTCAACAAAGTCATGAAACCAATAAAAGGGACAGTGAAAAGAACACTTCCTAGAAAAGTGACTATGATAGCAGCCCACACACAAAGTCTAAGGAAAATAGTGAAGATGATGGCAGCATGAAAAATGACAATGAAGACAGACATGGTGGAAGTAGCTCATATGAAAAACTTGAAAATAGTGAGCATGGTAAGGGCAACATACATCAAGAGGGTCAAAACAGTGATGAAGGTGAAAGTGGCATCCCTCAACAAATTCAAAATAGTGAGGAGGGTAAACAAGGCAGTCCTAAAGACAGTCATGATAAGAGAAAATGCAGTAAACAAGGTAGCCCTAAAGAAGAACATGAAAATAGTGAAAAGTGCAGCAAATTAGGTGATGAAGGAGGAAGTAGTGTAAAAGATAAAGTTGAACAAATTCTAGTGATGAAACCTCCTCTTTCTCCTCCTCAACACAACCAAGAACATGTGCTTGCTGCCTCTCCTAGGCAAGGGGCCATGATTCATTCCTCAAAAGCACCAAAGGCTAAAAACACCGAATCTGCAAAGAAGAAAATCACTCCAGCAGTGACTAGTAAAGTCACTAGGGCACTAAGGAGTAGAGGGAAACTGGATAAGAAGAGTATTGTTGAATTGCCAAAGAGAGCAAGAGAAAATATGTCCATCCAAAGCAAAGTCAAAGAAAAAGTTGAACAACAGGAGAGTAGCCATGAACAAGAAAAAGAGTTTGACATCATACAAATAGACAATGATGCTAGAGATGATGAAGCCAAAATCCTTGAGTCACTTTTGCAAAACAGAGAAGCCCAAATCCAAGACTTAGAAACTGATCTAGAAAGGTCAAATGACCTCATACACTTTCTACAAATTCAAAATAGACAGATGAGCGGGCTAATGGCAATCTATGAGGCCAGACATTCAAATACCAAAGGGAAGGATACAAAGCACAAGTCAAGCTTGAAGAGTATATGGGCGAATTTGATGATATTGAGGAAGAAGAGCAGCCAGTAAGAAAAAGGCCTAGGACTATGGGTCATAGGAAAGCTTTGGAGAAACTAAGGGAAGAAGAAGCAGCCCTTGCTCGATCATATCCTCTCACACAATTGCTTGCTCAAGAAATAGAAAATGATAAAGAATCATGGCTTGAAAGAGCTAAAAAAAATTTGGAGGAAGAATTAGACAAGGCAAACAAAGACTTGGGTTTGCAAAGGAAGATGACCGAGCATTACAAGAAATTGAATCAATTTGCCTGAAGAAAACTCAAAATTTCTCAAGAAAGGCTCAAAACTGCCCAAAGGAGGCGCCTGGTGAAAAAAGGGGAAAAAGACATATCTGGGCTTGAAATCTTGGCTTCAGCTTCCTTGCATGGTTCTAGGAACCCATAAGGGGTTTTCTCACCAAAATTGAGCAAATTCTGACATGATCTTGGTTTTTGTGTTTTTTGGCCCTAATTACACATTTTTCTAGGTGCTGCCATGTTTGTTAGGAGCATCCTCAGCTCATGAAAGTCATTTTCTTGGATGTATTAAATTTGGGGGCATCTACTCACAAATTTTCAGATCAAACGAAGGTGTTTTGGTCCCCCAAAGAGGCAATATTAGTCAAAATTCACTTTTCTGCCTCACATATCAGTAGGTGAGACCCTCCTAGTTTTTTTTCACTCAATCCATTTTTTGACTGATTTTCAGGGATCAGTTTGAAAAAAATCAAGTATTTCCAGAAACTATACATACAGGGCTTTCCAACGAGCTATCACGGGCCTCGTTTCAACATCAGGAAGTACCTCAAACGTTATTTGTAAAACAGGATTTTTTTTGGCGCTATGCTCCTGTAGCATTTTCGCTGAAAAGGCAGTTTTATGAAGATGGCCATCTAAATGTGCGTTAAGCTATTTTTAACCCTATGTCAGAGATTGAAAGTCAATTTTCTTTCTATTTTTAGCTTAATAGATTTTTTTGAAGATATTTTGTGCCTTGGTCTTTTCAAAGCCTTAAGGACAAAATTAGATATTTGTATTAGGCCAATGGCCTTCTAGTTGTTCTAGGAGGGTTTCTTCCTCTTTGGCCTACATAATCCAAGAGGATTCATTGTAACCAGAGGCTGAAATTGATGTTATAGAGTAATACATAGCATTATGATCTTTGAATAAATACTTATCTTATGAAGTGGATGATCTCTTGCTTGACTTTGATGGTGAAAGAGGATTGTATGTAGGATTCCATGGCTTGGTGAATGGTATTGTGTTCATTATCTATTATGTTTTCTTAGTTTATCATACATGTTTTCATGCTTCTTGCTTGCTGCAGTTCAGTAAAGAATAAGTTTTATATATGCCCATGGAGGCACCTCAAATTTCCTGATTCATTACAGCTTAAATGTTTTCATCTTTCTTGGTTATGTCAAAGAATTCTTAATTGCTCTTTAGTACCCTAAGAACTTGTTATCAGATTCATTAATGGTTATTATGTATGCTGTCTAGTATGATTCATGGTACGCCCTGCTTACTCATAGCTAATCAAAACTCCATTTCTGAAATCTCTCTCTGAATTATTGGTTGTCTTAGTTAAGTCAAAGAGGTCTTGTTTCGATCTTTCCCTTTGTCCATGCTTTACAGTCTTATTTCAAAGTTTCCGATAGCTCAAGATATGATGTTTAGGAGTTACCTCTTCATAGATTGAGTTTTTTTTTTCTTATTTGTTTTCCCAAAAAATCTGAAGGTGATTTTCCCAAAGTTAGAGGGTCTTATACTTCTATGTATCACTGGATTGTTTATTTTCTACATCTATCAGTTGGAGTTTCGTTCATAGAGATTCATGGTCAGCCCTAACTCATGAATTCTTGTTGTTTAACTATTTATGCTTAAAACCTCTTTGTATTTCAAAAACTTAGTGTCCATCTCATTTCACTTTCACCCAAAGAATCCATTTATCTCGACCAAATCGGCCCTGCAGTAATACCTTGTCCATCATTGAGACAGTCTCGACCTTTTCGACCCCATAGCCCAGTTGATCTGACGGACTTTTGATCTATTTTTCCTTTGATCTGTTCCCCTCAAAAACCCAAAAAAAACCAAAACATACTTAACAACTAGCCTAAAATCAAATATACAAAAGCAAACAAGTTTACATCCTTTGCATAATAGAGAGAGCTCTCTTTGAGTCTAGGAAGGCTAGGTCCTAGCGCTCCAAAGCTTGGTCTGATGTTACCCTGTCATTTTGGCTTGCCAATCTACCAAATTACGGGACCATAACATAATGGCGATCACGGTGGGAATTTTCTGAGTTAGTGACAATCTAAATACACCTTAGGACTACAGAAATTCCTTGTCTTCAAGAATATCTAGTGAATCAGCCACCTCATCGCCACCATAACATAATGGCGATCACGGTGGGACATACTGAGTGCATAACACTCTAGCAAACTCTTGTAGACTCATTAGTCCTTCAAAATTAAAATCAGACAAACATCCTATAAAATCATTTAGAGTAAACTCTTATTGTTTCACCATCTTAGAAAAATGATGATTCAGTTATAGGACACTCTTACAAAGCTTAGGGCTACATATAGGAACTCAAAAAACCCCAAAAACATCCCTAGATTGGCCTTTTCTCAGTTATTGGTGGTGGACCAGTAATATATATCTGTAAAAACAACAAAACATCCACTTGGCGACTCCATTAGTCTCCAATAGGCCTAATACTCCACTAAAAACCAAAAAATTTCATAAACATACTATCCTGTTGACTTACCTTTCCAAAAACACAAAGATTGTGATACAACCTCTAAAATCATTGACAAACTAAGTATAACTTAGGATTCATAAATCTTCATCTAAACATAGGAAATCAGCAAAATAGCCTAAAAGAATAGAACTATAGCTTTCTCAACAATCTAGAAAACTATTGAACTAAGTTTTAAGTCATTCTTACAAGTTTTCACATAAACGTTTTCTAGAAAAGAATTTTCCTTAAAAAACATCTTGGTCAGTATTGGTGGTAGACCATAAACCTCAAAAACATCCACCTGGAGACTCTACTAGCCTTCATTTATTTTTTACCTTAGTCACATCCGCGAAACCCCTAGAGAGGACAACCATCCAAAAAAACAATCACAACTATCACCCTCTCTAAGCTTTGATTTTGAAATTTGGCTTCACGAAGAATTAATACCAGATCCACCCAGACCCGAATCCCCCTATCATAGTTGATGACCCAGAAAATATTTTATGGCAAACTTCTAAAACTGGTAACTTAGCTACCGATAGGACCATCCACAAAGCAAGCTCTGTACCTAAAAATCTTACATCCTTGCAAGATTCCCAGTTTGATTTGAGTTCAGGAAAAACCCTTTTTAGAAGCAAGTCGCAAAGTAAAATCAACCTTGCCGATCTTGAGCCCTTAGATTTGCGACAGAGTCCTAGTAGAGAAGCCTCACCCACTACACCTCTTGATTTTCAGCTTCTCCACCACTTCATCTCTTATCACCCCAAATATGCTCAGAATCAGTCTACAAGTCCAAGTACCTCCGCCACACCCATTCATACCACCACTATGAAAATCACCTCATCCCATACTACAAATCCTCATACTTTAAATATACCATTAGCTCCCATCATGGCAGCTTGGTATGCTCCCCTAGTGTTACCACAACCTTTGGTACCTTTTCAGAATGATTACCAATCCCGAATCCCACACTTCACTGGAGCTTAGGCTACTACTACTCAACACCGTGTAGATAGAATCAATGATGCTTTTGACTATATGAAATTAGAAGATGAAACCATAAAGATGAGAATGTTTGCCCAAAGCCTAGGTGGAGAACCCAATAAATGGTTTAAAAACTTAACTCCTAATAGTATACATGATCTCCCAGCACTTTACCAGACTTTCATAAACGGGTGGGAAATCAGGAAAAACCCCATCCAAATCCTTTCTGAATATAACAATATTAAAAGGAATATGGGGGAAAGTGTTCAGGACTATCGCACTAGGTTCAACAGTGTTTATAATGCCCTCCCGCCTCACATGAAACCTCCACTTGGCTCAGCATTAGCAAAATTTCTCGAAGGTTTCGACTCAGATATGACATACCAAATAAGAGAAAGAGACCCTGCAACTTTAGAAGAAATGAAAAAAGTAGTTGTTAGTGCCGAAGCCAACCTAGCTGAGAAGATAACTAGGATAAGGTTAGAAAAGAAAGTCACATACTCAGATGATGTCATGCCTTCAATTTCCTCCTCACATCCCAGAATAGACAACCTGGTTAAAACCATGGAGAGAATGTGGGAAAGAATCAATCTAAATGAAAAATCACCTCTTAAGGACAACCAGCCAACTCCTCAAAATAGAAACCGGAACCAAACCTTTAAAAGAGACCCGCCTCAAAACAAACCAAGGGAAAATGACCAACAAATCAGGCCACCTTTCCATGAAAACTATGTTGATGAGGTAGAAAGAGATATGGAAGCACTTGATGAAAATCACTTAAACTTAATAGGTTCTGATAGCGAGGGTGAGGCTCTCCTCACAGAAGAAGAACAAGTTTCCTTCTCCTCAAACCAAAATGAAACAAATTATGAGGACCTAGAATATACTGAAATAGGATTACAAAATGCAATAATGGAATTTCATAGGCAATATGATCCTAGGAGTAAGAATAACCAAGACAACTCTAAGAAAGGTAGCTCAGACACTGTTGTTACAAAAGCCCCCGATACCATTCTTAAAAGAACACCAGATAGTAACAAAATCATGGCTAAGAGAACTGACCAAAACAAAGACAAAACTAGCCGGGAAAGCCTTAATCCTAACTGTCCTAGTACCTCTACTAAGATTCCTGAAACAAATGTATTAAACAAAACCCCAAATGAAAATAACCAAATTAAGAATATAGAGAAAGTCATGGCTAAGAAAACTGAAGAAAATATATCTAAACTACAAGTGCCCTTCAGTTTTGAAGGGGAAATCACCAAAATTAAGATCACCATGCCTCTCACTAAACTTATTGCCCAAAGCTCATACAAATGTCAAGTGCTGAAGGTCCTAAACATAGGAAATGATGAAAATACTTTACACCTAGCTGATGATGCCCCTGAGGTGTTGTTTGGACCAAAAATAGAAGGAAAATATCAAGAGGGAACCACTCTTCCTTTTTACATTAGTCTGAATATACATGACCAAATCCTACATAATGCCATGCTAGATTCCGAGGCCTCTCACAATCTCATGCTAAAGGTAGTAATGGAAATACTAGGCCTAGAAATAATGAAACCTTATAAAGACTTATATTCATTTGATTCAAGCAGAGTCAAATGTCTAGGCCTGATAAAAGATCTTTATGTAAGTTTGGCACAAATACCTGCAAAGCACCTGGTCATGGACATATTGGTAGCAGACATTCCTCCCAAGTACGAAATTCTCTTATCCAGATCTTGGGGGGCCAAACTTCAAGGAAATATTCAATTAGATATGTCTTATGCCACCATTCCTGTGTTTAACCAAACAAGAATACTATATCGGGAATCAAACATGAAATATATGGTTATCAGCCAAGAAAGGCCAGATAACATCCCTATATATTCCATACATTCAGACCTAAATTCCTTCATTTTGCATACTGATGAAGACAATGATAAACAGGTAGGAGAAATTGAAACAGATATAGGCACACTGCATTAGACACACCAGATTCTCTATGATGAGTTGGATACTCAAAGATATCGTGACCCTGAACAATTGTGTCTTGAAGAGTGGGAATTTGATTTTCTAGAAATAGAGATAAATCAGAAAATAGAAAACATTCTACACCCTCAAGCAAGTTGCTCAAACCAAGGACAAACATCAAAGGTACGATCATAAACTTTTTTCAAAACAAAAGCACTAAAAGGCTTACATAGTACAAACCTCTTTGGAAATCAGGAGTAGGGGAGCCTTATGTTCTTGCCATACTTAAATGCTTCACCATCCCAAGACTTTACCTCTCCAAGTAAAACTTTAACTTTTTCAACTACTTTTATGAATCCAGGGAAAATGTATGATAAAATTAATGAAGGGGAATATGATAACAACAGTCCTAAAAAACCTGAGCTAATTGAACTAACTGAAATTCTGTCATTTCACCAAAGATTAAGAGTTGCTAGAATACACAAAATTATTCAAGATACTAATACATGTCGGGAAAACAGTTTGAAACACTATGACACTGCCATCATTTCAAGAAGTAACCCTTACAAAAGGAAATGCAAAAATCTTGATCAAAAATTAACAATTAAAGACAAAACAAATGGACATAGGATATGTGTAGATTTCAGGAACACAGATAAACCTCCCCAGAACAGCACTTATATCCTTCCTAAAACACATTATACCATATAGAAACTAGGAGTTTCTAATCATATGTCTTTGCAACGTTATGTTTCAGGATATCATCAGTTGATTCCTCTTCAAAGAAAACAACTTAAAGATTTTTTCAAATACACTGGAAGCAGTTCCAAATTCAAACCTAGGGTTGCAAAACTGCAAGACACTAAAGACATGTTCCTGAAGGCCATGTTCTAGTACTGAATTTCTTCACTATGATGTACCTTGACGATGTCGTCATCTGTTTTAAAAATGACAAAGAGTATCTGTATTACCTAAAGAAGATGTACAACAAAGGCAGGAGCGGAAATCAAAATTATAGAGAAAAGCAGCAAGCAGATACATAATTTTTCAGAGGCTCTTGCAAGAACCCTTATGTTGTGCTTGAAAGGGAAAATTTTCCAAACTTTTCTTTTCAAGAGCTGACCGGACCAAGAGCATTGGGAGATCCCTTTGAAGACAAAATTCTCAAGTTCCACCATTTTCAATATTTCTAGTTTCCAAAACATTTTCACTCATTTTACATATCATTGTTTGAAGAAATAAATCAAAAACAGAAAATACAAAAACTGTAGAAAATTTGAAAAGAGGGCAGTTTTAAAAATAGCAGAAAATCCCTATGTTCAAAAAATAGTCATACTGAATGTGCACAAGTCTAAATGCCACTACTAGTGCTCAAAGGATGTCTTATTCAGTTATCTAGCCTAATCATAACTGAACATGTTTTAAATTGATTGCTGATAAGTTAGAAAAAGAAGTGATACTCAAAATTGTGTAAGCTTAACTTATCAATGAAATTAGATTAGGAAAAGATACTGGTTCCACACGCTCAAAACAGAACCAAAGAGGAAAACAGGGATGAAAAACAAACTATGTATCCTAGCCCTGATTTTTCTAAATCTCATTTTATGCAAAAATAATATTTGTGTGCAGCTTGTCTTTTATGCCACAAACACATGACAAATCAGACCATCTAATCCTGATTTGGTCATTTTTCAATTTCATGTTTTAGTTTAGTGAATGAAATCCTGTCAAACAGCTTAATATTGATAGTCGATCTAGCATAGGTAGAGAATCAAAGGAGTTCATCAGTTTAATCTGAACTCCTGGAGAATATAAGTGTAGAATTAGATAGTTTTTCTGTTTTATATCATGTCAAAGTGTTTGCCAGTCTAGGTGCACCCAAAGAAGAAAAAATGCTAGGAAATATAGCTTGGTAGGTGGAGATGAGGTTGTCACTAATCATGTTGTAAATTTTGAGAAATAGCATCAAGAAAGAGAGAAATTTACACCAATGGATAGGGTACTGGTCTTCACAAGCCAGACATCTGCAATTCTGGACACCTCCTGAAAAGGAGCTACCCTCCCCAAATGGAGCCACTGTTAGTCATTAGTATTTTTGCATGTTCTGATGACTAGATTCCTTAGCTGAGTTTTCTAGAAGCTAATCTCAATATGTCAATTTATCATCCAAAAAACATCTCAGACAAATTTTTGTCTTCCTACCCCTCCTTTTCATCCTATGATGAGAATGGTCTTCAGTTTCCCTACCTATCACAATTCAGCAAAGCCTCCCTGTCTATAGCTGTTATAAGTTTGTCTCTCTACCATCAAAATCCTTTGTTTTTCATACAACCCACTGTCCAATATTTGACAAAGTGACTAACTCTCAATCCCTGATCATCTTGTCATGTGATAACCTACTCATGCCTAAGAAGCCATTCAAGAGCTCTGACAAAATTTGTAGGTCTATTTGGTGGTGTTTTAGGGAAAACTCCTTGGCAAGACTGTTTTAAGCCAAAACCCTATCTTCAATATCAATCAGCCATCATGTCTTATTATTTGTCAAAACAGAACCCTTGTCTATCCCTAGGTCACGCACCATCAAAGAGGTCGCTTTGTTTTGTTTCAAGCAAAGCTCACAAAATTTCAATTCAAGAAGAAATCGTGAAAGAAGTTCTATGACTGAAGAAAAAGGATTATTTCAAGCATGATTTCATGATACATCAAGAAGGCTCTCCAAGGATCAAAATTCATCTATCAATGCATCTCTGGAGGGGTGTATAGATTGATGACACTAAGCAAAGTGTGACCAAAAGGAGCACCTCAGGAGAAGGTTTCATGTTGTGGCAGTTTACTATGGAAGTCAGAGAAAGTGAAAATTGTGAAGAAAGAAGAACTACAAGATTCAAACTTAAAAACACCCAAAGGTCAAAGGTCTTCCATTGTGGAAAAGGAATACACAGGTTGGGTAATGTTTGCCTCCAGTGCTCCATGATAATTCAAGATGGAATTTTTTGCATTAGTTCTCAAACATGTGAGCAAGCCCTACAAATCAGTCTTATACAATCAAAGTGACAGTCTTTTGGAAAAAAAAAAGAGCCTCTAAGAAAATAGGCATCCAATGAAGGTGTAAGAGGAACAGCTTCCCTTTGTATATTACTTTAAACCTTGGCTCTAAAAACATTCAAGGACAATCTGCTACACCAAATAAAGCTACAGACAATGAAAAAAGGAGTTGCTTGAAACATGAATACTGTGAGAATTTATCATTTACCAATTGCATTACTTACCCCTAGGTTTCACAATGATTTTATGCAAAAGGGATTTACATTACTAACAGGTCCTCATAAAGAAAAGGGCATTATGATTCAAATGATTTCATCAAGGATAAATGCCAAAGATCCACTTTTGTCTTCTATTCTGTATTTTTCAAGTAAACAAACAGAGAGCACAGTTTTGGATAAGAAAAGGTTCTTTTGGGTTTTATAGGACCTCCTTCATGACAAGTAGAGGGTCAGAACCAGGTCAAAGAACCTCCTTCACATCATAAATAGAGGATTTACATAATGGTGTTGAGAGGCTGTAGTAGTGGTGTTTATGTAAGCCTTTTTCAGATGATAAGGACAAGGTCACAGTTTTGAGGAAAATTTTCTTGACAAACAGACCTTGGATGCATAAAAAGTTGAGACCTAAAAGTATAAAAAAAGTGTCCATAAAGTGTTTTGAAAGGACCTCCTTCACCAATGAGCAGAGGGTCAACAATGATTTTAAGGGATCTAGGTTATCTAAATGGCATAACCTCCTTCATAACAAGCAGAGGGTTAAAAATCATCAAATATTGATATAGTTTTTGGAAAAGGTTTTCATTGATAAACAGAGTTTGAGAGCTAGTTTTTTTTAAAGTTTTCTTTCCAAACATAAGGAGAACAACTTTTGAAAATATGTTCATGATTTGATTGAAGAGTTATCTTGCCAATAGAAAGGGATAAGTAAGTTTGTTAAAAAGGGAAACCCCTCAACAAAAGCACAAAATCGCTTTTAGAAACAACTACAAAGGCTATAAAAACCCTCAAAAAATGTTTTTACACATCATTATTCACTTTGCAAAGAAAGAGTTTTCGTTCTTGAGGTTTCAGGCCATCACCGTGCAGAAAATTTCGAACGTGACGCGCCTGTGACCATCCCACTGAAGAAAAATACAAAGGGCAAGAGGTGCCTATAGGTTGGCGTGACACCCCTGCCTCCTCGCTCGGCGTTTAGAAGGTGCCCAACGCCTGACCTGACACTCAGCACCCACAGCGGCGTGTAGGTGCTACGCGCCTATGCATAGGAGCGTAGCACCTCTCAAGAGGCCTCCAAATTGCCCAGATTCCATATTTTTACTTAAGTTTCGATTTTTTCAAACACAACAAGAAGTTTTCAAAAGGTATTTTTCATCTCTTTACACCTTAATTTTTGGATCTTTAAGAACTTGGAGAGTCAAATTTAAGGGAGAAGACAATGTTTTGGAATAAGAAAGGCCTATTTCATTTTGAAAAACCTATTTTCTAAGTGGGTAAAGAAGAAAGCACAAAACCAAAATGCCTCCAAAGAAGAAATGGGTTAGCAAGGGTGGATTT